>OY720451.1:34546761-34746761 GCA_963082715.1 Harpalus rubripes | reverse complement strand
TTCCCAAGACAAGACAGTATTATCAAGAATCAAGATTTCTTGACAATTAATTTTGCAAATCTGAATTTATATTTTATGTGTATAGATCCTCTTAACGCTCAACTCACATACTATTATACAAAAAATTTCGAAACCATGTATTTCTACCTTATTCTAATATAAAAAGAGGGAAGAAGCCATTATATTTTAGCGCAAAGAGCAACCGGAATACCTTATGTATTTTTTTCGCGATTTGTTATAATAAAAATTAAAGATTTTGTATAGATATTATATTGATACTTCATCTATATATTTTTTAATTAATTTATAAAATTAACTATTTTAATAGGCCATATAGCCTATGATTTATTATAATACGAATATAAATATAACTTCTTAGTTACCCAGTTGAAATATTCAAATATATGTAACGGGCAGATACAAGTCAATCTCAAAAAACTAGTCATTTCAAATTAATAATGATAGTGTTTTAAGAAGAAAATATTAGAATGTGAATTTATAAAATTTCTAATAAATAAATCAGTTTTCTTATGTTTGTAATTGAAAAGATATTAACGTCACTATAATAATACATACATTTGAATTTATATAGCAATAAGATTCTGGAGATGAAATGCTAATAACATCAGCCCGGTTTTTCAGTGGCGGTTTTAACTTCAGCTCAGTTGAACTTTGAGCTTGAACCTGAACTGTTTTTTGTTTATAATGTGTATATTTGAACTATACTTCATTTCACGTAGTGATGGGAATATAGGTGCAATTTGATCTTCTTTTTTGATTACCCGATATTATGCCCTATTTTGTAAAGAAGTTGTTGAGTCTTGGCAACGTTGCTTTAAATTTTAATCAATAGAAACAAATGTAAAGCCTGTAATTTTCATATTTTATTTAGTGTTCGAAATTATTATTAGTTACTTGTTATAGTATAGCAACGATGCTACGAAATAACAATTTTCTTACAAAAAGGGGGTGATTATCAAATCAAACAACAAGATCAAACTGCATCTATCTTCCCATCACTATTTTCTTACGTAAAATGAAGTATAGTCCAGTTGAACTTAAACCAAATGTCATAATATTGAAGATGTACTGTGTAATTTGCACTTTCTTTCAACTGGCAGGTGATATTCTTTTCGTTCTTGTGTATTAGGTTTGTACTGTGACCAATCAAAAGGCAGAAATTATATCCCTATCTAAACCAACGCTATTTTCTTACGTGAAATGAAGAAAGATTAAAATTAAATGACGAGAGGTATTGTGCTGTGCTGGCCACATCGTATTCTTATTATATCTGAGAGGGAGAAATATTATTTTGGGATAAAACCAATTCCGAATTTGATTTATTTTTCTTTGAACGCTATCATTGTTTAAATAAAAAGAACGGAATATCGAAATAACCAATGGCCAACAACTAGTAATACAATGCATGCGCAACTAATATCAAAGTAACATTATTTGATTATTTAACTAAAAGGGGCAAGGGCAGGCGCAGACGCCAACGCTACACTTGAGCGTTCGGATTGGATAAAGCGATAGAAAAATGGGATTCCCCTAAAATATCAAGAATTTTTTAAACAAGACGAGAATTACGTCGGCAAGAAATGAACAAGACAAGAAATTTTTATTTTCTTGTCTTGAAAATCAAGCCAAGACAAGAAATGATCATAAAGCCAAGATTTCTTGTCTTGATGAAACACTAATCGTGCATCATACACTATTTTTAACTCTTCACGGATAATCGGCCTCATGGTTTCAATTTTTTTTTTTTTGTGTACGAATAATTCACAGCACGCTTATCCGAAACAGATGATCGAAGTTCTACTGTATACTCTTAAAATCACTAATAACTTACCTTTGTTAAGTTTTCCATTTTATATTATTTAAGTGGACACTTATATACTCGAGATTATAATGAATCAAATCTTAAAAGGTTATATTTATATTAATTATAAATAATTTGTGAAATTCTGATATGCAATTTTAGTAGGTATCGAAATTTACACATAGATGTCGCAGCATTGCACCCTAAATTAGGGTACCTTTATAACCAGGGTATGGCCATGGTGTGGCTCACGTTTCGTCCGCCATTACCGGGACATCTGTTATATGTGTTGTTCTTGCGCTAAGTATTATGTATTTTCGTGGCTATTTGTTTTATTTTAATGAAAAACACATTTAATTATCATTTTAATATGTATTTAAAGTGTAAGTAATATATTTTATCTTATTTACTTGTGTAGTTTGTTAAGATACCCACCACGATTACTGTCACTGAAAACAACTAAAAATTACCAATATTAAGCACAATAATTTAAATTTTTAAAAGGTAAGTTTAGAATATATAATTATTATGTAGATAAGAACTACAGATATTAAATTAGATGTGATAATAACAACACATGTCATATATTCTACATAACCTATAAATGTATGCATTAATAATAATTGTATATATCTTAAATAAATTCATTTTTATTACCTTTTTAAATTCACAGTGTGATAATTTAATATTATTTTATAATATAATATCACATTTATTACAAACAAATAGGAAAATCAATTCCCGATAATGGCGGCGATCGTGGCCCATGGCCATACCCTGGTTATAAAGGTACCCTACCCTAAATAGAGTGCCTTCAATGAGAGTGATGACATACGATTGTGGCCGCCATATTTGTTCCAATTTAACATGCATAGAATACAAGCATAACACGAAAATATTTTATTACAAACATATTACTTGAAATTAATATATATTTTATTTAAAAATTTATAGTATACACATATTTCAAAATTTTAAAAATATATAGACCCATGAAATGCATGTAAAATCATTATATTTAAATAAAAAGAAAACTTACCGTCAGAAGAGACTTCATGCGTAAGATGAAATATTTCATTTCAAATCATTTGCATACAAAATTAGTATTTAATTTAAAAGGAAGAGCATTAATAAACAAAATAAACCAATAAATTTTACATGAACAAAAAAAAATAATTTATTGTAGGTATCAAAAATGAGTTCATCAAGATAATATAAGTATATTGAAATATAGGAAAAATGGTTCTTACTGTAAAAATATATTTATAAAAAGGTTACAATAACAAAAAAAACTCAAATTACAAAGTGGAAGACATTAATGATTTACTAGCATGTAATATTTTCTTACGTTCTAGTTTTTTGCTTGCAATTTTCAGCCTAAATAAAACAAATCGTTTTATTATTTTTTGTTTTAAATTATGGCAATTTAATATAAAATCGACTCCTGATATTTCATTTAATTTCTCAATAAAAAATCTTTTAAATTGATATTTTGTTTAGAAACAATATTGTAGTACTGTCTAAAAGCAGATTCTAGATTTAAAAAAAAATTAAATGTTTCTTCGTTACAATAAAATAAAGTGTCTTTTTTGAAACTTTTGATTTTAACATATTTACTGCACTGAAGTTTTATATAACTTTTTGACCCTACTGAATATATACAATTATCACAAATTTTTGAAGTTTTTTTAATACTCATAATTAAATATCCTGCAATACTGTATAAAGAATTTTGTTCTGAAATATTGAAATTTACATTTTGTAATTGAAAATTAGAAGGGAAGCTTACTATATCATATGTTGGTGCAGTATTTGTTGCTACTACGTCCAAAAAGTCTGACAAAAATTCTCTTTCATCTTTATCATAACTCGATTTGGAAACATCTTTTAAATATTGTGAAACAGTTATTAATTTTAAGTTATTTTTAAACTGCTGTGCATTTGGTATGATTTGTTTAGACCTAATTGCACTAAATAAATTCTCTAAACAATCTTGCGTAAATCTAGAAGTAAGAACAAAACTATAACCTTTACTTTCTAACAAAAATTCCTGAAGGTTAAGAACGGATTCTGTTGATATTAATAATCCTGTTTGCGATGGTTTCCACATTTTTTGTTTCCCAACTTTTAAAGTAGAAAATAATTCTACTACTTCTTTTAAAAATGAAATAGCCCTGTCATATTCATCAATTTTTATTTTGCTTAATGCAAATAATGGATGGCGTGAAGTCATCAATTTAAACCACTTTTCTAAAGTATCCAGAAACCATGCTGTTGTTTTATATTCTGGTTTATTTAGCTCATCGCTTAAAAATTTTAAACCACTACTAACATCATGGCTTACGACGTGGGTAGACTTCGATACTTTCATCTTTTGAAAGTGAGTCGGAGCGCTAAATCTTCTTCTGTTAATTTGGGTGCAAGCCGAAGATCATGATCTTTGTAAAAGTCAAAAAGTTCATGAATATGCTGAGCAGATATAACATTTGTTGGTAAATTATGTTTTATTCTGATATTTTCGGATATTTCTATTGTTTTATTCGTCATAAGCATATTCTTGATGTTTTTAAATAAATGTGGAACATCTGCAAAAATGTAAATTTTTTTCTGTGGATTAGTTGGATGCACAATAAAATTGCGGGTCTGGGAATATCTTCCTGCTGTTATTTGCCACAGTTTCCATAAGGCTTGATTAGACGCGCCCATGTCAGATGTGATGCTTAAAACATTTAAACCCAGCTGTTCCGTTTTATTAATAATTTCAAATAAAATATCTTGGTATATAGCACCATTCACTGAGTCTCCTGTTAAATAGTAAGCCACTGTCTGTTTCCAACGTGCAGTAATTCCTCCAATCATAACTACCAGAGCGTGAGTTGCTGTTCCTTCATGTTTTGGTAATGTTACAGTACCCAAATATTTCTTTAGTCCTGTATCATATGTATTTCCTGGTGTTATTGCCATCTCATCCAAAATTAGAGCACAATCTTTTTCGTGATCTTCTTTGAAACTTTCTATCTTTAACTTTAGAAATGAAAAAACTTCATGTAATATACCACTATCAAAATGAATATTCTGCAATCTCCTGCTTATTGTTCTAAGAGATGGTAAAGGTATTTTTTGCCGTAACAACTCTTCATATCCACTAGTTCCACAAGAAAATTTTAGTTTTATAGCTCTCATCATGGTACTGTTGGACCATTTCATAAATTTTGTGGATTTCCTTCGTAATGTCAAAATTTGATCATCATTAAAAATCTTGCGTAACAATTTTTCATCTTCAGAATTAGAACGTTTAGTTTTCCGTTTCAAAGCCCGAACTTGATTCTTATATTTTATTGTTTTATGAAGTAATTTCCTATACAATGTCTCATATTGGCGTAATTTTTTATTTAATCGTAGTTTTTCTTCCATTGGTGATAATGATCGTACTGGCGATGAACTTGTTGAAGAGGAGGATCCTTTATTTTCAGTTCTTGCTGTAGACGTGCAGGGTTGTGGTTCAAACGTTGCTACATTTTCAGGGGCAGGTAATTGAAGTGTTGGATATCTTCTTTTCACCGGCGACCTTCTTCTCTTCGTCGGTACAGTAGGTAAAACTAAATATTGTGGGAATCGCATTATGTTTTAGAATCCTCTTGCCATCTTCTCTCGTCTTTTCCCACATCTCAGGTGCAAAGTGGATCTATAAGTCGAATATTATTATTAGTAAAAAAATTAATAAAACATGAATACACTTTTAATTAAATTTTACTTACTTCACAAAGTCGAGACGAATTAGTTGGTGTCCAACCCTCTCGTTTCACTTTAGCTGCCCATGTTTTTCTGCGATCCGGATCCGTAGGAAATGCTTTCATAAGAAATCCTTTCTCTGACCGATTGGAGCAACCAAAGGCACAGCAGCCAACCATCTATACAAAAAACATTCATTATAATGAAATAATATAACAATTACAAGTAAATCAAATCATTTGCATATTCCATTAAAATTTGTTCTGCGAAATATACTTGTTCACAGTTGTGTACAAAATACACTGCCCATTTATTTATTTATTTATTTCGGGTTTGTACGAACCCTCTAAGTGGGAGATGCGTGATTTTATGTATGTATGTATTTATTAAAAATATTAACGAATTATTTTGTTGTCAACAATAATTAATTTGAAGTATTCTTTAAATGAAATATAAATGTCAAACCGAAATAATGACAGCAGCAAAGATTGGTTATGTCTTACAATTTGGTTTCAATTGGATATAATTCATTTGATAAATACTTAAATAAATTTGCAACTGGCTATTATCGTGTACAAAACTTTACATTCTATTTATTTATTACATAAAATTGGCTTATATTACTTACCTCGTTATTAAATAATCTTCGATGCAGTCACTTATCAGAAATTGTGTCCTTATATGCACTTAAACTGCACTAAAACTACCATGTACATAAAAACTAAGGTGTAGTAATTAATATTAAAAGAAATTAAACACTAATAATTACATATAAATTCAATATAAACTATCAAACAAACACGAACTCCTATACAAAGCAAGCTAAACCATGAACAGAATGGAACAAATATGGCGGTCATTGCTGTAGCCAATGAAAATGAAGACCACCATTGGCATCACTCTTATTGAAGGCACTCTACCCTAAAGTCTTCCCTAACTTTACCTCTTATTAGCTCCGCCCACTCCGTCTCGCCTGATGGAAAACTTGCAAACAGTGGCGAAATTACAAATATATAACTTGTTTTACAATGTTTATACTTATAGAACAGTATTCACCCCTCGAATATTCTAAAATAGCGAAATTTTTATTATTATTAACAAGTAAACTGTTGTATTTTATATTATATATACAATAACAGAATAAATTTTAAAATTATGAGAGGTACCTATCTACAAAGTATTTGCATATAAATATTTATGTGTTAGTTCACAATAAGTATCAATTTTCCATATCTTGTAAATATTGTTAATTGTTATTGTTATTAATTAAATATACCAATTTTTTTCAGAAAATTATTAGTCCTTTTTTAATACAAAATCAAAATAAAATTAAAAAGTATTTATTTTAATATGCGTGTGCTAACATCACGCTCAATAAAACAATAACAAAATAAATTTTACATTTATGAGTACTAAATCTGTATATAAAATTAATTTCAAAAACGCATTATTTTACATGCGTGGTTCTAGCTATCACGCACAGAAAAAGTAAAGTGTTATAATTTGTGCTATATAAACATTAATGAAATAAATTTTATATTTATGAGAGGTACCTAAATAGTACTCAATTTGTATATAAAAATTAATTTTAAAACTGCATTGTTTTAATATACGTGGTGCTAACTTCGCGCTCAGAAAAAGTAAAATGATAATTTGCCCTATAAAAACAATAACGAAATAAATTTTACATATATGAGAGGTACCTAAATAGTACTAAATCTGTATATAAAAATTAATTTCAAAAACGCATTATGTTACATGCGTGGTTCTAGCCGTCACGCACAGAAAAGTAAAGTGTTATAATTTGTGCTATATAAACAATAACGAAATAAATTTTATATTTATGAGAGCTACCTAAATAGTACTAAATCTGTATATAAAAATTAATTTGAAAAACGTCGTATTTTAATATGCGTGGTGCTAACTTCACGCTCAGAAAAAGTAAAGTGTTATAACTTTTGCAATATAAATAATAACAAAATTATGTATACATTTTTGGAGGTATCTAAATAGTACTAAATCTGTATATAAAAATTAATTTGAAAAACGCCTTATTTTAATATGCGTGGTGCTAACTTCACGCTCAGAAAAAGTAAAGTGCTATAACTATTGCAATATAAACAACAACAATATTATTTATACATTTTTGAGAGGTACCTAAATAGTACTAAATCCCTATAAAAAAACTTCAAATTGCTTTATTTTGAAATGAGTGGTGCCAACTTCACGCTCCAAAAAAGTACAACATAATAACTTATTTAATATAAACAATAGCAAAATACTATCATGGGTACTAATTAGTACTATTTGGGTACTAAAATTTAGTAAAAAAAAATATTAAAAAATCAAAACTTTGGTGCTAGCGTGAAGTTGGCACCAATAATATTTAATTTGCAATAACTTATTTATCATAAACATTTTGAAAACAAAATTATGGGTACCTGAAGGTACCAATTGAGTACTAAATTTTCGTATAATTTTTATTTGGAAATTTCAACCTTGTGGTGCTAGCGTGAAGTTGGCACGAAAATAAATAAACAATTTACGTAGATATTATAACTGATGGTGGGTGAGTATTTTTTGCTATATTTTTTGTATTCTTGTACTGCATATTTTGCATATGTTTTTTGCATATATTGGACACCTAACTGCATATTTTCCAATAAAAGCCTGCATATACGAGTATATATATATATATATATATATATATATATATATATATATATATATATATATATATATATATATATATATATATATATATGCGCATATTCTTCCTATTTTTCTTGCATATAAATTTGAGCTTTAATTATTACCATACTGACTTGTCAACAATAGTCTACAAAATGAAAATAAAATCATCTGAAATTATAATGCTCTTCATTAATACATACAGATAATGTTAGTGTATCGTTCTTAACACAGTTAACTTTATTCTAAAATAATAAACTAGCATTGAGAGAATTTCAAAAAATAAGCTTTATTAATGATGTCTTCAGTTTCTGATACCTAAACTATTGAAAAAATCACGGATGTTATTAAATAAAAGCTTGGATTTCAAACCGACATCTGCGGAACTTATGATAGACATAACAATCTTAGGTATGTTTTTTAAATGTTAATAGTTCTAGAACAGGAACAATCTATTTGAATATTCGCTTATATTTTAGTACAGGAGGTAACCTTTCCTCTTAATAACTAAATAATAAGTTTGGACTTACCAAACATTTGGTACCAAAACTCAACAGGGCACTTGGCACTTAAGAGAGAACTTTTCTTCTTCGAAGCAAGAGAACGAATGACGAATACCTTTTTGACTTTTGAAAATATATGTCTTTCAAAATCTTACCCCCACCCGTAACGTAGAGTGGTCCGTTATCGCTGCTTCTATTGGAGAATTCAACCCTGAGAAATGTTCCCCACGAATGGCTTACGAAAATGACTCATCTACTTAAAATGCCAGACAAACTTTCTTATAATTCAAAATTCTCTTATACTTGTGTAGATAATATTAAATACCAGGTGTAATAACGAAATATCGGATTAAAATAGATGAAATATTTAATTAATTAATTTTCTTGGTATTTGAAAAGTGTAATGTTAAAATAATGTAATACAAAGCTTACTGTATTTAAAACAAATGTAATATTTAAATCGTTCGCCATTGTATTTCTTTATAATATAACATATAATTGTTTTTACACAATTTGGATAGCAAATTTCATGTATTTTTAAATTTAAATAAATATATAGGTGTTCCATTTGATATTATGGTCACATACCATTGCGTAAAAATGGAACATTCTGTAGAAAAACCTATACTGCAGATTTACAGACATTTCAATTTAAAATAAACTTAGTTTGAAACTTTTTTCCATATTTTAAATAGTTATTAAAAAAGAACAGACCGATGAATCACCGTGTACAGGTGTCTTATTTTTGATGTTTTTTTAAGGTATCTTGGGTAATATTAACGATAGATCAAAACCGTTTGCACATTACAGGGTCAACTTTTCGAGAAATGTTTAATAGTCACCACAGGAATTTTCGATCTTCATTTGTTTCTGAGCTGCAGGCAAAAACTCGTTTTTTGCTCATTTTGAAAATATATCATATCTTATTTATTATTATAGTTATAGAGAAAAATTGTTTTTACAAAAAAATATTAATATTTTTCAATGGGAACCTATGTTGAAAATAGTCTCATCTTTTTGATTATTTTATACGCTTTTCAATCATATATAACAAGTCTGCTTTCTTTTGTTTTAAACATGAATAAAAGATGAATTATTAATTTATTGGGGTGAAAAGATTTAAAATTATTAAGAAGCAAATCCAAAAATCTATTACAGATCATCATATGAATACGTTTAATAGTATTTGTTTCAGTTTTACTAATTTTTTTTAATTTATTTACTTCAAAAGCATATTAAATCATTCTTTTCGGATTGTGTCACAGCAAACTCTAACGTCCATAGATAGTAATTTAACTAACCCAAATATAATTAGTTAAGAATAAATTTCAGAACATAATTAATAGATATAGAATGAAAACAAAAAATAATGATCTACAATAAATTTTTTCATTTGTTTCTTAGTAATTTCCGATATTTTCACCTCAATAAATTAATATTTCGTCTTTTATTCATGTTTAAAACAAAAGAATGTAGACTTATTATATATTATTGAACAGCTGATAAAATAAGCAAAAAGATGAGACTATTTTCAATAAAGGATCCCATTTAAAAAATCATAAGTTTGTGTTATATCTCGAAAATTATTAAGTTTTAAAAAAATCTAATTACTCCATTTTATTCTCAATAAAAACGGTAAAAATTTGTTGATAAATTTTTTCTCTAACTATCATAATAAATATGATATGAGATAATTTTAAAATGAACAAAAAACGAGTTTTGCCAGTAGCTCAGAACTAAAAGAAGATCGAAATTTCCTGTGGTGACTATTAAACTTTTCTTGAAAAGTTGATCCTGGAATGTGCAAACGGTTTTGCTCTATCATTAATATTACTCGAGATACCTTAAAAAGAACATCGAAAATGAGACATCTGTACATAAAAAAAGTATGTATCTCCCATTAAACGCTAGTTGTGACGTCACGAAATCTAGTTCTAGGTCCGACCTGTTCGGAAACCCGAAACCCTAATAATTGGAAAGACCTGAGGACAGGACAACAACAATCAGTGCAATGTATAATTTTAAAACTACGTAGCCTTCAGCAATTCCTTGGCCTAGGAGGGTGGTAAGCGGCTTATTACTATAAAAGAAATTCTCAGAAAATTTTAGGTATATGTATGTCTATAACGGTATTATTTTCTGCTGGCTTGTAATTATTTCGTCGAATATTTATTTTTAATTGACTCCAAATGAAATAATTCGGATATAAAATGCAATGATACAGTGGTAAGCGTAAAATTATTTTTCCAACTTTTCAGCTTCATTGTCACAAAACTATTTTTTCCACCGATTAAATCTTAATAATTGCACTTTATTTTTAGCTGTGTGTACTGGATTTATTATCCTAGAATGGCATGGTATGACTAGCGAATGAAAGTTCACGTTTAAATTATTTGATAGATGTGGCTCTTCTTCAAAACTTTTCGCTATGATTTCATTTGAAAGGAAACGTTTATCGTATTTTTTAATGTTCCTATATGAACCTGACTTTTAATTAAAAAATCTGATCTGGCCAACACATAACCTCTCGCCAGATATTTTACCTGGTTATACGCATAAAACGAAAAATATTTTTAAATACAAATACATATATTCATGTCTCACTACAAAATAATTCTCACATATATTTGCAAAATCTATTTTCTACTTTCCATTTCTTTTTCTTTATATTCGTAATTTTTTCGCAAATTCCTTTTATATTCTTTTTTACGTATATTCTTTTGCGTTGTAGATTTTTTTTATTTTCATAGTCTTCATAATGACGTACAAATATTTTTGGCAGTGGCATACAAATATTTTTGACAGTGACATTTATGTGTCAATTACAAACATTTGAATTTCTTGCCTTGTAGTAGTTTGATCTGGTATTTTTTACATCGAATTATTTTATATGCCTTTCTTTATCTCTAAATCTATAGAAGATATAATAATGAATTTATATTTATCGAATAAAGAATTTAACGTTCTTTAATATAAGTATTTACATAAATTTTCGATAAATAATATTTAGATGATTTTTTTCTTGTAACTACTACTTCCGGTTGTCCAATTGTTACCAAAACTGACTCGACTCTTCCCATTATTGTTAGATTGAGGAATCCGTAGTTAAAAATGTCTTAAGTCTTATAGTATTTGAGATATAGTGAATCCAACATCCACACACACACACACACACACACACACACACACACACACACACACACACACACACACACACACACACACATCCACACACACACACACACACACACACACACACACACACACACACACACACACATCCACACACACATACGGACATCATCGTAAAAATGTTATAATCGGATTCTAGGGACCTTAAAACGTGCTTATTCATTAAAATCTGGATATGCGATTTTTAGCATGAATACAATACCTTTCTTAGCGAGAGGTAAAAAACAGTAAGATCGGATATCTTTAGAGGTCTTGTTAAAATTTATTTATAAAACTGGTCATTGGAATCCTCCACAATAGTAACAAATTGTCTTCTTAAGGTTGTGTACAAAAGTGGTAGTACTCGTAACATCCGCGCCACGCTTTCTGTCGTCGCTACGTGTATGCCGCCAATGCCTGCCGAAAGCGGGAGACCGCGTTTTGTGTTACCAATATTTATTTCTATTTATTTGCTATCTCTCTCTCTTTCTTTATGTGCGCTGTATTATGTTAGCATCTTTGCATTTTTATTGTAATATCCCAAAGAGACAAATATAGCATTTTGAATCGGTGTTTTATATTTCATACGCGGATTGTATAATTAATTTTTCATTAAATCTTTAAATATTTTTAAAATTCTATTACAAATGAATACAATATTTCAAACAAATACACCTATTCTTTATTAGAGTTCCAAAAATTGATGAATCCTAAAATATGTATTAAAAATATAATAAAATATGCACTTATGCCATTATGATGTAATTTTATGTAAAATGTAATATGAAAAGAGAAATCTCGCGAGAGTCTCGCGATAAAAAGTATTTATAACCTTGAAAAATGAACCGTACAGGGAGAGGAGTCAACGTGCATAGAACACGTGAATGTGAAAATTATATGAATTGACTATATTTTTTTGAGTCTCTAGAGTCGAATGATATCGGTCGCAGAGCGGGGAAATGCAAAATAAAGACTAAATCGGTTTTGCATCTAATAGAACTAGTTTTTCTCCAACATTTCAGCCCCTAATTCATCACAGTTAAAACTACGGTTAATAAAATTCTTGTCGTCCCTGAAAAGTAAAGGATCTTATATTAAGCGTTGGTAGGAGCCAACACGGAGTGAAGCGGAGCGATTTGTTGCCAGCGGGTTCCCAGTGTAGTGCTTTTTTATGAGTAAATCTGACTGAAATAGTGGCATATAGTTAATGACAAAGTGTAGAAACTATTAGTTACAAAAAATTATTTTTTTAATGTTTAATTAGTTTTACAGATGACAGAATGTATTAGCAGATGTTCGTATTAAAATATTTGGTGACTAGAATTTAGTGCTTCGTCTCTTTATTACAGTTATACGACTGCAAATACACGGAAGACGGAACGATTGGTGCAAACATGTCTTTTGTAGTTCAACTGATACGTAAATACCGTTTTAAATACGTAGTGCGCAAGCGCTTATTTTTACAGCGAGAACGAGACGAAACCTAAAAAAATTTGCGAGAACGAGAGCGAGATTGCAGTTTCGAAAACGAGACGAGATCGATATTTTATATTTCTCGTCTCGTCGCGCCTCGTGTGTATCACTAACCATTAGGCCCTGGTAACCATCTCTTACAGGTGACCTTGGTATTGCCAGATTTCAAAAATTCCACTTCCCCTAAATTTTCCAAGAATTCGTACTCTGTTCGAGTCAGTTCTCCTCTCCGATAATAATTATTTTTCATAGTGTACCGGAGACCGGAGTAGAATGTAAATACATACCTAATCTATATATTATGTATATGTATAATATTATTATCGTATGGCTAAGTGTGTTAAATGATCTGTCATGTTTCTGACTATCCGAATTGGAACCTAATTTTTACACCTTTGAAAGAACCAACTTTCATAAAAATTAACAATTGGACAAAGTATAAAATGTAAAACTTGCTGTTTATTTTTTGTGTAAGTTAAGTTTCTTTCATAATTTGTTATTCTGGTTATTTATTTCTTTTTGAGTAAATAAAAATCTTCTACATATTCGTTCTATTTTTGTCGCACCTCATATCCATAATCCATATTAAAATTCATAAATATTTGTGAATTTTAATAAGATGTATGTACCTAACGTGAGAAGGTTTTTTTCCTTATATACGTCACAGTGGCAGCGCTAAGGGGGGGGGGGGGCAGGGTGGCCACGTGCCCACCCGAAAAAGACTTGTGCCCACTCAAGTGCCCACCCATTACCAACATACAAATAACAATTTTGGTATATAAAATATTTGTGAATAACATTTTATTTTTAATTCTGAACATTATTTGTATTTATACTTTTGTTCTGAAATTAATAGGGCAGAAATTACAGCTTTATGCAAATTTCACCACAGTATTTCCTGCAATTCATAAAAAAGTAAACACTCGGTATATGTAATTATTCGAATATGGATATGTGTCTTTGTTTCGTTTCATGTGTGTATATGAAAAAATACCATATACCTACGTATCTTTATTATTAAAATAAACGGGTGCTCACCAGGCGCGAATGCAAGGGACGCGGGGTAATGGGGGTAACTACCATAAGTCATAAATTGATAAAAAAAACAAAATCAAACAACCGCAAATATTATAATTTAAGATTTAAAATTAAATACGTATTGTATTTTACTCAGTTAATATTTATAGCTTGTTTTTGAAATATTATGGTCTCGTGGCCGCGTGCCTGAGTGTCTGGTCGTGAATCTGGGGAACCGGGTTCGATCCCGATCAACGCCAAATATTTTAAATGGCACTAAATTGACCCCTGTGATGCACTCTCCACGCCAGCAATGAGTGACGCCTGGTAAACGCCCGCATGGTACAAATATATCTTCATCATTACCGATATCTGCGCACAAAGCAGATTGGCACACCCAGCAATGGGTAATTTGCCGTGATGATATATTTATTTATTTTATTTTTATTTTTGAAATATTAATGTTGATTACAAAATATGGATGTCAGTTAAAATATAATTATTATAATAGTAGAAGTGCAGGTGATATTCAATTTTCAGTTTATCAGCTCACATCCCTTGATAAAATGTAACTTTCAATTATAAGGCAATTTGTCCTTGAATGAAAAAAAATTTGCCTGCGGCGCCTTTTTTTTCAGTTACATTTACATGACCTATTATGACCCTCCTCCCCTGATGGCCACTCGTTTTTTGATTGTGCCTTGTGTCCACCCTACATTTACATCCTGGCGCCGCCACTAATACGTCACCTTTACATTTATACCTAAAGGAAGATTAAACTATAATGAATACGAGTATTTTATTATGCTCGTATAGGAAAACATTTCTTATTGGTTCCTATGCAGTTGTTTTATTTTTATAAACAGATTGGCACATCCAGCAATGCGTAATATACCGTGATGATATATTTATTTTATTTAAATATTTAGGGGTGTCATTCGCTTGCAAGGCGAATTAGAAAAAATGAGAAATGTAAAGATCCTCAATATATAATTGACGCTCAAAAAAAGTAATACTTTTTAAATGTACATATTTTTATAAATTTATATTTATTAAAAATACATATTTGACTGTATTAATTTTAATATGAAATATATATATATATATATATATATATATATATATATATATATATATATATATATATATTATTTGTTTGTTTTTACTTTATTAATTATTCTTGGGTGTTTCGGTATATCATTATTTAGTTTACGTTTCTGCTGCGTGTTGCGACGACTGCACGACGCCCAACTCTGTTGAGAAATTAGTTTTGAGCATAGAGGATAGTGAATTCGTAAGGCGCACCATGCGACAAAACGCTGAACTACTTTTACATTGTCGTATATAGACAATTCTTTTGGCCAGGTAATCGCCAATACTACATGTTTGTTATTAAAACATGAAATGTATCTGAAGTCCTTAATTTATAAAGATGGTTTTGAAATAAATTTTAATCCAAAAACATTAAAAGTTGTAATTTTTTTTTTGATTTCTTATATAAAAACAAATTCAAATTTTTTTATTTAATATTCGTTACAATCTATGTTTAATATAATTGTTATAAACCAAAATTTGTTCAAATCGGTTGAGCCGTTTTTGAGACTCGTTGGACAAAGTCTTCCATGGCAATTTGTACACAACCTTAAAATATTCTAGCTTTTAACGAAATTAATTTCGCCTGTATGTATATCTACGTTAGACATCTCCTCTATTCCAAATTCTTATTACTTTCAACATGCCTTCTGTTATTGCCTTTATAAAAATTTGGAATCTATATTCAAGCAAATGAATGCAGAAAATAATAAAACAATAAAAGTAAACTATACGAGTATACCTAATAGTTGTTTATTATCTTACGCCCAACAGATATTCAATGCGTTTGTATGAAAGCGAAACATATGTTCAATAACATAGGCTGTCAGTGATAATCAAAACGTTGTTTTTTATTTATTATTTTATTAAATTGCTTATTATCGACGCATATTGCAATTATCGACCACAAACGTTATTTTAACATATTTTAGACTTCAAGTATATATGTACTACGATCACTATTCGCAACAACTACTTACTACTAAGTAGTATAATTACACACTAGTTTCGCGCTGGAATGCAGACTGTAATTAAGATAATAATCGATTTGTAATTAAGATATCAGTAATTGATGTCAATCTAATTGATTTATCAATAATTAACATAATGACCTCTTAAATAGTAATTTCAAAATGTCATTATAATTGATTTTGTCTAATTCTAATAAGGACATATTAAATTGTAATTTTTTAATTTTTAATTGATTTGGTGGATATCTTGATGTGACGTTATGATATGAAAATGGGAAATACATATGCATATTTTGGCTAGTTTAGTTTCGAAATTCCCAAATCATCAATGAGTTTATTACTGCCATTATCTGTCATGTAAAATTGTATTGTGAAAATATTTTTGGGTAAACGATGATGTTTGAATATTTGCTAGTGACTGATAATTATATTCGAATGGATTTTAAAAATGCCAATGGGACTATTTTGTGGAAATGATAATTGCATTAATGGCGTGACGCTTGAATACTATTTGCAAAACTAATGATACTTTGAGTAATATAGAAATTTTGGGGAATGATAAACTAATGTTAAGGAAATTTGTATAATTATATACAAGAATCAATTTTAAATTTGTAGAATAATTTACTAATGATCTTTGAATGTTAGAAAAGTAGACATATTTGGTTATGACAATTAGGTGTATTGACGATATTTTAGAGCAAGAAATATTTTGAAGCCATATAAAAAGAATTCATAATTATATTTCGATAGTATACAGTAACTCGTATTGTACAATATCATCGCTATGAGTTCATCCGTCTCCGACTTTGACTTGGACCTTCTGCCACCCTCTGGAACCGTCACCGTCAAGATCAGCATATTCATACAAACGTCTAAATTCAGGAACCGCGACATGAAGAAACGTTACCGTTAGATGTCGAAATTCTGAGAGAAATGGTGGCTAATGACCCCAAGATCATAGCCCTTGAAAAAGAGGTCCAGAGACTAAGGAGAGAAATCAACTCCATATCGTCAGCACTGGCATCGACATCATCATCGTCGCAAAATAAGAGGCGATTAAGTGGTGATACCGACGATGAGCGATCTTCAAAAAAGATTTGTAGCGATATAAGTGAACTACAAGGTCAGCCCATATGTGAATTTGAAGACTCAACTTGTCTGGAAGATTGCTACGAGGAGGAACTTGTTATTTCTGAGGCCGAGCTGAAGAAATTAGTTTTAATTTCAGGAACGGCTGACATAGTAAGTTTCGCATTTCCTCATAACAAAAGCATGAGGGATAACAATGATCGACTCCTTGATGTCTACCCAATTCCTCTGGACCGCGACAGACAGGTATTCATCACTATCGGGATTAATCCCGTGCCAACCCCGCGAGTAGCGGTGCGACTTGTAGGGTCGGTAGTAAATAAAAAAATTATAGATATTAAAGACTTTAAGAATGTAATTCAATATTTAAAAAGTAAGGGACTTAAAGTTAAGTGTAGTGAAATGGACTTAAAAAGAGTGCACCAAATAAAAGATGTGGAATTTAGTCTACTACCCAATGAAAAAATGAGGTGCAGAACAAACCGCGAGTACATAGTGCTGAACAAAGAACATATTTATAATTTAATAAAGTTTAAAATACATATTTTAGATGTAATTGAAAAATAAGCCGAAAAATATGATAATTTGTTCACGTGCTATAAACAATTATTACAAACAGTCACTATTAA
This sequence comes from Harpalus rubripes, assembly GCA_963082715.1. Lineage (NCBI taxonomy): Eukaryota > Metazoa > Arthropoda > Insecta > Coleoptera > Carabidae > Harpalus > Harpalus rubripes. Next base: position 34,728,568 of record OY720451.1, on the reverse strand, counting down.
TAGTCGTATATATAAGGTATATTTAAGTAGTAGCTTACACAATTTTATTTATTTAGAAAATAAACCTTTTGCAAATATTTTTAAGGAAATGTATCTATATTATAATATTAAGTTTAACAAAGATTTGGAAAGTGTCTGTATTTATAATCCGAGAAGGAAAATTTATAATATGATTTTTATGAAATACATGCATCTTTATTTCTATTTACCCAAAGAATAACTTTTATTTGTTCTATAATTTTAAGTTCAACAAAGATTTAGAATGTGTGTATTTTTAATACGAGAAGGAAAATATGTAATATAAATTTCAAGAAAAATACATAAATCATTATTTCTATCTACCTAAGCAATAACTTTTACAGATGTTTCAAATATTTTCGAATGAACAATAGATAGGATTATTCAGGTAGTTTTCTGCTACCTATATAATAGTGGTGAAACTCGAGTTATGAATCAAAAATACTTTCTTAATATTTGTAATTTCAGACGATACAAGAATATGAATACTTAAGGCTCATTCACAGCACTGAAATTATACTTAGAAATTATAATTAAAAATGACAGTCTTAAATATGTTAAATAAATGTTTACCTAAAAATACAATTTATTATTAATGTATTATACCATACTTAAAAGTACATACTTAGACTCACCTGATAAATAAGTAATGCAATTAAATGTCGTTTTAATACAATTCTTTCTAATAAATTTATATCATCATATCTATATTGAGCAAATTATGACAAATTTAACATGACGTGGCATATTCTGTCATTTTTTGGTTCAATCTGATTGGCCTACTTATATTTATACTCATAAATTATAATTATATATGAACTTTGCATAAAATTCTTAATTTAAGTTAAATTAATTTCATTACTAATTTGAAGCTTTCGAACGCTGACACTTGAATGTATTGACATAAACCTATATTTATAAGTACTATTTATAATTTCCCTTGATTTCAGTACTGTGAATAAGCTTTTACAAAAAATTGAGTATGTTACTTTGTCGATATTATGAAAAAGAAAAACATGTTTCGCCTATAATGCGGATAATATTAAGACTAGTGGGAGATGTAACTAATAAAAAGACATTGAAATTAATAATTTGATGAAGTTTTGAAATATTTAAGATGAAAAGAATCAAAAAAAAGTGCGCACCTTAAAAGAAATGGGCAAAATAACAAGTGAGTGGTGCAGTGTTAAACTTATTACCTAGGAAACAAATAAGGTTAAGAAGGATGTACAAATTTGTGGTTATAAATAAAAATATTATTAAAAATTTAATTAATTTGGAAAACAATAATTTTTTTTAAAATATATGTAAAATGTTATAATTTATTTAAAAACTATATTTACAAAAAAAACTTATTCAAATTGCTGCATTATATGGCCTTAGGTTTAATGTAGATATAATTACTAGTTTGTATGATAATATTTAGAACGACAAATGACAACATACAATTTTAAAATATTTATAATGAAATATTTACCTACATATTATAAAAATAAGACGGTTTAGAATATACAGTGTGTAAAATAATCTCTTGCCCATGCTTCATTTCCTTTCCATTTGGTAATATTTTAAATATTTCTTCCATACATACATAATTTTTTCAAAAATACATTTTTAATTTTAAATAAGGTTGGAAAATTACAAGTTTTAATTTAGTAACGCGTACATTTTACGAAATATTAGGTCGTACTGTTTTGAGAGTACACAGTTTACTTTTATTTATTCGATGTCATGGTCGTATAATGTCAAATATGTCTGCAAAATTCACTATTCAATTTTAAATATTGGAAACAGAAATTAATGAAATTTCATGTCTTTATAATATTAGTGTTTGTGTATAATAATAACATAGTGTTTGTTATATTAAAGCTTAAAAGAAGATATCTTAGTTAACGTGATTAAATTTAAAGTATAAATATTATTTATTAATGATAATTATTAATTTTGCCAATACAACAGCCAATATTTGGAAAAATATATAATTAATTCAATATGATGGAAAGAAAAACAATAAATATCTTATAATTATAGAGACGATTGCAAAAGTAAAAAAATTCTTACAATAAACATTTACACTAAATAATCCACAGTGATTTCTTTAGACTGCTTTGAATGACTGTAAATATTTTTATAAATTGTACGCAAAAGTTGTCTTCTCTAAAAATATTTGAAGCTACAACTTCAAAAGTATCCATGATGTAACTCAACAAATAATATACTGGCAATTTTGGTGAAACATTTATAAAGATATTTACAGTTTTGTTAACACCAATAACTTTTAAATAACTTCATTGATGAATGAATGTAATATTTATAAGTGAATAAAGAATAGAAAATTCAATAAGATAGTTTTATTGTTATAAGAACAGATCTGGATTTGGTTAAATCAGCCGAGATGAAACTTTATGTTTCTAGAAGTTGTTTTTCGCTAGAATAAAGAAACATTTTTACTCTTTAAATATTTTTTAATTATGTCTAAAATAATTCAATAGTGTAGATTGCATTTGGGCTATATTTTATTTCAAAATCTAATAATTGCCCTATATGGCATTAATAATATCATTAATTAGCATAATTAAACTTGTATTAATCATTATTCACAAATTAAATAATATATTAAAATGTATTGTTTTCGTAACAAGTAGCTGAGTTCTTTGTTCTGATTACAATATTAGAAAACGATTATTGTTTTCTATACAATGTAATTTTGGTCTTTTGAATATAAAAAATTGTATAGTTTACAATAAATTTTTGACAATTCAGTTATTGTTTTGTACACAATATTGTATCAGAATCAATGTTCACGTGAATTTCAATATTATAATTTATTGTATTGAAAACAATAATTGTTTCGTATACAATATTGTTTTATAAACAAGTGTCACGAGAATCAGGCCGATTATCTAAGATATTTTTAGAATATTATTACTTTAAAAAAAAATCAGAAATATTTGACAGTCACTTTGAAATTAATTAATATATTTGTAGATGAATAAAAAATTGACTTCGGCAATAATTAAAATACTTACAATAAATATTTACACTAAATAATCCACAGTGATTTTTTTAGACTGCTTTGAATGACATGCGAAAGAAAAAGACATTCCGCATTAATCATTACTACATCACTTTCCAAATTTTAACTATTCCTTACAGAAAACATAAATGGCATTCAAATCTTTCCCGGACTAAAATAGAATATAATGAAATTTTAAAACCCCATTTGTATTGTGAGTGTTTGTGAAATATTCGGAAATGCCTTTGTATTGCTAATATATACATTTTGGTCGTCATATATTAACAAGGTCTTATGTCCGGGAAAGATTTGAATTTTGCCGGCTGTAATATTTTTTAATCTGTATAAAATAAAAACGATCATAGGTGAATAATGTATATTTATTATTATCGACAATTTCATTTTATTAAGTACCGATTTGAAATATTAAACAAATTTTAAAGAACTTTAATATTTCGAAAATATATTTTTATAATATTATTACTTTTTAATATTTTTTCTGACATATTTGACAATGACTTTGAAATTTATAAATACATTTGTAGATGAATATTAAGTTATAATATCTGAAATATTTTTTTAAGAAATTCATTATGTACCTGAATGAAATTCGATGGCATAGTCGTATAATGGCAAATATGGCTGCAAAATTAAATTCGTTTCTGGTTTAATATAAAACTTATTCAGAAATATATTTTAAGAGTAGGTATTCTTATTACTTTCTAATATTTCATAGTTCATATGTGTTGACAACATATACTTAGAATTTTGAAAAAATATCTGTATTTTACATATTTTTGATTGCCACCTGCGACGATTAAATTTTAAATATTTGACAACAGAAATTTATTAGAGACAAATCAGTCAAACCCAGTGTCAATATAATCAACATGAAAATGATGAATTTGTAAGGTACATGTTTTAATATTATTTCAATAAAAGTAATTGTGAATAAATATTTTATTTTGTAAATATAACAATGAACACATATATTTTATACAATATACATGATTAATTTTATTTACATTCTTCCGCCTGTTTATCGTTTTGTGGGCTTGTTACGGTGTTTAAATTTTGCCATCTTCTCCTTTCCTCCATACGGAAAGTTCTCTTTGCAGTTTTCGACAGGCGGTAGCCACTTGGATGTAGAATAATTTTCTTGTTTCCGATATTCTCTAACGGTTTATAAGTGGGAGAATCTTCATCATCCCAACTCTCAGATGATTGCACGACGTAATTTTTGGAAACTTCTACCTCCGCCATGCTTCAAAATATTGCTGGTTTACGTAAATAGCATAAACTTGGATTGCAAAGTGATAGTTAAACATTGCAGACGTATTTATATGTATATACGAGTTAAGTAATTAAAATGTTATTAAAAATAAATTAGTAATATTTATATGTATATATATTTGGAATGTATTTACGAGTACATATAATATAATTTTCGAGCTAATAAGTTCTCTTTAAATATTAAAAAATTGACTTCTGTAGTAATTACATAAAAGTATTATATGTGTTATAAATTCTATAACAAAATAAGATTTTCTACTCCTTCATAGGTACACTATAGACGAAAACTGTTATTGAAATTTGTAAACGACGTTAGCTGGTAAAACATAATTATCAGCTGATAAAACTGTGTACTCTCTAAACAGTATGAACTAATATTTCGTAAAATGTACGCATTACTAATTAAAATTATAGTATTCCAACCTTATTTGAAATTATAAAATATATTTTCGAAAAATGTGTGTATGTATGGCATTAATATTTAAAGAATTACCAAATCTTATATTGAAATGTTCTAATCACTAATTGGTTTTTAATGAGTGACAAATATTTTTAAAGAAAGTTAAATATTCATAAAATGTTTAAAGATTATGTTTCACTGTAAGTATATTTTGTGTCACTTTTTCAATCGTTTTTCATTGAACTGAAATTGTTGAATTTATTTGAACTAAATATGCATTAGTTATCAGAAAAAGTCCAATGTTCCTTGCTCGTATTTTTGTGGTTATATAAAATCTGTACCTCAATACATATACACAAACTAATTATCACAAGGGAATTTTACAAGCAACATGTCAGCTGTATTGTTCCAATTGACCATCTTACTAACATCACATGGTTCCTAAGAATTTCGCTAATGACACAGTAATTACCAAAACAAAGCAAAAGTCTTCGGTTTGTCCGAAACTATGTTCATAGAACGATGAAATTTTCTACCGTTCCTAAAAAAAAAATTTGGTAGTTCCAAGATTCTTCTACTTCTGTTCCTAGTCATTGTTTAGTTTATTTATTACATGGAATTATATTGTATATGTATATACATTTTGAAATTTTTTAAGTGCTTAGCTAATGAATTGTTTTTAAAAATAACTTTACTAATGTCATCGTGTTTAACATAACAATACAAAATAATTTTATAAACAGTATCTTATTTAAATATTAAAATTTTATGCATTATGCTATATGAAATAAAATAACAAATCGTTGATCTGCTTCAGACATCAAATCCACAATTATTATTAATGAGGATCATTTCCATCGATTTTTATCGGTAAACTTTTAACAAACTCTAGTCCTCTTATTAATTTTCTTGTGATAATTAGTTTGAATTGTTAACATGAGTGGTACTTTATAATAATTTTAGAAAAATTTCTTGGTATTGTGTAACTTGGCAAAATTTATTTAGTACAATAAGAGGAGTATAGTTTGTTAAAAGTTTACAAAAAAAAAATCGATGGAAATGATCCTCATTATAATAATTATGGATTTGGTACCTGAAGCAGATCAACGATTTGTTATTTTATTTCATATAGCATAATGTGTAAAAATTTAGTACTTAAATAAGATACTGTTTATAAAATTATTTTGTTTTGTTATGTTTAATACGATATGATATTAGAATATTATAAAAACTATAATCATATGTAGCATGTAAACTTATAATAATTAAATAAAATTTATAAATATTTATATTTATTTATCATTTTTTTACTTTCTGTAAGAAACTATGTGAAACTCATTATGTATATATTTTTAAAATTTATACTAATGATAAAATTTCAGTTATTTATGGCTGTCAATATCTTATATCTTTAAACATTTGCCTACAGTCACAACCGTATAACTAATAACATTCATATACCTGGAAATATCTTTTACCTAATTAGTATGAAATTATTTTTCAGAATTAATTAAAAAAACATGATACCCATATTTATTTTGACATAGTCCTAAAATTTCCCAACATGATATATTTATTTTGTCATAGTCCTCATAATTTCATTAAATCGTCAATAATCATTAACTTTGGATTTCCTGCTATACTAGTCTCTATTTTCTTGATGAAAAGTTATTAACAAAATATGATTTTCCACTACCAGAAGGACCGGGAACTATGGCCATAAAAGGATGTAGGTATAATTGTATTGATCAGTCAAAAGTTAATACAAAACTAACATTTATTAAGTAAAGTAAACAAATATAACAGTTATTTTTATAAATATCAATACAATTTTTTATTTAAAGAATAGCAACATAAGAAGGCAATATTACAAACATATAAAGAAATAATTTTTAGTATATAAATATGTATAAAAATAAACAAATTATTTTACACATTATTATTAATAAAAATGACGGTTTGAGAATTTCTGATTTACAAATTTTATTTATCCTTCGGCATATTCCATGGATATTAAGTTCTACCATTTTTTTTTCTATAAATGTTTTTGTTTGCAAGCATACATGTCCAACTAAACTAATTCTAACTAAGCCAATTCTTCGTTTTACACCAATCATCATAAAAATTATTTATTGCTCTTTTATCAGCTATAATAATATCATTAAAACTTCTAGAATTAAAATAATCTAAGTCATGCTGTTCTGCGATTTCATCATCTCTATCCACAGGTTTACCACGGTTTAATTCATTTCCTGGGCCAAAATAAAAATGTTTTGGAAAATTCATGTTAATAAAATGCTACTCAATATGGTACTAACACTCTAACTCTTAAACTACGACTGACATATAACAAGAAAATTTTAGAACATATTTCGTTAGCAGAAGAATATTTTACTCGTATTATACATAAATTATTGGAGAAAGCGACATATCCAAGGGTAAGTGAATCTAAAATACAAATAGGTATTAACAAACTATTTTTGATTCATAACTCGAGTTTCACCGCTATTATATAGGTAGCAGAAAACTACCTGAATAATCCTATCTATTTGAAACATCTGTAAAAGTTATTGTTTATGTAGATAGAAATAATGATTTATGTATTTTTCTTGAAATTTATATTATATATTTTCCTTCTTGTATTAAAAATACACACATTCTAAATCTTTGTTGAACTTAAAATTATAGAACATATAAAAGTTATTCTTTGGGTAAATAGAAATAAAGATGCATGTATTTCATAAAAATCATATTATAAATTTTCCTTCTCGGATTATAAATACAGACACACATTCCAAATCTTTGTTAAACTTAATATTATAATATAGATACATTTCCTTAAAAATATTTGCAAAAGGTTTATTTTCTAAATAAATAAAATTTTGTAAGCTACTACTTAAATATACCTTATATTTAAGACTATTAATAGTGACTGTTTGTAATAATTGTTTATAGCACGTGAACAAATTATCATATTTTTCGGCATATTTTTCAATTACATCTAAAATATGTATTTCAAACTTTATTAAATTATAAATATGTTCTTTGTTCAGCACTGTGTACTCGCGGTTTGTTCTGCACCTCATTTTTTCATTGGGTAGTAGACTAAATTCCACATCTTTTACCTGGTGCACTCTTTTTAAGTCCATTTCACTACACTTAACTTTAAGTCCCTTATTTTTTAAATATTGAATTACATTCTTAAAGTCTTTAATATCTATAATTTTTTTATTTACTACCGACCCTACAAGTCGCACCGCTACTCGCGGGGTTGGCACGGGATTAATCCCGATAGTGATGAATACCTGTCTGTCGCGGTCCAGAGGAATTGGGTAGATATCAAGGAGCCGATCATTGTTATCCCTCATGCTTTTGTTATGAGGAAATGCGAAACTTACTATGTCAGCCGTTCCTGAAATTAAAACTAATTTCTTCAGTTCGGCCTCAGAAATAACAAGTTCCTCCTCGTAGCAATCTTCCAGACAAGTTGAGTCTTCAAATTCACATATGGGCTGACCTTGTAGTTCACTCATATCGCTACAAATCTTTTTTGAAGATCGCTCATCGTCGGTATCACCACTTAATCGCCTCTTATTTTGCGACGATGATGATGTCGATGCCAGTGCTGACGATATGGAGTTGATTTCTCTCCTTAGTCTCTGGACCTCTTTTTCAAGGGCTATGATCTCGGGGTCATTAGCCACCATTTCTCTCAGAATTTCGACATGTAATGGTAACGTTTCTTCATGTCGCGGTTCCTGAATTTAGACGTTTGAATGAATGCTGATCTTGGGGGTGACGGTTCCAGAGGGTGCCAGAAGGTCCAAGTCGAAGTCGGAGACGGATGAAATCATAGCGATGATATTGTACAATACGAGTTACTGTATACTATCGAAATATAATTTTGAATTCTCTTTACATGGCTTCAAAATATTTCTTGCTCTAAAATATCTCGTCAATACACCTAATTGTCATAACCAAATATGTCTACTTTTCTAACATTCAAAGATCATTAGTAAAAATTGATTCTTGTATATAATTATACAAATTTTCTTAACATTAGTATATCATTACCCAAAATTTCTATATTACTCAAAGTATCATTAGTTTTGCAAATTAGTATTCAAGTATCACGTCATTAAAGCAATTATCATTTCCACAAAATATTCCCATTAGAATTTAAGTAATACATAATGGGACAGTTAATATTTCATCAGATACTGGACATTTTTAAAATCCATTCGAATATAATTATATATATATATATATATATATATATATATATATATATATATATATATATATATATATATATATATATATATATATATATATATATATATATATATATAAATATTTTCACAATACAATTTTAAATGACAGATAATGGCAGTAATAGACTCATTAGTGATTTGGGAATTTCGAAACCAAACTAGCCAATATATGCATATGTATTTTCCATTTTCATATCATAACGTCGCATCAAGATATCCACGAAAACAATTAAAATGACATTTTGAAATTACAATTTATTAGGTCCTTATTAGAATTAGACAAAATCAATTATAATAACATTTTGAAATTACAATTTAAGAGATCATTATGTTAATTATTGAAAAATCAATTAAATTGACATCAATTACTGATATCTTAATTACAAATCTATCATTATCTTAATTACCGTCTGCATTCCAGCGCGGAACTAGTGGGTAATTATACTACTCACGTATCATGAGAGTAGAAAAAAGTATTTATTTTACAAAAAAAAAAAATAAGTCTATTTTCATTTCCTTTTACCTCTAAAGTCTAAAAAGCAAATCACCTCTTTCCAGGTATTATTGTATCAGTTGCGGATATCCGCATAGGCGCAGGAAGCGCGCGCTTGTTTTATTGTATTATTATTATTATTTTCCTAATAAAAATAATTATTAACTTAATAGTATTCTCTAGATTAAATTGACAAATAAATAACGCCATCTATGCGATATATTTTGTGGCGGTCTACAAGTCATATTTTAAACCATATGCAAGTTTGCTCTGTACTGACGCCCTAAAGATAGAATATCCTTGCTACTTACTTTAAATTTGGCGATAGTACGGTTCGTTCACTACTTTTTCAAAATACAGTTAAAAAACCGGAACCCTACTTTCAACTTTTGTATTTCCCGCTCGATTTTTACGTCATCACTTTCGGAGTCTATTCTAAATATTGTATTTGTGAGAATGTAATTCATGAGTCACGTGACATGTTTTTCGCCAATCAACATTCAAAATCTCCCTAGTTCCATGTCTGTCACAGCGATGATAAAAAACAAAAAAATATCACCTTATTTATAATCGTTACCAAGGGATTTGTTTTCTTTATTTGTCACTGCCAGTTAATTTTGAGTATAAAAATGTGCGATAATCGTTGCGCTGATATCAAAAATGATCCAAATAATAAGACAATTGTCAAATTAACCATGTTGTAATGCAATATATTAAAAGTTAGGTTAGCAGCACACATAATGTGTCATAAAAATTCATTATATTCTCTCATTAAATATAAGCTCGTGATATGATTAATAATCAAAGATATTGCTCGTGAAACCGAATCTGCAACTCGGTTTCAATCGAGAATATCATCGATAATAATCATATCACTTGTTATATTACGTATGAAAATATAACTTCTTCGCTTGTAAATTTTTAAAAAAATACTTTAGTCTAACGGTAACCTAACGCACAGAACTCAATTTTAGGAAATTCGGGTTTATAATGTAAACTCTGTCTCACCAAAACCCAAAGGATCGCCATAAACCGCTTAAATGCCCATATACTACAAAAATACAAACAAACATTTTAGTACGGTGTACTGCAAACTACCTTGGGTTTGTCATAATACCTGCAATTCATAACGGTGAAATGAGCAGCCGATTCGCGATTCAAGTAACTAACGATGAACGAATAGATGCACTACTAAGACCAAGCATGTTGTAATGAATTATATTAAATACATAATGTACAATAACAATATGTAGATGGAACAAAAGTGTAAATTACAATAATATAATGTTAATACTATTAAAATTACGCCAGTGTTTACAACAACTTGACATTTAAGTCTTGGTTGAAATGAGCGGTAAAATCAAAATAAAAATATATGAATTGTTCAAATAATATATTATACTTCTTTTTAATATTATACCTATATTGTTACTAACAAAAAGCACTAACGATATTTCCTCAGGACCCGTAGGACAATTTGTTCGAATTAATTACCGTAAAAATTCTGTCGCCCGTGACTTAAATAATTAATATAATTGTAAATTAATGATAGTCTTAGTTTATAATTTTGGTAATATTATCCCTATATTGTTACTAACAAAACGCAATAACAATATTATCCTCAGGCCTCAGGACCCGTAGGACAACTTGTATGAATTAATTACCGTAAAAATTATGTTGCCCGTGGCTTAAATAATTAATATAATTGTTATTAATTATAGTCTTAAATTCTAATTTTGGTAATATTATCCCTATATTGTTACTAACAAAATGCAATAATAATATCCTCAGGACCCGTAGGACAATTTGTATGAATTAATTACCGAAATTTTTTTGTCGCCTGTGACTTAAATAATTAATATAATTGTTTTTAATGATAGTCATAGATTTTAATTTTGGTAATATTATCCTTATATTGTTACTAACAAAATGCAATAACAATATTATCCTCAGGACTCGTAGGACAATTTGTATGAATTAATTACCGTAAAAATTCTGTCGCCCGTGATTTTAATAATTAATATAATTGTTATTAATGATAGTCTTAGTTTATAATTCTAGTAATATTATCCTTATATTGTTACTAACAAAATGCAATAACAATATTATCCTCAGGACCCGTAAGGCAATTTGTATGAATTAATTACCGTAAAAATTATGTCGCCCGTGACTTAAATAGTTAATATAATTGTTATTAATGATAGTCTTACTTTATAATTTTGGTAATATTATCCCTATATAGTTATTAACAAAATGCAATAACAATATTATCTTCACGACCCGTGGGACAACTTGTATGAATTAATTACCGTAAAAATTCTGTCGCCCGTGACTTAAATAATTAATATAATTGTTAATAATAGATACTAATTTTGGTAATATTATCCCTATATTGTTGCTAACAAAATGCAATAAAAATATTATTCTCAGGACCCGTAGGACAATTTGTATATATTAATTACCGTAAAATTTTCTCGCCCGTGACTTAAATAATGAATATAATTGTTTTAAATGATAGTCTTAGATTTTAATTTCGGTAATATTATCTCTATATTGTTACTAACAAAATGCAATAACAAAATTATCTTAAGGGCCCGTAGGACAATTTGTATGAATGAATTAATGTAAAAATTCTGTCGCCCGTGACTTAAATAATTTATATATTGTTATTAATGATAGTATTAGATTCTAATTTTAGTAATATTATCCGTATATTATTAATAACAAAACGCAATAACAATATTATCCTCAGGACCCGTAGGACAATTTGTATGAATGAATTAATTAAAAATTCTGTCCCCCGTGACTTAAATAATTTATATAATTGTTATAAATGATATTCACCCGCGACAAATCATTTTTATAATTCTTCTTTAAGACAGTGTTTGTTACTATTTTGCTAATGTTAGCCATGTATTGTCACTACCTACTTTTTGTGTAAACCAAACCTGTAGAATAATTTATAATATCTATGGATTAATAAGAATTTAAATTCCAGCATTCCCATTAAATAAATAAGGTTTATTTTGTTTATAATTGGTAGTGTGTGAGTTTTATTGTAATAATAATGATTAAATAAAAAAATATTAGCAAAATTAGAAAGTAAGACTACCATTAGTAACAATTATATAAATTATTTAGGTCACGGGTGAGAGAATTTTTACATTAATTCAATCAGACAAATTGTCCTACGGGTCCAGAGGATAATATAGTTATTTTATTTCATTAATAACAATATAAGGATAATATTTCCAAAATTAGAATTTAAGACTATTATTAATAACAGAATTTTTCGGTAATTAAATATACATTGTCCTACGGGTCCTGAGGATAATATTGTTATTGAATTTTGTTAGAAACAATATATGGATAATATTAGCAAAATTAGAATCTAAGACTATCATTAATAACAATTATATTAATTATTTAAGTCACGGGTGACAGAATTTTTACGGTATTTAAATCATACAAATTGTCCTGCGGGTCCTGAGGATTATATTGTTATTGCATTTTGTTAATAACAATATAGGGATAATATTACCAAAATTAGAATCTAAGACTATCATTAATAACAATTATATTAAGTATTTAATTCACGGGCGGCAGAACTTTTACGGTAATTAATTCATACAAATTGTCCTACGGGTCCTGAGGATAATATTGTTATTGCATTTTGTTAGTAACAATATAGGGATAATATTACTAAAATTAGAATCTAAAACTATTATTAATAACAATTATATTTATTATGTAATTCACGGGCGACAAAATTTTTACGATAATTAATGCATACAAATTGTCCTACGGGTCCTGAGAATAATATTGTTACCGCATTTTGTTAGTAACAATATAGTAATAATATATGCAAAATTAGAATCTAAGAGTATCATTAATAACAATTATATTAATTATATAAGTCACGGGCGATAGAATTTTTACGGTAATTAATTTATACAAATTGTCCTACGGCTCCTGAGGATATTATTATTGCATTTTGTCAGTAACAGTATAGGGATAATATTACCGATATTAGAATCTAAGACTATCATTAATAACAATTATATTAATTATTTAAATCACGGGCGATAGAATTTTTACGGTAATTAATTCATACAAATTGTTTGGGTCCTGGGGATAATATTGTTATTGCATTTTTTAGTAACAATATAGGGATAATATTACTAAAATTAGAATCTAAAACTATTATTAATAACAATTATATTTATTATGTAATTCACGGGCGACACAATTTTTACGATAATTAATTCATACAAATTGTCCTACGGGTCCTGAGAATAATATTGTTACCGCATTTTGTTAGTAACAATATAGTAATAATATATGCAAAATTAGAATCTAAAAGTATCATTAATAACAATTATATTAATTATATAAGTCACGGGCGATAGAATTTTTACGGTAATTAATTTATACAAATTGTCCTACGGGTCCTGAGGATAATATTATTGCATTTTGTCAGTAACAGTATAGGGATAATATTACCAATATTAGAATCTAAGACTATCATTAATAACAATTATATTAATTATTTAAATCACGGGCGATAGAATTTTTACGGTAATTAATTCATACAAATTGTTTGGGTCCTGGGGATAATATTGTTATTGCATTTTTTTAGTAACAATATAGGGATAATATTAAAGAAAAGTATAATATATTATTTGAACAATTCGTATAATTTTATTTTCATTTAACCGCTCATTTCAACCAAGACACAAATGTCAAGTTATTTTAAACACTGGCGTAATTTTAATAGTATTAACACTAGCCTAACCTCGGCTTAGCCAAGTTTACCCTCGGGCTCTGCCAATAGTGTTTTATGATGTCCACGCAACATGCATACCCAAACTGCCCACGCAATATGCCCACCCAAACTGCCCACGCAACATGCCCACCCAAACTGCCCACGCAACATGCTCACCTAAACTGCCCACGCAACATGTCACACCCAAACTGCCCTCGCAACAAGCCCAAGCAACATGCCCACACAAAATGCCTACCCAAACTGCCCACGTAACATGCCCACCAAAACTGCCCACGTAACATGCCCACCCAAATTGCCCACCCAAATTGCCCAAGCAACATGCCCACCCAAACTGCCCACGCAACATGCCTATCCAAACTGCCCACGAAATATGCCCACCCAAACTGCCCACGCAACATGCCCACCCAAACTCCCTACGCAACATACCCACCCAAACTGTTAACCCAAACTACCTATACAATCTGCCCTAAAGCGCTCCACACACTCCGTTATTTTTGTATGGTTTAGGTTTAGAACGTACGGGTAAAGCCGTGCAAATAAAGTACGCTGGGCCGCCAGCCCCAAATACTTTTAAGTGGCAATCATGAACAGAATACAAGATTGTTTGCTAGCAACACTGCATTGGACAGAAAAAAACCTGGGAAAGTTACTACCACATACACACGGAATGGAACGTACAGGTTAAACCGTGCGGTTAAAATTTGGAACGCGGTTAAGAAGGGCTGCTTGCGGCCCCACATTTCGGTTTTTGTAGGGTTTGGAACGTACGTTCCAAGCCGGCCCTTTACCCTCTTTGTCTTTCCTGCTCTCCTTGTCCTTGTTATTCTTACTTTACAGTCTATACACATTGTCTCGTCTGTCTTTCTTGTCATTGATGTCCGTCTTGTCGGTTTTGTAGAAGCTATTTACAAAATAAAATATAAATACACATTAAACATATCTTTGATTAATACACTGACCGGCACAGAAAACAATCCTTAACATTCTCCCTGTACATTGTACACTTTGTCGTCCTAGGCTTTCTCGTCTTTGATGTTTTTCTACATTTCTTGCCCGTTTCGTCGTTTAATAACCTTGGACATTTTCTAGAATCTATTTACAAAATAAATTATAAAGTAAGTAAACATAATATCTTAAATTCCTAGCGTACCTTGCTTCGTTTAATTCTTATTTATCTTTTTAATTTTATACATGTAAACTTCAATTGATTGTGATATTCTTCCTGTCTTTATCAACGTTTTCGTAGTTTTTAGTAACTTCAGACATTACGTGAAATCTATTTACAAAATAAAATATGAATTAACAATAAACATTGCATAAATTTCTGACATATACCTACATCGTTTAATTCATATTATTTTCTTAAATATTACACATTATTTATTTATATTTAGCATTGAAAAGGTCGACAAACCATACGTTGTTTATTATTTGTCATCATTGACATTAACATGCCAAACGTGACACATGGTAGCGTTTTTCTTCTTAAATTTTTGCATGTACTCTTCCATCAATTGTTTCAATAATCCAATTTTCAACGTTTCAACTTATTGCAAATTTCACAAAAATCGCTCGCACCATTCAGGCTGTAGAGGTGTTCAAAGCATTGGCGATCGGCGTGATTAAAGAAAATATATATATAGAGAGTGAATCTACCCTTTTAGTATTAAGGCTTTGCAGAGTTTTCTCTAGGGCTCTGCCGAAAGTGTTTTATAATAGTCTATACGCACATTCAATCCGTTTACGCACAATTTAAAACCAAAGTGCTAACGCCAACAGTCTTGTCAGATACTTAAGTTCCCCATTCTCTCAAAAAAATTAACTTTATACATAAAACAAAAGCCGTCAACCTGTCAAAATTTTCACTTTTGTGTCTAACAGTTCTTAACCAGACCTCTCATTTGATACCAAACACGACATATTTCTAGCATCTTTATACAAAAACAAAAGCCGACCGGGATGTCTATTTGACATTTCCATGTTATAGCCCTGCAGAAAAAAAATTCACTTGATCCCAATCACATGGTTCTGACAACTAAATGTGAAAAACAAAAGCCCGTCGAGTTGATGCCTAAATATTTAAAGTTCTTTTGTTTAGCCATGCAGAAAACTTTTCATTTAATACCAAACAGGATATACGGGGTGTTTCGTATAAAAATGCAAGGCGTAGGGTTATGAATTCTAGATACCAAGAGGTAAAATTCGCAATAAACATTGGTGCTATAACGCTTCCTAACAGAGATACTCAGGATTTCATAAAAAAATCTGATGTGGCCAGCACATAACCTCTCGCCAGATATTTTACCTGATTGTACGCATAAAACGAAAAATATTTTTAAATACAAATACATATATTCATGTCTCACTACAAAATAATTATTTTAATATAAATTATGTACAATACATACATTTTCTTTATATTCAATATCCTGATTTTTTTTTCTACTTTCCTTTTCTTTTTCTTTTATTCGTCATTTTTTCGCAAATTCCTTTTATATTCTTTTTTAGGTACATTCTCTTGCGTTGTAGACTTTTTATTTATTTTCATAATCTTCATAATGATGTACAAATATTTTTGACAGTAGCATACAAATATTTTTGACAGTGACATTTATGTGTGAATTACAAACATTTGAATTTCTTGCCTTGAAGTAGTTTGATCTAAGAATTTTTACATCAAATTATTTTATATGCAATTTCTTTATCTCTAAAGGCCGGTTTATCAATGCAAGGATAAAAGTGCCAGATAACAATCTAACAGTTAACGCTAACTGTCAGATAACTTTACACGATTGTTTATCAATACAAAGTTATCTGCTAGTTAACAAACTTACATTTAATTATATATTGGTAACACTGAAATTGTAAAACCTTTAATGATTGGCTTGGGCCTCATGTGTCAAATTTCAAAATATTTTGACAGATCAAGAATACAGACCTGACAGATCTTTATAGGATAGATTTTATTGTTAATTATTTGAGAATAATGAGGGACTTTGGATATTATTGTATGAATTGTACATCAAAATACAGAATTGTTACATTTTTAAACTGATAGGTAAATATATTAAAAATATTTATATAGATAAAATGACAATATATGTTCTAGGAACCATAATATGCATAAAAAAGATATCAACGCTAATGGAAAATTTAAGAACGAAGGCGCAACATCTTATTATTTATATCTGTATATTCAACATTCTTCATTGTTGTACTTGCCCAAATTTTATAATTATGAATTAATGTTGCAATCATTCTTACTGATTATTTCATATTATAATCTATATTAATTTATTGCTACCAACAAATATTATTATTGTTGTAATCGGTATGTTTCACTTGACATGAATGTTGCATTATACAACAATTTTATTCACTATTGTATTGATTTGTATGATTATAATACGTTTTTATTTTTGTATGTAATATCTTTATTCATTTATCAATATATTTAACCATTATCTAGTCCTTAAGAACGGGGAAATAGTAACTTTCAACTATCCAACTGGTTGATTATATCTTCATTGAATTCAACGCTTTCCTTATATGAAATTCTGGAAATCTATATCTCTCTGTTCTCTTTTTCTTGTATAATGTCCGTAGTTAAAACTATAATACGTAATAGAAGGGTAATAAAGCATTTTACATAAGGGATATAGAATCGATTTAAAAAATTCTGCAACTATAAATTTTTGGTTATAAAAATTGTAATATTTGAATAGAATTACTTACCACATTTTAATTAATTAATTGTTTATTGTATTTATTAATTTTTGAGGGTAAAATTTTCTACTTATATTTTAACTGCCAGATAATAGATTTATCTGCCAGTTGAAGTGACGGATAAATTTTGGGCGATTTTATCTGACAGTTTACGTTAACTTTTGTTTGATAAACGCTTTCTATGTTTTAACTGGCAGTTAAAAAGTTATCTGCCAGTTAAATTATTTATCCTTGCATTGATAAACCGGCCCTAAATCTATCGAAGATATAATAATGAACTTATATTTATCGAATAAAGAATTTAACGTTCTTTAATATAAGTATTTACATAAATTTTCGATAAATAATATTTAGATGATTTGTTTCTTGTAACTACTACTTCCGGTTGTCCAATTGTTACCAAAACTGACTTGACTCTTGCCATTATTGTTAGATTGAGGAATCCGTAGTTAAAAATGTCTTAAGTCTTACAGTATTTGAGAAATCGTGGATCCAACACACACACACACA
This sequence comes from Harpalus rubripes, assembly GCA_963082715.1. Taxonomy (NCBI): domain Eukaryota; kingdom Metazoa; phylum Arthropoda; class Insecta; order Coleoptera; family Carabidae; genus Harpalus; species Harpalus rubripes. The sequence continues at coordinate 34,710,052 of OY720451.1, read as the reverse complement.
CACACACACACACACACACACACACACACACACACACACACACACACACAGACAGACAGACACACACACACACACACACACACACACACACACACACACACACACACACACACACACACACACACACACACACACACACACACACACACATACGGACATCATCGTAAAAATGTTATAATCGGATTCTAGGGACTTTAAAACGTTTTTATTCACTAAAATCTGGATATGCGATTTTTAGCATGAATACAATACCTCTCTTAGCGAGAGGTAAAAAACAAGAAATAGGTTAGTTTTATTTATTTTTGTATTGGGTTATAAATAATTAATTATACAAAGAACACAAGAGCAAATGCTAAAATTGAAATTCATTGCATTCAATACATAAATCAGTATTATTTAACAATACTACGGTTAATTATTAAAATATAACATTTTTATTAAACACAGAAGGATTGGCAATACTTTTTTGTATTAGAAATTTAAAATATTAAATTACAGGTGGAATAATTAAATACTTATCGGATTGAAATGGGTGGAATATTTAATTAAGTCTCGTTTGTGTTAAATGAATAAAACAAATGCCATCTGCCAACGATTTTTTGTTATTGCAGTATTACGCTTCATTTAAGATAAATTCTCGGTATCTCTGTTATAAAGCGTTCGAGCACCAATGTTTATTAGGATTTTTTTCTCGTGTTGGTGTCTAGAATTCATACTCCGAAGCCTTACACAGTTACATGAAACCCTCTGTGTTTCTGACAAATTTATACGAAAAACAAGAAATGTTTTCTCAATGACTGTCATGGAGAATTGTCAAAAATAGGACAGCTCGATCGGATATTGTTTTTGCATAAAAATTGTCAGTAATATTTCGGAAGTATCATCAAAAAATTCAGTTAAATATAATTTTTCGACATACCTACATATACAAAGTGCTTATTGGGAACCACGCTGTAATATATATAGCTGAGTGCACGACGTATCCCAATGAATTACAAAGAATGGTTAACAAAACGTGTTAGTTCATACAGTGTGCCGCTAGATGCCAGATTTTGTTGTGACCCGGTTTTTACAAAAATATTTAAAATAGTAAATTATTCATATATAACGCATAATATTCTATATTTTCAAAACATATATATATATATATATATATATATATATATATATATATATATATATATATATATATATCCAGTAAAATTATGAAATAAACATTATTTCAAATGCACTTGACACTGACATCTTTCAATCAGAATTTTCTGAATCATAGTACCTGTTTCTATGGTTATAGCGTGGCTGGCTGCTGCAAAATCGCACATTTTGGCACCTTAAAAAGACTATATCTCTTTATTTGATCCATACCGTGTTGTGCATCCTGTAGCACAACATTTTCTATTTAAACGCGAACTAATTTTAACCTGTAACCACAACTGGCACACTGTGGCACGCTATCTGCCAAACACCTGTAAAATGGTAACGGGTCGCATACAGTGTGTTCAATAAAATTCCTAATTCCGAGTAGGCTATGAACAGAGGAACGTATGTTTGATCATTATTCAATTCAAAAGCCAAGATGTCAAAATTGATCTTGAAATGTAATTTTAAGGAAAAAAGACAATAAAGAAGGATACACTATATTGACATCCGCCGTTTTCTAATTTGTTTCCATTTCTAAAATAAGATTCAAGAAGAAAAGCTTTGATTTCTTTAGATACCATATTTGACAATATCTCATGTCAAATCGACATTTAATTAAATATTTTTAAATTGACAAACGTTTCTTTGTTCATAGCCTACTCCGAGTTAGAATTTTTTTTAACACTATAATGAAATAAACAAATGCTGCGCATTTTATGCGAGCATACAGGACAAAATGTCCCAATTAAAGGATAAATATAAACATAATATTAATAACTTGTATATGAGTACACAATACTAAATTTAAAGATAAAAATAAATCAAACAAAACTCAAAAATGTGATATTTATTTCTAGAGTAAACAATTAGTTACAAACTGCAGAAAAGTAAGTATTTACATCTGAATATATACAACGAATTTAAAAATATATCAATAAAATTTGAATTGTATTAAAGGGAAACAATGCAAAAATCATAAGTATACAAGATGACTTTTCTGGCTCATGCTGTATGATTATGTAATTTAAAAGATTTTTATTAGTACGATACAATAATTATTGGCGATAAAAGAATTTGAATACAGATAATTTTAAACGTAATATAAGAAAATGAAATGCAGATTAAATTCTGTACCGTTTTAAGATAGATATCGAATTATGTATTGTGACGCCACCCCCGGTGGCGGTTGCGTCATAATGGCGTCGCCTTCTTCGTTTCGGCGGTAAGTTTGCTCGGGCGCCTATCTTGCAGCGGTGGTGTCTGAAAAGAAGACGGCTGGGTGCCGGGATTGCTCTAGGTGGTGAAAGGGCTAGGAGATGGCACACAAACGCACGTCGAACTTATTAATGTTTATTATAAAATAAAATATGTAATACGAACAATAAACAAATAAATAAAAGAAACCCTTGCCCTACTGTGTCCATCGGTACTTGAAAACGCGAATGCCGTGAAGCGGCAATAGCAGGTAAGTGAAAATCGAACAATACTAACAAATGAAATATTCAAATCTCTCGCGAACTTTAACAACGGTCGCGAAATCGGCGGGGCTAAATTACGACTATGTGACGGTTCACCAAGACTAACTATTGGCGGCGGAATCTCCAGGAAAGCCACGACGTGAACTTTTAACTGGAGGTCAGTGTTCTGCGTTCAGAAGAGCCCAAGGTTGAACTCTCGACCGAGTCGAACACAAACTGATTCTATAGCTGTATATTGCGGTTTTTATATCGCTGTTAAATGTAAAATAAAAATTATTTCTCCAAAAATTCTATAAACATCCCCACGGTCACAGTTTTGTGTTCTACAATCATACTACATGTTTTTATATCATCGGTTATAGTAATTTGAATGTCCATGATATCCCTTATTCTTTCGTTTCTTATCTTTTCTTTTCTTGACTTTACTGCTCCTTCTCCAATAATCTATTTAGGAGCATTCCTTTAACCTTTTTCTCTAAAGGCCACAATTTGCTGTTGTATGTAACTATGCTTTTTATAATGGTTTTATAAATTCTTCTTTTATTTTCGTTTGAAATAGTTTGATCCCATAACAGGCAATTTAGTTGAGGTATAGCTTTTCTTCCTTGTGTGCAGAGTTCCTTTATGGTGTCCTCATTCGTTATTTTTAATCCCAAGTATTTGTATTCTGTAGTGTTTAATCTTTTGTTCTGTGTTTACCACCAAATCTTATTGGGTTCCATTCAAATACATATACTCTGTTTTATGCGTGCGTAATAAGTATTTGATCATCTGCAAAGCATAAGTTGTAAATTGTTTGATCTTCCAAAGATATACCCATATTTTTGCTCTTTTACTTCCACGATATCAATGCTTTTTTACATATTCTTACCTCGTTTAATTCTTACCTTCTTTTCTTCAATTTTACATATAATTTAAACGTTTTTAGCATTGAAAAGGACAACCGATACGACATGCATAATTTGTCATTAACATATCAAATGTGGCAGAAGACAGTGTTTAAATTTTTAATTTTGTACATGTACTCTTCGATCGATTCTCATATTATTCCTGCCTTACTTTTCCGTTTCGTCGCGTTCCCGTAGACATTTTCTGAAATTCTATTTGCAAACTAAAATAAATAAATTATTAATAAACATGGCTTAAAATAATTATGTATGTCTGCCTCGTTTAATTCGTCATCTTTTCTTCAATTTTACATGATATTTAAGCATTTTTTGCATTTAAAAGGAAGAAAACCGATAATTTGTCAGCATTGACATTGACATGCCAAGACATGACAGGTGCATGACAGCGTTTATCGTCTTAAATGTTCAAGGAAAACTGTGATCGTTACTGTGTCCTATATTGTTTCTGTCCCAATTTTCAATCTTTCATATTTTTTGACTATGCATCCTATAGAAATATTACATATTACGAGGGCACTCGAGACAATCATTTCTTGGTGCAAATTTCACGAAAATCGCTCACACCATTCAGGCTGTAGAGGTGTTTAAAGGATGGCGATCGTCGTGATAAATTCAATTATATATATATATATATATATATATATATGACTATAGATAGTGAATCTACTCCTTTAGTATTAGGAATAGCGTAACCTCTGCTTCGCCGAGTTTTCCCTAGGGCTCCGCCGATAGTGTTTTATGATAGACTATACGTACATTCAAACCCTCTAGGCAAACTTTAAACCCAAAGTGCTAACGCTAAAAGACTTTCAAAGTGTTTGAATTCTGTCCTGCTCACGCAATATTCCCACCCGAACTGCCCACGCAACATATCCATCCAAACTGCCCACGCAACATGCCCATCCAAACTGCCCACGCAATCTACTCACGCAACCTGCCCACAAATTCACGTGAACTATTACGGAATGTGACTTCAGAGCACATACAGTTCATCATGTGATAAACTATCGCCTACTTTTATTTATGTAAATAACGTAACGTTTTTCTATTGTTTATGAATGACGTAATCTATGTGCTCCGATGACATAGGAGTGAGGGGCCGTTGTCATGACTACTTCTGACGTCAATCTTTTTATTTAATTATTTACGAAATTAACAATAAATTATTACTTATCTTTACATCCAATTCAATTTACGTCACATTTATTGATGGCCTAAATTTTTGCTAACTATGTAAAAAGTGCAATTTTTGAATTCATGTTTCTCATTCTAAGTATTCAAAATAAAAATTCAGAAACAGTTTGATAGTTTTATGAAACAGCTACATTTATTATATTTGTTCATAAAATATGAAATATACCCAGATTCATAAGTTTTATTATGATTTAATTATATCGACCATTCCTAGTATTTAAGTGTACTTTTATTAATATCAATATAAAATTATATCTTAAATTAACAATTTTATTGTTAAAACTTAATATATAACGTGGTTAGTAGCAACAGATCATAGGAACATACAATGAAATGAAAAAATACTACGGTTTTTTATGCGAGCAATAATTATGTAAATAACGTGAAAAAATTGAAACTAATTATTTATAGATGCAATCAAACTGGACAAAATATTTCAATTACAATATTATTAACATGTATATGAGTACACAATACTAAATTTAAAGATAAAAACAAATCAAACAAAACACACAAATATCATAGTTTAATTCTAGAGTAAATAATTAAGTAACATACTGTAGAAATATAAGTAGTTATATCTAACCATATACAACGAATTTGAAAATATATGAATGCATTTTGAATTGTTATTAAGGGGAAAGAATGTAAAGCTCATATAAAAAATTACTTTACTGGTTTATGCTGTTTGATTATGCCATTCAAAAGTTTTTATTAGATAAAATAGTTGGCAATATTTTTTTTAAATAGTTTTAACCTTAATATAAGAATTTGAATTCCGGGTTAAAATCTGTGCCATTATAAGATAGGTATCGAATTTTGTAAAAAAAAAACAGATTAAAACAGTACCATTTTTAAGGTGTTGGATTATTCTTGTTGCAAACTGAAAAACATGACTTTCGGGTAGGATTTTTCATATCTCCAATGATTGACGAATTTCTACCTGGACGTTTGCACAAAACAGTCAGAATTCCAATCCAAAACAGGTATTAATGTTCTTCGGTCCATGTAAAAAACAACTAACTTGGATTGAATTTGTTTCAACTGAAATAATAAAATGTAAGAAAATTAAATGAAAAAAACAGATTAAAACAGTACCATTTTTAAGGTATTAGATTATTCTTATTCCAAACTATGAAAACATGACTTTCGGGTAAGATTTTTCATATCTCTAATGATTGACGAATTTCTGCCTGCACATTTGTGAAAAACCAGTCAGAATTCTAATCCAAAACAGATATTAATGTTCTTCGATCTATGTAAAAAACAACTAACTTCGATTGAATTTGTGTCAACTGAAATGATAAAATGTAAGAAAATTAAATTAAAAAATCTGGTGTGGCCAACACAATACCTCCCGCCATGTACCGCTCGAGTCACAAAAATATTAAGCTAATCTTTATTTTTGAGACCTCTCATGAGGTCCCGTAGCCGCGTGCATAAGTATCAGGTCGCGAATCTGGAGAATCCCGCCCAACGCCAAATATTTCTAATTTTGAATGGCACAAAATTGACACCTGTGGTGCACTCTCCACCCTAGCAATGAGTGCCCATGAGGTGACGCCTGCTAACCGCCCGCACGATGCAAATATTTTATCATTACCGATATCTGTGTACAAAGCAGATTAGCACACCTAGCAATGGATAATAAGCCGTGATGATTTATTTATTTATTTACTTATTTTTGAATTAGAGAATTTTACTCTAATTTTTGCAGTTTATTTCTTAAAATATACCACTAAACTGTCGAAAAATTTATAAATTTGGTTCCCCTAATTATGATTTAATTAATGAACACCTTAATAATATAAATTGGAATGATGAATTTATGAATTTGGATACTGAAGATATGGTTACTGTTTTTACCTTCCGTCACCTTTAGGTAAGGAAGGTATTGTCTTTGGTCAAAAAATTCAGTGGTGAGTTTTTGATGAATAAGCACGTTTTAGGGTCCCTAGAATACGATTTTACTATTTTTACGATGATGTCTGTATGTGTGTGTGTGTGTGTGTGTGTGTGTGTGTGTGTGTGTGTGTATGCGTGTGTGTGTGTGTGTGTGTGTGTGGATGTGTGTGTGTAACAAAATTTTCGTCTACGATAACTCTAATAATACTATTCCAAAAATTATAATTCTTTCGTATTCCTCTTCGTTGCATCCATATGAAGAGCTGATTAGATTTTGGTTATAATTGGTCAACCGGAAGTACCCTTATTTGCAGATTTTAACAGTTTTTCTTGAAAAAACGATGTTAAATATCATTTTTTCACATTTAATGTTATTATAAATGTATAATGTGCATCCAGTCACATGGGGGGAATCAAGGAAATCAAGTGAGGTTTGGGGGATTGTTTTGGAAACTGGGGTGACGAAAAGTAAATAAATATTCATTGATATTTTGTCATTTTTTGGTAACGTAACGTTCACGTAAAATAAAAATTGTTATCTTTTATTATATTTTATAATTTATACAGTTTAAGTCAATTAATATTTTTACAATTGTAACGGCTCCAGCCGTTACAACTGGTGACCCCTTGTGGAATACGTTCTTTCGCTATGGACAAAGAAGATGAACTACTTGCCTCACCTGACCCTCCTATTTCAGTACTTCAGAACATTTCTGCTCTTTCCTCGTCTAAACTTCCAGAATTTTTCCCAGAAGATCCTGAGCTCTGGTTTAAGCAAATTGAAATCATTTTCGCTTCTCATCATATAACTTCTGAGACTAGCAAGTATAATGTGTTAGTTACAGCTCTACGTCCAGAGCATGCTGCTGAAATACGAGACCTCATTCTCGAACGACCAGTTGACAAGCCTTACACCACCACCAAAGTAGCACTGCTCCAAAGGACAACACCTACAGATGTACAGAAATTCAACGCGCTTTTAAATATAAACGCCTTAAATTATGAAAAACCATCTCACCTTTTACGAAAAATGAAACAACTAACTGGATCGACACAAGAAGAAAACAAAATTTTAAATCATCTTTTTCTGCAAAAGCTACCTCCCAACATGCAATTAATATTAGCCGCCTCCAAAACATCTAGCATTGAGGAAAAAGCAGAAATTGCGGATAAATTAGTAGAAGTTGCTCAGCCGAACACTACTTCACCACAACCTGTAAACACGTTTGAAATCAGAGAATTGCAAGCGGAACTTGCGAATGTCAAAAAGTTACTTACTAATTTCTCCAACCCGCCTCAGCGTAGACCTTCGATGTACCCTACACCTCATTCTTCCAGACACGAAGATTCACCCTCCTTCTTCACTACCAGTGATGGCAGCAATATCTGCTGGTATCACTACCACTTCGGTGATAAAGCAAGAAGCTGTCAACCTGGTTGCAGCAAATGGCAGAAGCGGAATTTGAGTTCTCCTCGTCAAACAGTCAATATTCATACTATAACTGATTTTAAAAATACTAATTTACCTACTTGTTCCAGCGCTAATCTTTCCGTCTCCAGCCCCCTCTTCTTTGTAATTGACAAGTTGTCAGGCTGTCAATTTTTAGTTGACACTGGTGCAGAAGTGAGTATTATCCCACCTTCATTCACACAAGTACGCAATACTCAAAAACATTCACTCAACGCCATCAATCAAACAAAAATTCAAACATACGGTACTGTCAAACTGACACTAGACATTGGGCTTAATACTACTTTTTCCTGGAAATTTATTATCGCAAATGTTAAACATGCCATTTTAGGAGCAGATTTCCTACAATACTTTCGTATAATCATTGATATGACTAACCGGGAACTTTCTATCAACACTTCATCTTTCAAAAGACATTGTATTTCTTTGATCCAATCAGATAACAAGTTTCAAAATATTTTAAACGATTTTCCTTCTCTTACTGATCCTTTTGACGTTAACCGAGTCATCAAACATCATGTCACTCACCGCATTGACACAGATGGATCTCCTGTTTTTACAAGGCCTCGTCGATTACCACCCGAAAAACTAATAGCAGCCAAAAATGAATTCAATAATTTACTCGAACTCGGTATTATTCGGCAATCATCAAGTAATTGGTCATCAGCTTTACATATGGCCAAAAAAGAAACCAAACACATGGCGTCCCTGTGGGGATTATCGCGCATTAAATAGCATAACTGTTCCAGACCGATACCCAATTCCTCACATACAAGATTTCACTATGAATTTGGAAAATGCAACTATTTTTTCGAAAATCGATTTAGTTAAAGCCTACCATCAAATTCCTATGGAACCGTCTTCAATACCTAAAACCGCTATTTCAACACCTTTTGGACTATTCGAATATACACACATGCCTTTCGGACTCCGTAATGCTGCACAAACATTTCAACGATTTATCGACGAAGTAACACGCGGTCTAAATTACTGTTTTGCTTACATTGACGACATACTCATAGCAAGCAACACACCAGAAGAACATGAAAAACATGTAAAAACTCTCTTCAACAGACTCCAGCTCTACGGAGTCATCATTAATCCAGACAAATGTCAATTTGGCAGATCAGAAATTGAGTTTCTTGGGCACCACATAGACAAAAACGGAATCACTCCTTTAACAGAAAAAATTCAGACACTACAAACCTTTCCAATACCTAAAACACAAAAACAATTACGCGAGTTTCTTGGTCTTATAAATTTTTATCACAGATTCATTCCACATTGCGCCACAATTCTTCAACCTCTAAACAAATTAATTGACAACAAACGCTCAAACACAAAAAAACTGACACTTAATAGCCAAGAACTGACAGCTGTCAAAAACATAAAAAAAGCATTAATAAACGTCACCGCATTATCTAACCCAAAACGAAATTCTCCTACCAGTATAATAGTTGGCGCATCTGACACGGGCGCGGGAGCGGTTTTACAACAATGGGGTATTCCGGTGATATGTAAATAATGCAAAATAATAACTTTTTTCTATAGTTTACATCTTCATAAGGTAGGAAAATATAATAAAACATGTTTAATAAAAACTTTTAATTCATAATTAAATGTTTGAAAATTGGAATTTCTGCAGCTCTAGAAACGTCCTTGAAATTTGTGACGTGAAATTGATAATTTGTTGCTCATTTCATGGTAGATATTTACGTTTAGAATCATAGATGGTGCCAGTAGTTAACACGCGCGTAGAATTCTTGGTTGACATTTCGTCCACTTTATTTGCAGCAATTCTCGAACAAAACATACCTTCGGCTTTTAACATTACGTATTTCTGCACTCACGTATTGTGAGTTATGGAGAAAATAATCATTTACGGCAGAATCCACACCAGGTGAATTACCAGAATCAGCCTTTTTATAATCAGGTTCCATAATTATGAAATATTACTCGTATTTTTACCACAAACAAACACAGGACAAACACTTAATGTACGCTGCTACTGAAACCATGTGTAAAAAAGCAAATGGCTGTCATGAACATGTGGATTTAGACGCTGAAGTTTGTTGCAGATGTCACTATCGATTTGACGTCATAAGCGCGCCAATGATAAGAAAATTTAAATTGCAATGAAATTTTTAAAAATTCATTTCTCACGTGATGTATACACTTTCTTACTCAAAATTAGATATTCAGAGTCGTACTGGTATGTACTAATGAAAAAAAAATATTTTTAAAAAATGTCGGAGTACCCCATTAGAAAACAACGCTTGGATACCACTAGCGTTCTTTTCAACTTGTTTCAATGAAACGGAAAAAAGATACAGTACGTTCGGGAGAGAATTATATGCAATTTATTTAGCAATCAAAAAATTTCGTTATTTTATTGAGGGACAAGAATTTTTATCTTAACAGACCATAAACCACTCACTTACACTTTTAATAAAAATTCATCGAATTATTCCCCAAGAGAATTACGACACTTAGATTACATTGCTCAATTCACTACTGACATAAGACACATCCCTGGTAAAAGTAATAACGCAGCAGACGCACTCTCAAGAACAGAAATTAACTCCATCACAAACATACCTTATACTTCTTACGACGAACTGGCAAAATGCCAAGAATTTGATCCTGAATTACGTTCACTACTAAATAACACTAAAAGTCTTTTACGTTTTAAAAAAATAAAACTACCACACACATCACTTCGATTATATTGCGACACATCGACCAAAAATCTTCGACCGTATATTCCACCGAAATTTCGTCGATCCCTATTTAATCAGTTACACTCCTTATCACATCCCGGAATTAATGCTTGACGAAAACTTATTGCCTCAAAATTCATTTGGCCAAACATGCACACAGATGTAAAAAACTGGACACAAACTTGCGAAAAATGTCAAACCTGTAAAATCACTAGACACACAAAAGCACCCTTTAAAAAATTCCAAATCCCTACAGCGCGTTTTGATATTATACATATAGATCTAGTTGGTCCATTGCCCATTTCTAAGGGTTGTCGCTATATACTTACGTGCATTGACAGATTCACGAGATGGCCTGAAGCTATCGCTATTCCAGACAGTAAAATAGAAACCATCGCAAAAGCATTCGTATCAGGATGGATTTCCAGATTCGGAATTCCTTCAACAATCACAACAGATCGCGGCGCACAGTTTGAATCATCATTTTTCAACCAGTTACTATCACTAATTGACTCCACAAGACTACGTACAACATCTTACCATCCAGAAACTAACGGTATAATTGAACGGTTCCATAGACAACTTAAAACAGCATTAAAAGCTTGTGATCATCCGGATGAGTGGCATGATAATTTACCTTTCGTTCTACTAGGACTTAGAACTGCTTTTAAAGAACCATTGCAATGTAGCTGCGCAGAGCTTGTGTATGGGGCAAAATTGCGGTTACCCGGAGAAATTCCTAAATCATTTTCCAGCAAATTCATTGACCACTTAGATTTACCTTTATATCTAAAAAAATTAAAAAAACATATGTCTCAGTTGACAGCCGTACCTCCTTCAGAATCCACATATAACAAACATCATTACACAAACCCAAATCTTTATCGCACCGACTTCGTTTTCATTCGCACAGACTCCATCAAGACTCCACTACAACCACCTTACACCGGCCCATACAAAGTCATCGCGAGATCAGATAAATACTTCACTATTTTAAAAGATAACACACATGAAAATATATAAATAAACAGACTAAAACCCGCATTCCTTCATCCGCTACCCCCATCACAAAACAAAACTACACAAACTCCACCTGCACCATTCGTCAATTAGGCAGTGGAAACGGTAGATTAGAGGGCCAAGAAGTTTAATTAATTATCATAATTTTTATAATTGTTGTAGTAATTTCTTTGTAAAATATCTATTTTCTTTTCGTCTGGCGGGGGAGTATTATAATGTGCATCCAGTCACATGGGGGGAATCAAGGAAATCAAGTGAGGTTTGGGGGATTGTTTTGGAAACTGGGGTGACGAAAAGTAAATAAATATTCATTGATATTTTGTCATTTTTTGGTAACGTTCACGTAAAATAAAAATTGTTATCTTTTATTATATTTTATAATTTATACAGTTTAAGTCAATTAATATTTTTACAATTGTAACGGCTCCAGCCGTCACAAATGTGAAAGAACATTGTATTCTCTATACGATTTGACTGCATTTTATACTTCATATTAAATGGATATAAAGTTATAAATTTATAAAGAAATTAAATTTCATAAATTAGCCAGCTATGCTAGAAACAGCTACTATATTAAGAAAATTCTGATTGAAAGATGTCAGTATCAAGTGCAATGACATATTCGTAGTATATTTGTGTCAGGATCTTTTTGCTCGAAATTTTCTGTATGAAATTTGTATAAAATACATACTACTGTCGAAAGGTAATGTACATACAAGAAATTTATAATCTTTTGCAAAGAACTTTCTGTATGGATTTTATAGAAAATACATACGCATTTACAAAAATTCTACCGGTAGATACCGCATCTACCGACTGTGTTCGAAAACACTACCGGATTCATGAAGAATCTAATCTCAAAAAAAAGTAGTGATGCAAAGCAAAGCGTGCGCGGTAAAAGTGGAAATGTGTTCAAAGTAGGATTCTGCTCAGTTTGTTAACTACGTCAAATTTCTAACCTGTTTAAAATTTTCAATTTTTTTCATAGGTTATGTATCTACCCTGTTTACCACTCGCGTTCTTAAAATAACGGTTCTGGTAGCTATAACCTCATAAACAGCTATTTACTGGTAACAGTTTACCGGTAGAATTTTTGTAAATACCTCATATAACTGACGGAAGGTAATGTGCTGGCCACATCAGATTTTTTATATTAAATTATGGTTTGCAATTAATGAGTTTGTGTCTAGTAAAACACTAAGAAATCGAACATACCCTCAGTGGTATTCATATGAACCAATTAAGCTTATTAAAGAAAAAGATGAAGCTCATAAAAAGTATGAAATTTACAAGACTCAAACTCATTATAATACTTTTTCGAATTTGAGAAGAATGGTAAATGTTAAAATTAAAAATTGTTATAATGAATATGTTAACCATATAGAGGGACAAATCGTTAACAATAGCAAAAAGTTTTGGTACTTTGTTTCATCTTTAAAAAGTAATAATATCCCATTTCAAATGAGATACAAAGATAAAGTCTCTAATTCTGGATCTGAAACTTGCAATTTATTTTCAGACTACTTTAAATCTGTTTATGTTGATGAACCTAATAACAATTCTAATAACCCCATTTCTGCGTTACCTCTTAATTGGTTATCGACTGTCGAAATTAATGAAAATGTTGTTTTCAATGTGCTGTCTAATCTTGTCGCTAATAAAGGTGCGCGTCTTGATGATATACCCTTTATATTTTTAAAAAACTGTGCTTCATCTCTCAGTTTTCTTACATTTTCGAAAAAGTCTTTGAGTCGCTCATTTTTACTTCTCTTCTTGCTACTGTCAAACCTTTTATAATATCTCAGCAACATGGTTTTCTTCCTGGTCGGTCTGTAGATACCAATTTGGTCGAATATACAGAATATATTTTAAAATCAATGGATAAGAGAATTCAGGTAGATGCTGTTTACACCGACTTCTCTAAAGCTTTTGATAAAATTAATCACTCTATTTTGATAAGAAAATTAGCTGAGGTCGGTGTACACGGACCTATGTTGAAATGGTTTATATCTTATTTAACTAATAGGAAGCAAAGTGTTGTAACACATGGATTTAAATCTTATGAAGTTCTTGTTCCCTCTGGTGTTCCTCAGGGCTCTCATCTTGATCCCCTTTTGCTCAACATTGTCATTAATGACGTGTCCAAATGTTTTTCTTATGCTAATTTTATATTGTATGCTGATTATTTAAAAATCTACCATGCAACTGAGTTTATTAATGATTGCAAACAACTACAATCTGATTTAAATAATTTTTATAAATATTGTCATGAAAACAAATTATCACTCAATATCTCCAAATGTTGTACTATTACTTTTACCCGTAATAGGAATAGTCTTTCTTATTCCTATAACGTTAATGGAGTGATAGTTGAGCGTGTTAACTAATTAAATATTTAGGGATTAATAATTCAAGACAAATTTTTGAAATTTGTTGAAACGAAATTTCAGAATTTCAAATTAAGTTTGCTGTCTTTGGAGAAAAGGAGAAAATTAGCGGATTTTATATTTATCTTTAAATTGATTAATAATCTAATTGATACTCCTATTTTAAATCAATTCTTATTTAATTCTTCTCAATTATTGTGTCATTTTTGTAAGTGCCACTCCGATATTGGGACATCTGTTCTGTCGAGTGGCCTGACTTTTTAAAATAAAGTAAAAATAAAAATAGTCTAACCTAATCCAAGTAACAACATTTTTGATAATAAAATGAAGATTAAATTTTAAATACCTAGATAAAATAAAATTCACTAATCCAAAAATGAACTAGCTTAATCTGTATTGTTTGTTTAAAGCGTAGGCTCCGGGATTTAAATTATAGGTAATGTTATAAATTTCTTCATATAATATGTAGAAAAAGTATTAGTGCAAATCTGTAGAAAATTTAATAATCTTTAATTTTTATAACATTAATTTCAAAAAATAACATTCAAAGGTATTTTTCGAAGAAAAACTATTTTGAGCTTTTAGTAAAGTGTCATTTCCGGTCATCCGATTTACCCCAAAATGTAATGGGCTTTTTCCAGTACAGAGAAAGTTCTAAATACAAGATTTCAGAATTTTCTGAATTATAGTATTTGAGTTAGAGTAGAAGATCCACACACATACACATAGATATCATCGTGAAAATGTTAAAATTGGATTCTAGGGACCTTAAAACGTGGTCATTTCGCAAAATCTCGATATGCGATTTTTAGCACGATCCCTATACCTCCATTACCAAGGGTAGCGGTAGATAAAAACAGTACCTCTTTAAGGTATTGGGTTATTCTTGTTGCAAAACTATGAAAAACATGACTTTCGGGTAGAATTTTATATATCTCCAATGATTGACGAATTTCTACCTGGACTTTATCAGAAAACAGTCAGAATTCCAATCCAAAACAGATATTAATGTTCTTCGATCCATGTAAAATACAACTAACTTGGATTGAATTTGTTTCAACTGAAATAATAAAATGTAAGAAAATTAAATGAAACAAACAGATTACAACAGTACCATTTTTAAGGTATTGGATTATTCTTATTGCAAACTATGAAAAACATGACTTTCGAGTTGGATTTTTCATATCTCCAATGATTGACGAATTCTGCCTGCACATTTGTCAAAAACCAGTCAGAATTCCATGCCTTGTAGTAGTTTGATCTGAGATTTTTTACATCAAATTATTTTATATGCCTTTCTTTATCTCTAAATTTATAGAAGATATAATAATGAATTTATATTTATCGAATAAAGAATTTAACGTTCTTTAATATAAGTATTTACATAAATTTTCGATAAATAATATTTAGACGATTTTTTTCTTGTAACTACTCCGGTTGTCCAATTGTTACCAAAACTGACTGGACTCTTCCCATTATTGTTAGATTGAGGAATCCGTAGTTAAAAATGTCTTAAGTCTCATAGTATTTGAGATATAGTGAATCCAACATCCACACACACACACACACATACGGACATCATCGTAAAAATGTTATAATCGGATACTAGGGACCTTAAAACGTGCTTATTCATTAAAATCTCGATATGCGATTTTTAGCATGAATACAATACCTCTCTTAGCGAGAGGTAAAAAAAACAACTAACTTGGATGGAAATTTTTAAACTGAAATAATTTTAAATGTACGAAAATTAAATGAAAAAAAAAACACATTAAAGCGGTACCATTTTTAAGGTATTGGATTATTAATGTTGCAAACTATGTAAAACATGACTTTTCGGTAGAATTTTTCGTGTCTCTAATGAGTAACAAATTTCTGCCTGGACATTTGTCAAGGAATAGTCAGAATATCAATGTTCTTAGATCAATGAGAAAAACAACTAACTTGGATAGAATTTGATTAATCCAAAATAATTTTTAATGTAAGAAAATGAAAAGAAAAAAAACAGATAATAATAATAATAATAATAATAATAATAATAATAATAATAATAATAATAATAATATATTTTATTTTGCCCTCCAGGGAATTCCTGATACAAAAGAAATACAGTACGAGAATAAAGTTATTTACATACATACACACATTTTAAGAATAGTACAAAAGTGAAAAATATTTTTATCTTATATAACAGTAATACAAACAAGATTTAATAATGAAAGTTATTCGTTAAGTAAGAATGATCTTAATTTTAAAGCATTAGCCATGAAGTAAAATAAATTATAAGCCTGATTTTTATCCGCGACATTAAGACATGAGCTAATAGATTCGTTTACAGAAGACAGCCAAAGTTCTCTAAGTTGTTTGTACATTGGACATCAATATAAAATATGTTTTATATCTTCGTATTCATGTAAATTACATATTGTGCACGTTTCATTGGGGTTAATTTTATAACTTATATTATTTATAGTCAACCTGATCATAAGATTATTACATGTGCGTAATTGAGCTATCAATCTATTTATTCTTATAGGCAAATTCAAAGTTAGGTATAGTTGCGTCCCGTTTTTAATTGGTGTAGATTTATAAACAATGCAAAAATTACTGTTAGTAGCTCTTCTTAAGTCTTCATTTCTTAGCTGCTCTTCGTAATTTGTTACTATTATATTAATGCTATTTTTTAATAGTGATACGTTCTGAGAGTCTACTATGTCCGGAAAACCAATATTTTGAAACAATGTTTTGATTTGTGTGATCCAATTGTACTTAATCTTGACATTTGGTAGCTTATCTAAACTATTAAGCCTTCTATAACACATTTTGGGGTATCTGCAGTCTGGCATTTCCCATAATTTTATGATCCAGCCAATTAACAATTTTACCATTTGTAGTGATATTTTAGTAATACCCGCTTCTAAACGAATCACATACCCCGGGGTGTTCTGCGGCAGAAATAACAATTTTTTAAAGTAATTTGTTTGTGCTTTTTCAATTTCTTCTATGTATCTTACGCCCCATATTTGCGAACCATAGAGTAATGTACTAACCGCGATAGATGAATATAATTTTAATTTACTATCCCAATCATTGGATTTAGCACCGGCTAAAGTATTCAGTACAGAGCTGCTAGCGATATTTGTTTTACTTACTGCAAATTTAGCAGCCTCGGTAAAAACTGATGAACTTGTGAAAAGAATACCGAGATAAATATATTTATTATTTACTTTAATTTCATTGTTTTTGTATTTGAATATCCCTTTAAAAGTGTTCGAACCCCCTCTGTGAAAGCGGATAATTTCTGATTTATTTTCATTTACAGTAAGTTTTTTCAAATTACAATATTCTTCCAGAATATTTAATTTCTTTTGTACATCAACGGGTGACTCAGCAATTATTACTAAGTCATCTGCATATAGTAACATTAAAATATCGTTGTCATTTATAATGGTTAAACCCTTTACTCCTTTATCACGAAAAAATGTTTCTATATCATTTAAATATAGACTAAATAACAAGGGGCTCAAGACTTCACCCTGTAACACGCCTTCATTAATAGAAATATTATTTGTATAAGAGTAGTCATGCAACCTTATTTTCATAACCGCATTGTCATAGAGTTTACTTATTACCCGAATCATTTTGCCGCTCACACCCAGTACATGTAGGTCGTTCCAAAGCAGAGTATGCGGTACAGAGTCGAACGCTCTTTTAAAATCTATGAAGACAGCGTTAACATATTTCTTTGGTAGTCTTAACTGAATTTGTACTGCTGCCGATAGAGTAAATATATTATCAGTACAGGAGCGGCCTTTACGAAATCCAGATTGACACTCTGGAATTACAGACGATTCATTACACCAATTTAAAAGGCGAGCATATAGTATTTGACTGAAGATTTTTATTATACTATTAACAAGGGCTATGCCTCTATAATTAGCTGGATCATCTTTTGCACCTTTTTTATGGAGCATAATTAGTTCTATTTTTGGCCAGCTCTCCGGAATTGATTCAGATAGCCATAATTTATTAAACATTGATAGGATGTAAAGCACTCACTTACTTGGAAGAAATTTATAGAATTCATTACTAATTGAGTCAATTCCAGGTGCTCTCCCTTGTTTACATTTAGCTAATGACATACATAATTCTTGAAGTGAAAATTCTTTATCAAGTAGAATGTTTTCATTGTTAAAAAATAACCCATCTATAATTATAATGTTTATAGATAAATTTTGAAAATAATTTTCCCATTTTTCTTTGCAAATTGTATTATTTTTATTGACTTTGGATCTAAATTTATTAATAGTTTGCCAAAATATTGATTGATTTTTTATATTTTGCAGTTTATTGCTAACCATTATTTCATAATTTAGTTTTTCCTTTTTAATTAATAACTTATACTCGTTCTTTGACTTTAAATACGTATTTTTATTTTGTGTTTCAAAGTTAGAGTTTTTACAAATTTTTAAATTGTTTTTTACTAATTTGAGACTATTTTTACATTCATTATCATACCAAGGTTTATTATTGCAACTAAATGATGATTTTACTGATATAGTTTTTTGCAGGCCTAAAGTATTTGCTACATAAAGGATACAGTTTATTAAATTTTCGTTTAAGTCGTTGACAGAGTAATTACTGCCGAATAGTCCAACACCAGGGGATACCTCCATAAGTTCCAGATAATTCTTCATTAAGTCATTATTCCACTGCAAGCACTATCTTTCTATTCTTCGCGTGCCTTCCGGTTGCTTTTGCAAGGTAACCTCTAAGGGCAACGATACTGGGAAATGATCGGAGCTATGCGAACTAAAATTAACCACTAAATCATTTATTAAAGAACTGCTTTTAAAATCGCACCACACTAAATCAATGACACTTTTACCCAAAGAACTACAGAAGGTGAACTGCGCAGGATAATCACTTTTACATCTTCCATTTAATACTATGAAGGCATTTTCTTCCATGAAATTTGTTAAGCAGTGGCCTCTGTTTGTAGTGGTAACATCCAGGGTGTCCCGAACTGCAAACAGGTTGTTTTCATATATGATGTCTTGTGTAAAGGAATTTAGTAGTTCAATCCTGGAGTTATAGTCTCCTCCCACGAACCAATAACAGTTATTATATTTACTGTTAATATCATTGAGCGTAATTTGTAATAATTCCAATATTATATTTATTTCTAGTTTTGGTTTAGAGTAAACCACTCCTATGATTGCGTTGAAGGTGTCAATTTTAATCCTTATGAAAATCCAATATTCGCATTTATGAATACACTTAAATTCTTTAATATCTTTATTAATTAAAATTGCAAGTCCTCCACTGGCGTGGCCTCTACTCTTATCCTTAACAGCATTTGAACAAACTGTATTGAAATTTTGTAGCATATTACCTGTATCTTTAATATCATTTGTGAGCCAAGTTTCCGTTATTCCAATTATTTCCGAGTTTTTACTTATATTATTAAAATTATTTATAACATTTTTAAACCCCTGTGCATTCCAAAAAGTTATTTCTAGTTTTTTGAATTTTGGGTACCACTTTTATTTTTTTTTCCTAGCTTTTGGTCTTTTATCGTTCTCTTCTTTATCTGAAAGTTGTTGTTTCTTCTTGATATTCTCTAGAAAGTTCTTATTGTCTTCATCAGTTTTTATTTCGCCATTCAGAACTAGTGATTTATGTTTTATTATTGCATGATGTCCCTCGCTTCTGTATTTCTTCATAACTGGTAGTAGTTTTTTCCTTTCTTCAAAAATATCTTTTGGGAAATCCTCGTTTATATATAATTTGGTACCTTTTAATAATTTTCTATTAGATAATACTTCCCACGCTTTTCTTCTAGCTAGGAATTTAACAACGACTGGTCTGGGGTATTTTTCTGACTTGCCTAATCTTCTAACATAATCGATTTCATTTATGTTTGTTTTTATGTTTATTTTAAAGTTTATTAGTTCCAAAATAGTTTCTTCTAGAGTTTTAATATCTTTTTCATTTTCTTCTAATCCTACAATAATAATATTACTTTTTCTTTCTTCATTTACTAATTTATAAATGTTCGTTTTCAGTTCATCTTGGGTTTTTTTGATTTTGTCGATCTGTGAGTCCCTGTCTGTAATTACAGCGGTAAAATCCGCTCTTAGGTTATCAATCCTGGATTCCAGATTTTTATTTGCTCGTTCTATAGCTTCAAGGATGTCCTGTTTATCACCCATTTCCTTTTTAAAGTTATGTGGGTTTATTTATTTAAATTAACTTATGTTAATTTGGATAACCACGTTAAAGATATAGGTTATGTGTTTGTTTATATTTGTGAGCTGAAATTATTTATTAAAAGAATATATTGCTTGGAATCCTCTTGTGTATTTGCTCAGTATTATTTTCTGAATGTTGTAGTATAGATTTTAGATGTTATACTGTTATATAGATGCTTTTTAAACAATTTTTCCAGAATGACAATTTTGACCTTCAACTTGAACAAGTGTTCGTACTGTAATCAAGAAAAGAAAAAAAAACAGATTAACACAGTACCATTTTTAAGGTATTGGATTATTCTTGTTGCAAACTATGAAAAACACGACTCTCCGGTAGGATTTTTCTGTCTCCGATGAGTGACGAATTTCTGCCTGGATATTTGTCGAAAAACAGTAAAAATTCCAATCCAAAACAGATATCAATGTTCTTCGATTCATGTAAAAAACAACCTGTAATAATTTTGAAATGTACAGTAAAAAAATTATTTGCAAATAAACAGTAAATATTGTACCATTTTAATATTTGAATTTTCTTGTTCGAAACCTAGAGTAACATGATTATCCAGTGTGCAGTGTGAATTTTTGATAGCGCCAGTGAGTGACGAATTTCTTGTTTCAGTAAAGCAACTTTTTACAATATTTCTATAATAAAGGAAAAGAATTGAATTAATAAAAATACAATAACATTGACAAATTACATAGTATATATTTGTATTTCGAAATAAAATCAAATCTTCTATCCGCCAAAAATTTAGTTTTTATTCTTTCCTCTAAATACGTATTAGATAAGTTGATCTGCAGACTAATCTGGTAAGTCTGAATGTTCTTCAGCGTAGCCGCACAAGATGATTTATAGATGCGATTTTTTGCGCGTTTTTTCGCTGAGACTCGGATTTATTGAATTTAATTTTTCTAATATATACTGTAGTAAAATAAATTATATTAATTGTAACATAAATTTCTTGTAATTATTACCTCTTCTAAAAATTTTTTTAAACTAATTTTGAATTTTACTGTAAAATATAAATTTTTATTTCATTGAAATTTAAATAGAGATGTCTACACAGCAGATTGGCACACCCAACAATGGATAATATACCATAATGGTTATAATTTTTTTTTTCAACTAATTCTTTGTTTATTAAGTAAATTATATCATGAATTTTAATTTAAAGGTTATTATTCCTTAGAAATGTACAATTATTCGAGTTGCCTTAAATACTACACAATTATAAAAATATTTATATTAATACATAATGTTAAGATTTTTATGGTTTTAAAGTACAGAGACTACCGCCACATAAACTATTGTAGATTTGTACTATTTTGCAAAATGAATGAATATATTTAAAAATGTGGTACTTGCACTTTAAATTTAAATTAAATAACAATAAAAGGACGGTGGAACTCCAAAATTTTGGAAACTCGATTTTTTGATTAAAAAAACATACATACATTTACACACACACACACACACACACAAACACACACGCACGCAAGCACGCACACACACACACACACACACACACACATTCATACTATTGCGATTTAATACCCATTTTTGTTTATTTATTGGTATATATGGCTGTGTGGATTTGTTTATGAAACACGTTTCGGACGGGAGCTTATGTTATAAATTTATGCTCAAGCAATATTGTTTCAATGTTGAACCACACTTTTGTTTTGTTTATTGCAAAGTGCAACAAGAATTCCAAATATTATTGGTATCGGGCCCAGAACTATTATGTTCCAAGTCATTGTCAGGAGCTGGGTTATAACTGATTACTTAAATAATTAAATTGAAAAGTACAAAAAAAATTATTCTAAAAAAATATTTATAATTAAATTACCGCAGAAACGAGTTATTTATATTTAGTAATTTAATAGTTATTTATGTAACAAGTGTATAAAGTAACACTTTTTTGGTCGAGTGCGATGTTTTACGGTAATTGTAGCACGAGAGAAAAAATACTATTTTACACACGTGTTGCATACAACATTTTTCCTACAACCGAAATGGTATTGATGTTTCTCATAATACTGAGTGTACAGGCATCCAGCAGCTTCAAATACTGTTAGTACTTTTTCTCATAACACTGTACAAAATGTAACTTAAACACTTGGAAGAATCTCAGACTGACAGTGATTAGTCTTTTATAATGTACATTTAATATTAATATTAAAAATTAGGTTAGGTTAGAATACATATCAAAAAAATGTTAATGTTCTTAAAAATTAGATTAGTACTCAATCAAATAAAAAAAATATTAAGTTTGCTTCATTTACAGTGTATATTCATATTTCTTATTAAATTTTATTCATTATTATTTACTACCTAATTATATACTTGACAGGCAAATTAATCGAATTTTAATGTTACCTAGCAACGCTTATTTACTTTTCAAGCACTAGTGCGTGAAAAGTACTTTTCACGAAATAGTGCTTGAAAAGTGACACTTTACACACTGTAATGAGTGTGTGAAAAGTACTTTTCACTCACGGTTGTAGGAAAAATATTTTTCTTTTAGTTTTCTGTATATTACTTGAAACAAATTTAACTACCAAATAAATCAGTTTTTTGTCTAGCTCTCATTTTTATAAGGGTTTTTGGACTCTTTCTTATTTTATTCAATTTTAGACAAGTGTTCTATTTTAATTTATGAATTAAGGATAATATGAGAAAGATTTTTTTCTTAAATTTAAAATTAGTTGCACTTGCTTTTATATAAAATACGACTATATTTCATTCATGTAGAGCATGTAACTGAGTTTACAAGGTTACCCGACGTGTAAACTGAGTCTCCCCCCCTTGTTGCTTAAACTCGGCCTCTAGCGTGGTTGACACGTCGGGTAACCTTGTTTAAGAAAGTACTATCCTCCTTGCTCCTGAAGATGCCCCATACGACTGCGGGCGAAACGTTGAGCTCTGACTCAAATTTGACACAGTCCATTCCCGGAAATCGAATATTTCTCACGGCAAATTTGTGTCGGTATTTAAATCGAATCTAGGTAAATATATTCGATTACCTGCACTTTGTCCTGTAAGTACTTTCAAATCTAAGTAATTATTTTTCATGTCTTTGACTATTAGTCGAGTACCGTTACACAATCCGCATTTGGGATTCATGTTTCTTAGCAACATTATAATCGCGCCTATTTTCAATATTAGTTTATATGGCGGCATGCCGGTGGGAAGTTGTTTATTTAATATTATTATTCATCGTCGTGGCGAAGTACACGTGTTTTTTTTGCTCTCTTCTTTTAAACGTTATTTGTACATTTAATCTTAGTTATTTTGGGATAAAAAGTGTTTATATGTGTGCAATTTGTTGTGCTCTGTAAGGTGATCTACTTATGAAATTTTTAATGCATCGAGCTGTAGTCATTTTGAGACTTGAACATAAGTAAGGTTATTCATAAAATACTGTATTTCTTTAGTTGAATATACGTTTAATTATTATTTTTTCTAAACTACCTTGACATTGACGAGTTTTAATTACATGATAGCTGATTGTGTTATTTGCAATCTTAAAGTTACTGATAAAACTCCAATTGTCTGTGATATATGCAAGGGTGTACTGCATGTGCACTGCAGTAATCTAACCAGGCAAGTGATTCAGTGCTTATCATCTGCAAAACGTACTGTGGATTTTCGTTGTACATCATGTAAATAGACAGACACTCTGGTTTTAATTCAACAATTACAACGTACCGTCGAATCACTGCAAAAAGCAATACATGAACTTAGAACTTCGAGAGACTCGGCGACTCGCCAGGAAATTAATCCCGAAATAATTGTAAATGAAATACAAGATTAGAAACGTCGCTCCAATAATATAATTATATACGAGTATATTCCAGAGAGTGAGTCATTAAATCCAGCTGATAAAAAAAAACCGTGACCGCGGGGAGGTCAGTAAAGTCTTGTCTGAAATTGCGCACATTAATTTCGATAGTCAATCACTCGTACGGCTGGGTCGTCCTGGTGTGGCAAATAAAACCCGACCAATTAAAATCATACTTAATAATCGGGCTGATTTATTAACAATTTTAAAAGCGAAACATAATATTTTTAATAAACAAATAAAAATATCGTCTGACCGAACACCCATGGAAATTGAATATTTCCAAGAAGTAAAACGGGAACTAAACGCATGCACTAATAATGGCGTTACAAAAGAAAACCACTAAATTCGATAAACTATAACATTTACTATCAAAACTCCGGTGGAATTAATACTAAATTAAATGAACTGTACTTGGCCTTGTTATCTTCAGATTTTAACGTTATAGCTATCACTGAATCGTGGCTATCCGCATCCGCTAATGTAAATGATGCAGAATTTTTAACAAACACTTATAATATTTGTCGTTCGGATAGATATTTCGACTATAGTGGCCTGTTTTGGGGAGGCAGCATGCTGCTTGCAATCAACAAAGACGTTCTATTCTCATGGATCAACTTCGATGATGCTGTGCAGTTCCTTCCACGCAACATAGATGTGGTCTGTGCAAAAATTGAGTTTCATAAACAGTCATTTTATAATTTTAATGTATATGTTTCTCCAAACTTAAATGTAAACTATTATTACAATATGAATTTTTTGAAACACTACACTTTTTGGTAGAGTATAACTTCATTATATTAGGCGACTTCAATTTACCACAACTATCTTCAATCGAAATAATGCCCATGCTCATGCCTTAAATGATTTCATAAGTTATTTTGAAGCTAATCAATATAATACAATCATTAATAAAAATAATAGACTGCTAGACCTGGTTTTGTCAAATGTTCAATGTAAGGTTCAGCGCTCGGCTTATCCGATTTTCTCTGAAAGTGGAGATCATCCATGTTTAAGTATATCGCTTATTTTTAATCATTCTTATGGTGAT
Organism: Harpalus rubripes; assembly: GCA_963082715.1. Lineage (NCBI taxonomy): Eukaryota > Metazoa > Arthropoda > Insecta > Coleoptera > Carabidae > Harpalus > Harpalus rubripes. The sequence continues at coordinate 34,684,679 of OY720451.1, read as the reverse complement.
AAATTTGTGCCAAATAGTCAATTAAAACTTATAATTTTAAAAAGGCCAACTTTGTTAAACTTTATAATTTGATAAATAATTATATTTGGAATCAGTTAGAAATATTTACAGATATTATTCAAGCTTGTGATTTCTTTTATGTGACATTAAATTTTTTCTTTGATTCTTGTGTACCATTGAAGAAAAATCCGAAACAATCTTATGCTTGTTGGTTTTCGAGAGAGATTATTAACTCTTTAAAAGAAAAATCGAAGTTATTTAAATTACATAAGAAACATCCTTCTAATAAATACTTTTATGACAAATATAAACTTCTTCGTGCGAAAATTAAAGTTGACTTACGAATAGCCTATAAAGATCCACCAGAACCTATTACATGAACAGAAGTACCTACACGACCATGGGAGCTTTAGCAATAGATTTCATGGGACCTTTGCCATCTGGTTATAATTTGTTTATAATTGTTGATTATTATTCTCGTTTCATAGAAGTAGCTGTTATGAAGCAAATCACTGCGGAAAAAATTCTAGAACAGTTGGACGAAGTATTTTCACTTCCCGGTTTACCGTTCTTTATTCACTGAGATAATGGACCACAATTCAATCTGAGTAAAGATTTCAGAGATTTTATGCGAGAACGAAGGATTAAAATACACAGTACTACCCCTTATTGGCCACAGGCAAATGGGGAAGTGGAACGACAGAACCGGACAATTTTGAAGAGACTTAAAATTGCTCAGATTGAGAAGAAAACTGGAAGCAAGAACTGAGAAAATTTTTACTAATGTATCGATCAACTCCACATACAACAACTGACGTTTCACCGGCTATAGCTTTATTTAATAGGAATATTAGGAATAAAATACCGGAAGTAGCACAACCTGTATACTACGATGAAGAAATGCGAGATAAAGCACGACCCAAAAGGCAAAATTATCTGTACATCTTTTGGCGGCCAAAGCCTGGTTGATTTGGTATGTATTAACTTTTATACCAAAAATTTTTTCCTTCATTTTATGATTCAAGATGACATTCATTTTTCTGACCATTTCCCATGCACACTTCTGATATCTGAATCATTTCTGGTTCCTCTAAATTCTTCTCAGACATATATTGATAAACCACCGTCACATATTTTAACAAATAAACTTGTCAAACTAAAATGGAAAAACATTAACAAAAATATTTTTACTTACAGCTTAGTAGATATTGCTCTTCAAGCACCCGATTTAGAAAGTTATTCTTTAGATAACTTATGTAATATTTCATCAATTATATTTACAACGCAGCGACGGCTGCTAAAATGGTTATAACTACTGAAAGTTCATTAATGAATTTCCAACAAAAATGGTATAATATAGAATGTTAAACTATGAAATCGGAAATGAGAAAAGAATTTAGACTTTTGAGAAATAGTGGTTTTAATAATAATAAAGACACTCGAGAAAGGTTCATAGAAAGTAAAAAAGAATATCGGAAATGCATAACCAGAGCTAAGAAAGAAAGACTGGATTTAACTAAATCACATAATAATGATTTTTGAAAAACTATTAAACCCTTCAGGTCTAATTGTATACATATTGCTATTTATATTCACCAAATTCACACATAAATAATATAACCCCATTTCATGGTGCAAAACACCCTATTCTAGATAGTCCAATAACATTTGGTGAATTCTCGCGGGCGCTAAGTACACTGTAAAGTTTTAACGTAGCTGCAACTACCTTTTTGGGTTGAAACTATATGCAACCCCAAGGTAGAACAATCCTTCCTTTTTAAAAGGTCGATGCACCAATCTCTGTTTAGGGTAATAAAACCTACCTCACTACCAGGTAGACACGATACGACCCTTCATACAGTGGGATGCAAATGCCCGCAGTGGTTTACAGAAATACTTTAAAGTGATTTGAAATTTCCGTATCACAAGTTACCAGTAAATGCCTGTAAGGTTGTTAAAAATACTTTATAGTAATTTATATGAACCCCTACATGAGGTCATTGCAAATTCCTTGAAAAGTATATTATTTATTATTGGGATTTAGGAAAAATAATACATTATATATAATAAAAGATTTATTTACTTAAACAAAATATACATAAATAAAATAAGATAAAGTATATTGTAAGTTACATAGTGTTTTATCTGTGAGGTGACTCCTGGTAAATGCCTACACGATACGAATATGTCAGGATCATTAACGATATCTGTAAACAAAGCAGATTAGCAGATCCAGCAATGGGTAATATACCTTGATGATATATTTATTTTATTTGTAAATAAAGTATGTATTCCAAAAAAGGTCACGTTCACTGGCTATTGCTCCAATTCTTGCAGGTCCTCGAGGAATATCTTCACTTTCTTTGGATCCTCTTGTAGCAAATAAAACTAAATTAAAATTGTTGTGTCTAATAAATATTTGCGAACAAAAGAACGTGTCATTCAAAATATTTGCTAGTTTTTCAATGTTTATTTTCTTGTAATTAAATAATAATATTATTTTATTAACAGGAAAATAATCATATTAAATGATAATTCAACAAAAATAAAATTAACATTTGGTATAGGTATATACCGCGAAATATAGTTATATTATCTTTGAAAGTATGTAAATAAAAAGAAAATGAAACAAAATAAAGAAAATTACCTTTAAAGTTCTAATTTTTATACGTCGAACATGGTTGTCAAGATGCTCGTTTCTTTACAATCGGCACATCTTCATTTTTTGTAGAAAATACTGTCATAACAAATCTACATGTATGTTATTTTGTACCGTACTAAATCAAGAAGGAGCTAAAAAATAAAAGGATATTAGTATATAATTAAAAATATAACATAATATATTTTACCTACCTGAGTTTCAAGTATGCTCATTGCGACTGTCGACAAGAGAATAACAAATGACAGAATGACACATAAATTTCTCACCCCTCTGTGTTCTCCTTCCCATCCCTAGAAATGCGGTACCGTTATGCTGGCCTTCGGAAAAACCCGTAGAGCCTTCAGTTGCTAGCTGGACTAACAAACAATTTCTAAGAAATGCGAAAGCTTATTCGATCACTTTTCATTTCCGAAATCTTACAAATATAACTAATATCGTTTTGCATTTGTTTATATAACAACTATATAAGTCTACACATCGTCAGTTATGTTTCATTGAATATTTTGGTTTTTCATATAACTTTATGAACACGGTAAATAATGCTATAAATCAATTGTAATCTGTAATGTTTTGCATTTCACACATTTATTTGTCTATCTTGTAATATGATATGTATATTCAATAGTTTGTTATAAATCACTTTCTATTAAGTAACGTAGAAAACGATGTATGTATGCACGGAATTATAAAAAATATAATAAGATTAATAAACAAATTTAATTTGTATTAACAATGTAAATTCAATAAATTTGCAAATTTCATTAAAACTGAATATTTTATATTATTTCTGCCGTCTTTTTCCTATTATTCCTTTGTAATTTCACATGTATGACATTGTTACGTGCTAATTAATGTCAAGTCCATATTTTTTTATGATAGGAACTGTACCTCAAATTAAAAGTAGAACATTCAGCTCGAATCAACCCTAAAGATATAAACATGTTACAAAGGTAGTAGCACCTACCTAATATACCTACAGTGCAACACAGATGCCTGTAAGCGAATTGAATCTGCCCTACCAAAATTTCCTACCTTTTTCTTACCATGTTTCGACCTTCCTACCCTAAATCAACTTTAAGGAAGATTCAACAACTCAATTGGAGATTCATCTTCCCTGTTTCTACCCCAAAACTTTACAGTGTAAGGCTAAATGTAAAAAACCACCAGTACCTTGGAAATTATATTTAATTAATTTCTTCAATAAAATATTAGACGCTACGCAAATCCCAAAAGACTGGGGCAAAATTAGGTTATTCACAAAAAGAGAGGTATTAACGACCTAAATAATTATCGACCAATATCATTAATTAATAACATATTTAAGCTCTTTACATCAATTCTTGCCAATAGAATTCTAATCTGGGCTGACCAATCAATATTCTTTTAGAATGTCAAGCTGGCTTTCGGAAAATTCACATTTTTACTTTAAGTTCCCTTAGAACAGTAGCTACAAAAAACAGGTAGTAAACTGTTTGTGGCCTTTCTTGATTTCAAGAAAGCGTTTGACTAAATTAGCCACGACAAACTCTGTTTACAGCTTTATAATCTGGGTCTAAGTTATTTTCTTATTAACAATCTAATTTCGCTATATATATATATATATATATATATATATATATATATATATATATATATATATATATATATATATATATATATATCAGTTATGATTACCTGTAAGAATGAACTCTCAACAGAGTCAACATTACCTCTGGAAATTTACAGGGAGACTCTTTAAGTCCGTTACTCTTTATACTCTTTATTAGTGATTTTGTAGATTACTTTCGAAAAAATAACCATTTTGGTATGCTGACGATGTTGCCCTGCTAGCCTACTCAAAAATTGACATGAAAGATAAACTAAAAACTTTAGAAAACTATTGTACTACTAATGATTTGACACTGAATACAGAAAAAAATTTTACGGTGTAAATCGGTGACAGAACCTGAGGAGAAGTTACAAAAATATTACGGCGAATCTGCTCCATCGCATGGAATAGTTTTCAAGTGGTATAATTTCTTTAAAACTGGTCATATGAGCACTGATGATGATAAACGCCCAGGACCCTCACAAACGGTCACTACTAAGGATAACGTAAAAAAAATTCGTAATGTGGTAATGGCCGATCAACGATTGAAGGTGCGCGAGATAGCTCAAGTTGTAGGCATCTCAATCAAACGCGTACATAATATTTTACACGACCACTTGGATATGAAAAAGGTTTCGGCAAGATTACTGACTGTAAAACAAATGAAAATTCGTGTTCAACTTTCAAGTAAATGTTTGGCCATGTTGCACCTTAATCCTGTCGAGTTTTTTCGCCGATATGTAACTGCTGACGAAACCTGGATCCACCACCATACTCCAAAGATAAAGGACCAGTCAAAACAATCGATTTTACCAGGCGAAAGTGCACCAAAGAAGGCCAAAGTTGATCACTCAGCTAATAAAGTTATGGCAACTATTTTTTTGGGATTCTAAAGGTATAATTTGTATTGACTATTTGGAAAGGGGTAAAACAATAACAGGCCAATATTATACCTATTTATTTACCCGTTTTGATGCCACTTTAAAGAAAAAACGGCCACATTTAGCACTTAAAAAAGTACTCTTTCATGACGACAATGCTCCGTTTCATTCATCCGCAATTGCGACCGCTAAATTGTTACAATTAAGCTATGAATTGCTTCCCCATCTACTCTATTCACCAGATATGGCCCCAAGCAACTTCTTTTTGATTCCAAATTTGAAAAATTCACTCGCAGGCAAAAAATTCATAACGGAAGCTTAAAGAAATTGGAAAGCCGTTGGACTAAGTGTGTAGCACTCGAAGGGAACTATGTTGAAAAATAAAATAAAAATTCTCTAAACATGTGTTTTATTTAGATGTCGTCACACTTCCGGCAAACAGCTATCTTGAGAACTGTATGACCTACAAAGACGGTTAAATGGGCGAACAATATCTATTTCAGAAGACAAATTTAAAGAAAATACTTTTTTCGACCAGTAGTTCTCAAAATACTTCTCCTCAGTTTCTTTAATCGATTTACCACGTGAAAAATAATGTTTATTTAAAACACGAAATTCTCGTTTTCTATATTTTCAAGATAACACAAACTTGATTTATTTCGATGTATGTTAAATGTGTACTATTACACTGACTGATATGAAATTTAGGGGTTAAGCTTGTAAAGGTTTTAATATATGCAAATGTTTTCGTTTTTCCTGTATCAATGCCTACGGGCGAAAAGTCACGCTTCAATCAAACAGCCCTCGTAATTGTATACTCTTTGATTCTAGAGTCCTAAGCACTTTATTATACGTATCAGAGATCTGGTCCTACCGGTATACCAAGGAACTAGAAATGATTCAGTCCTCCTTTTTTAAAACTTTGTATAACTGGCCGATCAATACAGCGAATTGAACAGTAAGATTAGAAACTGGCAGGTAGCCTTTAGACATATTCACATGGATTGTTAGAGAGTAAAGTGTAGTGAGAAGCACAGCAGTATCGTAGAGCGCGTATGCAGTTGGTGTCGAGTAGGTACTCGGGAAGTGACTGGTATATTGGGATAGCTGTGGAAGTGAATACTCGGTAGTGTTGACGAGTATTATGAATCTAGGTATGCAAGGACAGTAACAGCGAGTTGGAGTGGATACTCGGCATTGGTGTTGAAGAATTGTGGTATACAAATAGTTTGTGATACTGAGGCTGTGGAAAGAGAAAGTTAGTTACATAAATAGATACACAATGAGGTGAAAAGTGTGACTTCTGTCCGAGCAGTTGAATATACAGACGCTGTTGAGTCAGTAGAGTATATAGACGCTGTGGAGGTCGGTATAAATAGTGACATAAATATAGTGATATACATATCGCGTAAACAGTCTGCAAGAGTCTGCAACAGACAGGCAGTCTAAGATTGGAACTCGTAGTGGGAATAAATAATTAGTAATATCGTAGAAATAAATAGTAGTGTTAATTGGTATATAAATAAATAGTGCTAGTGTTATTTAGTTAATTATAATTTTAGTGTTAATTTGTTTTTCATAATTTTTTAATATTAGTAATAGTAATTTTTATTATAGTTTAATAAACACTTATTTTAATTAATAATAATGAGGTATTGCACGGTTTTTTTTCTTTGCTTCAATCAAAAGAATAAGAAAAATTATTTAGCTCCTATTTTTAATTTTTTTCGTATTATTCTTTATCCATGAGAAAATTGTCTTTGGAATTATTATATTTGAATTTCCGCTTCCCCTTTTGCCGGATGACGTTCGAAAAGGCCTAACCAATGAGAGTGTGGCTTACATTTGCCACCGACGGAATTTAAACGAGTGACAGTCATGACACCTGTCAACTACTACTGATTTTTGTATTAGGAAATAATCAAACATAATTGTAAAAAAGTTTCACAGCTGGGTAGATCATCTTTTTTCCGGGGAAGACAGCAAATCGTTCACCAGGGTATTTAAAGTAAGCACCAAGGGTCAGTATTTGTAATAACATGATACATTTTTCACGTAGCACTTGCCCCCGGTCTATAATGTATTTTTGACGCCACAGGCAGTTTAATTTGGCGCCAATTTAAAAAGAATATTTTAAACTGCTACTGTGCTTAATATATACAGAAATTTGAACAGAAAATCATATTTAATAACACTGTGGATCGTACTTATTCGAATTTCAGAAAAAAGATATGTTATTTTTTTGCAACACCTCATTGTCTAATATTTACAATTCACCCAAATAAATAAATAAAAACGTTATAATTGGTGTCAGGTGTTCTGGTTAATAAATTGTGAAGTGTAAGTAAAAATAAATAAAATGACGAAACTATTAAAATTAAGTGAACTGAAAGTACGTAATCCAAAACGGAACTAGAAAAACGTGAATTTGAGGCAACAGAAAAGAAATCAGAGCTTCAAGAGAGACTGCGTCAAGCATTGGTCGACACTAGTGAAAATCCTGAAGATTACTTATTTGAAGTTCCGTATGACGGTTACGACATTTGCAAACTAGTAGAAGAATGTTGCAGAAAAGAAAAAGAAAATTTTAAAGAATTAATAAATTTTTCCAATAATTTAAGTTCTAAGAGTTTAGAGGAAAATCCCGGCGCACCGGTGGAAGATTTATTGGAACATTCTAGAACATTGGGCAAAGAATTCGAGGTAAGTTCCAGAATAGCGGAGGAAAAGTTTGGTGCACTGGACGAAGTAATGGAACATTCTAGAATATTGGAAAAGGAATTTGATGAGAGTTCTAGAAACGTCGAAGAAAATTCTGGAATTCTATAAAAGAAATTGGAACTAGAATTGGAGGTGTATTTTAAAAAAGTAGAGGAGAAGTCTAGAATTATGAAGCAAATATTGGAGCGGAAATTGGAGAAGATTTCTAGAAGAACTGAGGATGGCCTTTGAGAGTTTGGGGCCGACGTAGCTCGTGTGGTTCGTCTCGCATATCCTGCGGCTCCTGACAGCGGTTTGGAGTGCTTGGGTACGCAAACACTCATCTATGCAGTAAAACTCAGCAAGCAATACGCTTAGCTCGGCCAAAAACGATTGATGACGCACTGTCATACGTATTCGATCATGAAGCTGCCAAACAAGCTTCACGCAACCTATTGCGAGTGCGAAATAATTATGCTGAGATAAATAAGAACACCGAAGCCAGAGAAGAGAAGGTGTGACGAACTACAGGCACAGTCTTTATTAGAAGAAAGAAACTCCGCTGTTACAAAAGAAGGCGAAAGAGAAAAAGGAAGAGAACGCGAGAGAGAACGAGAACGTGTTCAGTAAGAGACCAAAGAAGAAATTTAAGACGAGATTCTAGATATAAAGGAAAAATATGAAGAGAGTATAAACATTGTAGATCAGCTCAGGTCAAGAAGAACCCTGAAGAAGAAGTAGAGAGAAGATAACCAGAAATAAATAGAACCAGAAGAGCAGCTGCAATCACAATCTATGTAACTTCAAAACGAAGTCAGAAGACAGCGAGGAAGACGCGTGTGGAATGCTTGAGTGAAAAAAAAATTAAAACTAGAATCAGATGACGACGATACGTTATCCCTCATCGCAAGGAAGAAAGTCAAGAACAAGAATCCCAAGAGGAACAGGACGTGTGGAAATGGTGGAAGGAAGAATGCGCTTGTCAAGACGCTGAAGTAGTCGCTGGTTTATATGCTAAGACGCTCGACCATACAACCAAGGACGACAAGGCGGATACTGTGTGTTGTTGTTCATTGAGAGTGGAGCATATGGAGCTACAGAAACAGAAGGTTGAGGAGTATTATGTCGTCATGCTTGATTATTCCTCGGAAAGGACTCCATCTGATATTACAATGAGGTTCCACTGGAGAATCGCGTTTTCAAGAATCTACAGCTGATAATGGAGAATGAAGCACTAGGTGACGATCTATTCGACCGGTTGAACACATAAATATTGGAAAAATATCTGAGTATGGATAGTCTCAAGACTAAGATGTGCTGTACCTACAAAGGGGTCAAAGAGAATAACTCAAACTGACCATCGATTGCCACGTCATCACTAACTGTTCCGGGACGAAACAGTCTTAAGGAGGAGGCAATGTAACGTGGAACGCCCGCCGTCGCCGCAGCAATGAGCGAGTGTTTATTTATAGCGATGATGCAATCGCGCTAGTCGGCCGGGCTACATAAGCAAATAGGTCGCGACATGTTTAATTACTTTCGGTCGCCCGAAACTTTTGTGTTCATTGTTATTATGCGGTCGAACATTGTAGAGCTTTTCAAGAATAAATAAAAGGGACGCAGTTATGCTCGAGAGTCTGGTAGATTAGTTGAGTTCCTGATCAAACAACATTAGTTAATTACATAGTTCAGTTCCATTAGTGAAGACGGACAGTCACTTACATAAGTTAGTGAGTTAGTTATTTGAAACTTGGTAAAGGTAATGTTTAATTAAGGTGAAATTTTTGTAAAATACTTGTAAATTTTTAATTTATTTATGATTTAAGATGCGATCCGCGAATTTCTCGAATTCGGAACAGCCCAAACTCGTTTTATTTGCAGAAAAATATGTATCTGCAATTTGATAAAAACATAAATAAAAAGAAAATACATTGCTGGATGCAAATAGAAAAAGAATACAATACAAATAAAGAAATATTTAGAGGTTATCAAGTTTTGTAAAAAATATGAAAATATTTAAAAAAGAACAAAAAAAGTATGCAAACGAAAAAAAATTCACAAAAGAAACCGGTAGAGGACCTCCAATATAAATACAAGTAACGACAATTGACTCTGATATTAAAGAAATATTAGACGCTCGTTTGGAAGGCGCAGCATCAGAGTTTGATGACGACGCACTAAATTTGCTTAAAAATTCCACCGGTAACGAAATAAACTTAGCAGATATTAAGAATAAAGCTGGATTTATAATGAAGTAACGCAAAACGTAACGCAGTTGCAGTAAAGTAGAAAGTAAAGCAAGCGAACTATTTACTGCTAACCAATCAAAATAATATGCAAAAATTTCTGCATCTTTCGTTCAACTTCGATATATCTTATATGAACTTCGGCACTAGCTGGGAATCTTATAAGCTTTTTATAGGTTTTTGTTGAACATATAGAAAATAACACACAATATTTGTAAAGTGACGTTTATTTACACTTTTAGAAGTGTAGTAATTAAGACCAGTTAAACCTTCGTAAGTTAGGCTTTATTCAACAAAATTCTACATGACATTAATGCCAGATGATTAATAAACATTATAAACAAGAATGTGTTGCTAGTCAACACTTATAATATGACATTTCCCCCCCCCCCCTTTTATTTGAGGTCATACTCCTTTAGATAATTAGGTAGCCTTCTTATTCGCTGAGGACGAGGAGATGAATTTTTTCTTGTTCGCTGAGGATGAGGTTGACTCTTCTGAACTTGGAAGGCGAGTTCCATCTTCTGTATTATTTTTAGAAGGAGGAAATTCATCAGTTGTCGAGGTAACAGGATCTGTTGATTGTCGTATTGGGCTGTTCGGATTCGACTCTAGTGAAGTATGGTCCTCTCCCAGAGGTGCTAAATGTCTCAGTGATACAGTAGACTCTTTTCCATCTGAAAGTCTAACATGTGCATAATTAGTAGTGGCTTCCAGAAGATCTACTTCATCTACAAGCGGTTCATATTTGCTACTCCGATTATATCTTCGCATAAAAATAGGGGCAGGGGTAGCTAGCCAGGTTGGCAGCGATGAACCAGTAGAACTTCTTCGTGAATGTTTAAACATTCGTTCATGAGGTGTCTCATTAACTGCAGTGCAGAGCAGTGATCGTATTGAATGGAGAGCCTCTGGCAGAACAGATTCCCATTGTACCACATCTAAATCTTTAGAACGGAGTGCAAGCAAGATTGTCTTTATTTTTATTTGATTTATTTATTATTCTACAGGATGAATCCCAATAACAGAATAATTTTACATAAATATGCACAAGTAAGTTATAAATATTATTATACCCAGATAAACAACGTACATACATAATGCTTAATAATAAACAAAGAAAAATAATTAAATAAACAGTAAAAACGATACAAAATCTGAGAAAACCCATTATAATATTACAAATTATTAATATATGAGTACAGTTTGTTTTTAAATGTATACAGAGTGTCCGAAAAATCTAATTTAGCGCTTGCAAGATTAAATGCACGACACATTGAATTAAGAGGTGAATTATAACTTGAAGCAGTTCTAGCAAATTTACAAAAAAATGTTGATGTATTTCGAACATTACATGAATTTAAATAGAAATTTAAGCTTGTTAAGAGAGTGGTGTCATCAACTAAGTTGTTTATAATTTTGTACAAAAAGATAATTTGATGACAAGTGCGACGAGTTTGTAGCGATTCTAAACTAAAAGTAGTTAATAACTCTTTATAATTCAAATTTGGCCATACATGATTTATTCTGTAGTAAGATATTTTGGCAAACCTTTTTTGAACATTTTCTATTAATTGTATTTGATACACATGGTATGGATTCCAAATTATGCTACCATATTCGAGTTTACTGCGCACAATTGCGGAAAACAGAGATTGTAAAGTATTCTTATTACGAAAATTATATGTGATACGCAATATAAAACCCATACTTTTGGAAGCCTCAGATAGCATCTTTTCAATATATAAATTAAATATGAAATTGATTTTGTTTGAACTTCCAGATAATCCCATTATATCTTTGTCCGTTTCCCCTAGGATTAAATGCTGTAGATCGACTTGTGGCTATTCCATTTGATGTTAAGAATCTTTTATTTCGTTTGACATGAAAGAAGTGCCTCGGTCTGACTGTATAAAACAGGGTGTTCCAAAAAGAGTGAATAAAAGTTTTAAATTTTTAATTACGGTAGATGATGACATATTTCCTCTAGTCAAACATAAGAAAAATTCGACTTGCACCAAAAAAGCAACTTGGATAACTAACGAAATAACGCATATGGCAGAACAGTTAAAACTAGCTTACGATCTATATCGCACTACACCCAATGATAATATACTTACACAGTACAAAATCTTAAAACTTAGATATAAAAAAGCAATATTAGATGCGAAAAAAAGTTATTATGACAACACCATGAAAAATTCCAAAAACATTTGCAAAACAGCCTGGAATATAATAAATAACGAAAAAAATTCATGTAACACATCTTCCATATCTCTGCCCATTATTCATGGTGACAAAGCAGTGACAATTCCTGAAGAATTACCAGATTTTTTCAATAATTACTTCCTAAATTCCGTCCATAACTTAACTTCCTCCTTTCCCACTGTATCAGCTGAAATCCAGACTGAAGACGTAATCAACGAAACTATATTTTTGAAACCAATCACGGAGTGTGAAATATATGACATTATAATGCTAATTTCAAAAAAAAAAGTTCTGCAGGCGTCGACGAAATTCCCTGCACTCTCCTTTCAAAAATTGCGGATATTATTACTCCAGTTTTAACATACTTGGTTAACGAATCATTACTTAATGGCATTTTTCCATCGCAATTCAAAACTGCTAAAGTTGTCCCTATCCACAAAAAGGGCAGCAAACAACGGGTTGAAAACTATAGGCCAATCGCCCTACTACCAGCCTTCTCAAAAATATTTGAAAAAGTCATGCATTCTCGATTAGTCAATTACATTAACTCAAAAAATATTTTAACGCCATGTCAGTATGGTTTCACCAAAAATAAATCAACAGAACATGCATTATTTTTCAGCTTATGTAGTGTACTTGAATATCTTGATAACAACAAACCAGTTTCCACCATTTATTTTGATCTAACAAAAGCCTTTGACACAATAAACCATAATTTACTTTTCAATAAACTTTACATGTATGGTATTAGAGGAGTAACTCTTTCCTGGTTACAATCGTACTTAACTGATAGATTACAGGTAGTATCAATTAATGTAGACAACAAAAGACATACTTCTCAAGCCGAACCTGTAATACACGGTGTACCACAAGGTAGTACTTTAGGGCCACTTCTTTTTATATTATTCATTAATGATCTACCTTCTTCATTAAACAATACCGATGTCTGTCTTTTTGCTGATGACACCTCAGTAACTATTTCAGCTCCTTCTATCCCTCTTTTAAATTCTAAATTACAGGAGAGCGTTGACGCTATGGATAACTGGTGTAAAACTAATGGTGTTGTGCTTAATGCGAGTAAGACAAACCTAATTCAATTTCAATTACGAGGGTCTGAATTCAACATTGCTGCGTGCATCGCAAATGTTTCTGTGACGCCGGTTACCTCTACAAAAGTACTCGGTTTGCACGTTGCATACAACCTATCTTGGGTTGAACATACGCAGATACTATGCAAACGACTTCACATCACCTGTTTCGTCATTAGAAATCTTAAAACCTGCGTTAGTGTGGATATTCTAAAACTTTTTTATTATGGTCAAGTTTATTCTATTTTATGTTATTGTATAATCTGTTGGGGAAACTCGACACATGCAGCTTCCGTTTTTAAAGCACAAAAATGTATAATTAGAGCAATGGTTGGCGTAAAATCTAGCACCTTCTGCAGAGGTTTATTCAAAAGCCTCCAAATCCTCCCCCTCCCTTGCATCTATATCCTGTCGTGTGTAATGTTTGTTAAACGCAACCCTTCACTGTTCACCGTATCCAATGGACACTATGACACAAGACAAAAAAACAATCTTTCCATTCCGAAACACAAAAGTCAAAATTTTCATAATAATGTTTCATATATGCCCATCAAAATTTACAACCATTTATCCTCGCGTTTAAAAGCAATTCAGAGCAATAAAACTTTTAAAACAGCAGTTAAAGTCATCCTTACGGAAAATATTTTTTATTCAATAGACGAATTTTTTAACTATACAATTATTTAACTTTTTATCATTATGTTTTAATTGTGATTCTAATTTTGTGTTTACTTCATGTCGTAAAAATGTAAGATATCTTTGTTGTCTTGTAATAATTAATTCCACGATTTATTTAAAATTTATAACATTTATTATCTATATTTGTAATACTTCTTCCTGTTTGACATGCCATTTGTACCACTCTGTACTGCTAAGGTTAATAAATAAATATCAGGACAAGGGAACGCAAATGGGAATCTTGAAAACTCATCTACAACCGTGAGAATATAGCGATTATTTGTACGCGAAGGTAGAGGTCCTTTAAAATCAACATTTAATCTTTCAAATGGCGCAGTAGCCTTTATCAACTTTCCTTCATATTTAACAAAACGGGGCTTAACTTCGCAGCATACTTTACAATTTATCGTCATCTCACGGACTTCATTAATAGAGAAAGGAAGATTTTTACACTTCACCCAGTGATATATGCGTGTAACTCCTGGATGACATAGCATGGTATGCAAAACAAATAAAGAATTCTCATCACTTGTTGTAATAGCACAGATACGTGAAAGCGCATCCGCTACTGTATTTTCTTTGCCTGTTCGATAAATAATATCAAATTGAAAACTAGATAACTCCAGTCGCCATCGTAAAATTTTTTCATTCTTGATTTTGTTACTTATTTTTGAATTGAACATGAAGGCTACGGATAGTTGATCTGTTATTAATTTGAAATGGCGCCCAATTAGAAGATGTTTCCACTTTCTTAATGATTCCACAATTGCATGGGCTTCTCGCTCTACTGCAGAATGACGCTGTTCAGTTTGAGAGAGTGAGCGAGAGAAAAACGCTCCTAACTTACGAAGGTTTAAGAGGTCTTAATTACTACAATTTATTAAACAAAATTCTACATGACATTAATGACAGATGATTAATAAACATTATAAACAAGAATGTGTTGCTAGTCAACACTTATAATATGACAAGTAGCATGTACATCTTCATCACACTAATATTAACATCGAAATCTTTTGTCTATAATAATAGCGTTTGTCAAAATCAGGTTGATGAAAGTCGTACTTGAATTTTGCTGCTTATACAAATTTGCCGGTGTGGGCTTTAGCCCAGTCAGCCCCTACGTAAATATAGGTTTAACAGTAGTTGTGCATGTTGTCGTTTCAGTAGTTGTAGTTGCCGGTCTTCATTCTGTTCTACGAATACATTGCACTCAAATGGTGACATGCTGCTCGACTACATCGACTGTTCTTCCATTTCCACTTGTACTTCTAATGGAGGCATAGAAGAACAGGATTTATCTCCGATATCAACATTTCTCAATGATCTGAACATTAAAAAAAAATATATGCAGTTTGTAATGAGAGAGCATTAATAAAAATATCTAATATTCACTTTCTACTACTGTGGACGTACGGCTCTAAGAAAGACATTTCTTTATAAATTCCCAGTCATTTTTCGATAACGTTTGTTGCTGCTCCAAACGGATTATTCATTATTTCGCTTCTTTTTTCGAGAACCTGTCCGTCAGTACTTTCCAACGGCGTTAAGACAACTTCAGTTAGAAAATAAACAAGAAACTGTTATTTCAGTACATACGTATTCCAAGTAAAATCTAATATCATTATATATTTATTATATAATAGTTGTTTACTACTAATTAAATAAAATAACCTTGAAAACTTACCTGTTGTACTCGTATTTACCATGTATGTATTACAGCGTTAGCAATTTCTTCCCACATTTATTGTTTTTTTTTATTATTGTTTTTGAAATCTTTAGACGATTTATTTCGGCAACTTGAATTATTTTTCTATTGATATTTATGTCAAGCAAACAATTCTGACAGATGAGTCGGTATTAAATATCGGTAAAATAGATTACGGATTACGCCCTCAATCTCAGCGCAATATTTAAAATGCTGACTTCTGATTGGCCAGCGGTAGAGAAGTTTAGGTAAAGCAACGCAGAAAGATGAAAGTTAGCCAAGTCTTGCGTTGCGGCTGTTATGTTACTGCTTACTTTACTTCAATATAAATTATCCATAGCTGTAGTACATGATCATCTTTTTACCTTACCTACTGCGTTTGCGTTACCAATTACGTTACGTCATTATAAATCCAGCTTAACACTAATACAATAGCAGGGCCGCATTTAAGTACAGTCGCAGCAGAATCTGAAACAATTCACATTGAAGATATGTGGAATATACCAGCAACGATATCTACCACGTAAATGAAAGAAATCAACATGGGACTTGACAATGAATTAAATTTAGAAACAGCGACTACATTAACTGACCGAGAACAACATCAAATTTGTAATAAAATTGATTAGTGGCAATAAATACGAAGCAAAAATCTAAATCATTAGTTACCAAACGAACTGACAAAATTCAGGGGAAATTAATAAAAGAGTTACGCAATGGGCAGAGAAAAAAGAGGAACAGAATTAGAATAGAAATATTAAATTTACAAAAACAGAAACTGTTAAAATAGGTTAAAATTAATTAGTTTTTATTTATTAATAGTGTGTTCCGTAAATCAACTGGTAACGTACCGGTATGACGGGTTCTTGGTTGAGCGTTCCGTAAATGCTGAAAAGTTACATAAGTATTATATTCGGAACGCGGTTGCTGAAAAAAACTCGTTACCGGTCGTACCACAACAACCAGCAAAATTTCTTGGTTTCCGCGGTAAATCCATCCCCACCACAACTTATCTGTCATGTGTTCTTGTATGACAAATTGTTTATAAAGGTTATAATCAGTTGTAACTACAATGGAAGTTTCGTGGGAGGTTTGTATATTAATATAATTATATTAAATCATACCTTTCATTAATTTATAACTTGTATTTCAGAAAAACAACATAAATTATTTCTGTTTTCAATGTAAAACAAACTTGGGAATTTTTGAAAACTTACAACTTGCTATAGCGCAACACGAATGTTTATCACAATATGATAATGTTGCAATAGATAACAATGAAGTGTTTGGTGTTCGTGAGAATACAGAACAACAAACAAATGTCAATGACGAAGATGACAACCAGGATAACGACCTAAAATGGTGTGACAATGATGTTCGCCTTCTTATAGATACATACTCGGAACAAAAATCAAAATTCGATTCACCTATGTATAATAATATCGCTGTGTGGAAGAAAATTAGTGCTAAATTGGCGGAACAAGGAGTTCATAAATTTCATGAAAAATGCAGTGAGAAATGGCGAAATCTTAAAAAAAGATACAATCAAATTTTACAACATAATTCAAGTACAGGAAGAAACAAGAAATACTGGATATTTTTCGACGTAAGTACTTGAACACTTGAACCAATATTTACTATTAGATTTGAAGATCTTCATGACAATCATCTTATCTCTATGGTGTTTTGTTTTGTGTATTCACTGCAAATATTTGTATAGGGCCACTTTTACATGTACGGTATAAACAGTGGCATAAACCTTGGATATCTTATTCCACAGATAAACAAAAAAATGTAGCATCGAAATTATAACTCAAATTGTCAAATTTGCATTAAATGTCAAATCCTGTTGCGATATTTTTCTATTTTTCTAAGGCATAAGCTATCCATGGTTTATACCGTACATGTAAAAATGACCCTTAATGATTTTTAGAAGTACTGTCTTAAATTTTGACTGAATTTTATCCACAGATTTTTTTTATGTAAAATTACAGGCATTACATGATATTTACTTCCATAATCCCCAAATACATCCGGTAGCTGTGGCAACAAGTTCTGGAAAATTAAAATTACGGGAGGACTACAAAAAAATCTGATGTGGCCAACACATAACCTCTCGCCAGATATTTTACCTGGTTGTACGCATAAAACGAAAAATATTTTTAATACAAATACATATATTCATGTCTCACTGCAAAATAATTCTCACATATATTTGCAAAATCTACGGGATATTTTAAAATAAATTGTGTACAATACTTACATTTTCTTTATATTCAATATCCTGAAATTTTCTTTTTCTACTTTCCTTTTCTTTTTCTTTATATTCGTCATTTTTTCGCAAATTCCTTTTATATTCTATTTTACGTATATCTTTTGCGTTGTTGACTTTTTTCTATTTTCATAATCTTCATAATAATATACAAATATTTTTGACAGAGGCATACAAATATTTTTGACAGTGACATTTATATGTCAATTAGAAACATTTGAATTTCTTGCCTTGTAGTAGTTTGATCTGAGATTTTTTACATCAAATTATTTTATATGCCTTTCTTTATCTCTAAATCTATAGAAGATATAATAATGAATTTATATTTATCAAATAAAGAATTTAACGTTCTTTAATATAAGTATTTACATAAATTTTCGATAAATAATATTTAGACGATTTTTTTCTTGTAACTACTACCTCCGGTTGTCCAATTGTTACCAAAACTGACTGGACTCTTCCCATTATTGTTAGATTGAGGAATCCGTAGTCAAAAATGTCTTAAGTCTCATAGTATTTGAGATATAGTGAATCCAACATCCACACACACACACACACACACACATCCCCACACACACACACACACACACACACATACGGACATCATCGTAAAAATGTTATAATCGGATACTAGGGACCTTAAAACGTGCTTATTCATTAAAATCTGGATATGCGATTTTTAGCATGAATACAATACCTCTCTTAGCGAGAGGTAAAAAGAATACAGAGACATGTTCCCAAGCTTCTTGCTCAAGAGATTCTATTTCTGAATTAGGTATTTTCGGTAATTCTTATTTAATATTCATATATTTTTTTGTATTTAATTGAAGGTATTGACGAAACTCCGTCGAAGGAAAAAAAAACGTAGAGACACTCGTGTAATGTAGTAATAAGGAAAGGAACCCGTAAATTAGGTTTTATTGAACAAAATCACACTCATAGTTTTATATGACATTGACATAACATTTTTATTAATTAAACAATTAATGATCATTGATCGCTGGATCACCACATTCTCCCGTGCTTCTTTATTTCGCAACGAAATCATTTGAATAAGCAGGT
Source organism: Harpalus rubripes (assembly GCA_963082715.1). Classification (NCBI taxonomy): domain Eukaryota; kingdom Metazoa; phylum Arthropoda; class Insecta; order Coleoptera; family Carabidae; genus Harpalus; species Harpalus rubripes. Next base: position 34,665,586 of record OY720451.1, on the reverse strand, counting down.
CTGTGACGTAATCTCTCTGAACGCCGTGGGCCATAATCCGTACCTAATGTTGGACTCGCAGCGGGCACTGGTTCCGTTATAAATTCAGACAATAATTCGGGGGGAGAATTTGATCTTCCATTTTGCACAGTTTCGGACTTGTTATTTTGAACCGATGTTGGAGTTGGAGTCGTTGGACTCGGATTTGGAGTGGCCATGTTTTGATGAGATATCATTCTTTCTCCTACCTCTCCAGCAGGAGCCAAATGTCTAACGCGTGAGTGTTGAGGATTGGCTTCCATCAATTCTACCTCTTCTACTATCGGGTCGTACTTGCTATTTCTGTAGTGATTGCGCATCAGAACTGGTCCTGGAGTTGTGAGCCATGTCGGAATTGACTGTCCATTAGAGGACATTCGAGGATGTGAAAACATTCTTTCATGAGGTGTGCAGTTAGTTGCTGTGCACAAAACTGATCTTATTGAGTGTAATGCTTCTGTTAGTACTAACTCCCATTTTGTTATCGGCATGTTATTGTTCTTCAAAGCCAGTTGCACTGCCTTCCATATCGTTCCATTAAACCTCTCAGTTTGACCATTTCCTTGTGGATTGTATGGCGTTGTATAACTCGTCGCTATACCTTTTTCATGCAGAAATTGTTTTAAGTCGCTTGAAAAGAATGATGTGCCGCGATCAGAGTGTACATATGTTGGCATCCCAAATATAGAGAACAATTCGGTCAGCTTTTCTTTTACGGTTTTGACAGTTAAGTCTTGACATGGGAAGGCCCATGGGAATCGTGAATACTCGTCTACAATAGTGAGGATATAACTGTTTCCCAGGCCAACTCTGGGCAAAGGACCCTTAAAATCAATTGAAATTCTTTCCAGTGGTGCCGTTGCTTTAATTAGTTTTCCTCCATGTTTATAAAATCGCGGTTTTATTTCTGCACATATAGCGCAATTTGAAACAATCCGCTTTACTTCTTCGACGGAGTAAGGCAAGTTCTTACTTCTTATCCAATGAACCATCCTCGTGATTCCTGGGTGGCAAAGGTTTCTGTGCAGCGCTCTTAATGCATCAGTAGTTACTGTTGTTGCTACAACGTTAGCTTTAGATCTTGATAAGGTGTCGGCCACCACATTGTCTTTTCCCGGTCGGTACACAATATCAAAATTATAATTCGACAGCTCTAACCTCCACCTTTGTATTTTGTCGTTCTTTATTCTTGACGAGTGCTTTTGATTAAACATGAATCCTACCGACTTCTGATCTGTGATTAGTCGGAATGATTTTCCTATTAAAAATTGTCTCCACTTTCTTAAGCATTCAACTATGGCAGCGGCTTCTTTTTCGATCGCTGAATGATTACGTTCGCTATTGGCTAAAGTTCTCGAAAAGAATGCTACGGGCCTGCCTTCCTGTGATAATATGCCCGCAATAGCATAGTCTGACGCGTCTGTTTCCACTGTAAATTGACCGTTATCATCAATTGCATTAATAACAGATTTCGCTATTTCTTCCTTTAAATTTTTAAAAGATGTAATAGCATCTAAGGATAATGGAAATACTTCTTGTTTAACGAGAGAATGTATCTTGTCAGAGAACCGGGGAATCCATTTAGAATAATGGACGAGGAAACCTAGAGTTCGTCGGAGCGACGCCGAGTCGGAGGGTATTGGTAATTCTAGAAGGGGGCGTAAACGTTCTTGATCTGGTTTCATTTGTCCATTACATATGTTGTATCCTAGAATTTGTATTTCTCTTTTGGAAAATTCACTTTTATCAAAATTTATTGTAAGGTTGTAACGAGTAACTGTATCTAAAATTTTTTCCAGTTTTATATCATGATCAGCTTGATCTACTCCGCACACAGTTATGTCATCAAGATAAGCAAATACTCCTCGTAATTTCTCTTTGGAAATTATAGTATTGATTGCGCGTTGGAAAGCCGCTACGCCGTTTGTGACACCAAATGGTATTCTGCGGAATTGGTACAAGTTTCCTTCTGCTTCAAACGCCGTATAAAGTTTGTCATTTTCTAAAATTGGTATTTGATGGTACGCGCTTTTTAAATCAATTTTGCTATAGATTCAATACTTGGCTACTTTCGTAATTATGTCTTCAATACTTGGCAAAGGATAAGCATCCAGCTGTGTGTATTTGTTTATTGTTTGTGAATAGTCTATACACATTCGTTTTTTGTGATTTTCGTTTGAAGTAATAAGGACTTGCGCTCTCCAAGGCGATAAACTCGGTTCGATTACTCCGTCTGCTAGTAATTTCTTTACTTCAGAGCTAATAAACTTCATGTCGTCTTCCGAATATTTTCTTGATTTTACAGCTACCGGTTTACATTCAGGTATAAGATTTGTGAATAGGCTTACCGGTTCTATGTCAGCACATGTTAGGACACATAATTTCAATGGAGCCCGTGGTCCACCAAAATACATTTCAAGAGTATTATGCATCTTCAAAATGTCGTGACCAAGGATTACATCAGCACAAAGTCCATCCATTGTCATTAAATCAACCTTGATTTTTTGACTTTGCAGTTCAATTTCTAATGAACAGATGCCGTCAACTTTTGAAACCAAATTTGTCGTGGCCATGGTAACCTTTTGTGAGCATGGGATCTTTTCTAGATTATATCGATTTACTATGCTATTGTTTATGAAACTGGCGGTACTACCAGTGTCAACAAGTGCTTTAGCCGTTATATATCCATTTATATTTATGTTAACAGTCGCTTTACTTAGATCGATCGTAGCGGCAGTGTTGCACGATGATAATTGGGATTGAGCTTGTGATACGTCTGATTGCGATTGAGTCTTCACATCTTCAGTTTGTATAACGAAAGCTGTTTGCTTCTTTTGTTGTCTGCTTAGGCATGCTTTAGCAAAATGTTCTCTTTTGCCGCAGCTGATACATGTAGCTCCGGCGGCCGGGCAATTTCTGCGATCATGTCGTTTGTTACCACAAAAATAACACAATTCATTCTTAGTTGGCTTTTGGTTCTTTGGAATAGCAGCGTTAATGAAGGAATTAATACATGGTTGATGATAATTCTCATTGTTTAGTTGTGTTATCTCTAAAGACTGTGCTTGTTTGTGTGCCTCGTCTAAACTGAGGGAACTGTTCTCTAGTAGCCTTTGTCGAATTGCCGGTGTGGAAAGTCCAGATATAAATGCATCTCTAACTGCATCCTTTTCATTTTGTTTAGCGGTTACCGCTTTAAAATGGCAGTCTTGGGCTAGTAATTTGAGGGCTTGCAGATATTGATCGATTGTTTCACCCGGTTGTTGTTGTCTTTTCGTAAGCTTATGTCTTGAATATATTTCATTCGGTGTCTTTAGGAACAATGCGTCGAGTCTAGACAGGGCAATATCATAATCAGAACAATCTTTGATGTAGGCGTATATGGCTGGCGAAAGATGGTTTACAAGAAGTTTAAGTTTTGTTTCTCCTATAACAGGATTTTCATTGGTAGTAATGGCAGCTATAAAGTTTTTAAATGTGTTTTTCCAGTGGGTCCACTGAGGGGACTGATCCATTGACGAGGATGGATCTACATCAAAACGTTCGGGGCGCAAATATTTATCCATCTCAAGCGGTTCTTATTTAATTTTTTTTATATTAATTTTGTTCAATAAATTGTAATGTAGTAATAAGGAAAGGAACCCGCAAATTAGGTTTTATTAAACAAAATTACACTCATAGTTTTATATGACATTGACATAACATTTTTATTAATTAAACAATTAATGATCATTGATCGCTAGATCACCACAACTCGTAAACAAGAAAACAGAGACATGTTCCCAAGATTCTTGTTCAAGTGATTCAACTTCTGAATTAGGTATTTTCAATAGTTCTTGTTTAATATTCATATATATATATATATATATATATATATATATATATATATATATATATATATATATATATATATATTTAAAATTTCATTGAAGATGTTCACGAAACCCCGTCAAAGAAAAAAGAAATTTGAAGAGGCACTCGTAAATAAGAAAAGGGATACCGAAAAAGTAACTGCTGACAAAAGTCTATCAAGGACAGGAAGAATGATTAAAAGAACAGGAAAAGAAAATACTGACGATGCGAAAGAACGACGACATAGAGAAAAAATGAAGCAGCGAGCAGAAATGTTTGACTGGTTTAAGATGTACCTGGAAAATAAGAAAAAATAAAGGTTTTTTTTTATAAAGCCGTTATTTGTTTGGGCGATTTTTTAAATGAAAATCATATAAACACATTAATTATAAACGTGTAAATAAGAATTATATTTATTTTGAAAGAATTTTTTTATTTTTTATACAGCGAGATTTGTATGTTTACAAACAATACATTTTTATAATTAAATAAATGTTATAAAATAAAGAAACACTTTTATTCTTAAATAAAACAGTTTTCCTGCAGTTACATTGCAATATCTGTACATATACGATTTCATTTTTCAATACCACGGCGTTTTCTTTCCCTTATTTCTCTATCTTCTATTTCTACATGTTCGTCATCATTATCATGAATTTCATTTATATTCTTATCCAATTGAAAGTCATTTTGTAAAATGCATATATTGTGTAATACGCAGCTTGCAATTACATATTTTGGAATCCACTGTAAACTTCTGACATCCAAAAATTTCATGGATCTTTGACGTTTTTTCAAAAGACCAAATGCTCTTTCGATTGTACTACGAGCAGATGACAATCTGAAGTTGTAATTCCTCTGCTCAGGGGTAAGATGTCCATGATCCTTACACGGCGTCAATAAAGTGGGTAGACATGGATAAGCTTTATCTCCAAGTAAGTGTGAATCATTTGGAAATTTCTCAGCATTATTCATGAACTCCCAGACTTCGCTTCGTCGTAATACTGTTGCATCATGAGTAGATCCAGCTTCTCCCACGTAACAATTCGTGAACATTAGACGATGGTCACATACTCCCTAAAAATAAGGAATATATGAAACTGTTCACAAAGAACTTCTTACAATCACAATAATAATTACTTGTAAAACAATGCATGGAAAATTTTTCCTACATATATATGCTTGGCCGTTTTCTTTGGGCAATGGTATGGGGATATAACAACCATCTATGCATCCAATAGTAGATGGAAATCCCATATTTTCGGATCCTCTAATGACTTCAGCGGCATACTCTCCCGAGGGCCAAGTTATTATCTGAGGACTAATGTCAAAAAGAGCATCAGTTACACGTCTTACTGATCTCAGTGCAGTTGCTTTCCCTACATTAAATTTAGTGCATATTGATCTGAAACACAAAATTAAGCTATTATATTTTTTCAGACTATTATATTTTATTAATACCTGTATGAATCAGGAGTTGCAAAATACCACAGAGCTAATAAAAGTTGCGTTTCGGCATTTATCGTATGCTTACCTTTATCATTTATTAATGATGATATTTCATCTTTTATTACATTTAAAACATAATTAAACGCATTTCTAGACATTCTGAAATTTTGCCTAAATTCAGTGTCTGTGTATTGGTGAACAACGGTTAATATGAAATCCTTTACTCTTGGTCTTCGTCTAGCTGGAAAAGTATAATGATAATGAAAAGAAAATCATTGTTGAACAGTTTTAAACTTACCAAAGTTTTCATTATCATCTGATTCTGAACTATCAGATGAAAATATTAAATTATCTAATAACATGAAATTAACAATATCACTGGCATCACTGTCATCATACATTTTCATATATATTTAAACGTACGTTATTGTTATTGTATCACCCAAAAAATCTTAGGTTAGGGAGTTCAAATGTCAAACAAAGATCGTGCCGGTAATGCGTTCCGTTAAAGCAAATAAAACTACAGTAACCGCTGTTAACCGCAACCAGGTTTACGTTACTTCACTTTTATTTACGGAACATACTATAAATGTTACTAAAATTCTTTGTAATAAATTTATAAGTTGTTGAAAAAATTATTAATCATTTAATATCTGATCAAATTATTATTAAGGGCCGGTTGTACGATTACAGTTTAAACTGTAGCTTAAGATATCGGCAGTTTAAAGTTAAACTAAGTTTACCTGTAGTTTAAACGGTCGATCACGAGCGTTTAACAAAAGTGCAATGGTTTAAACTAAGTATAAACAGTAAACCGTTGATGTACAACAAGATGTTTGCGCGGTACCATGGTTTTGCAATAAACATAGTTTAAACTGCGATTGTACAACCGGCCCTTAGGCCCGGTTGTACAATATAGGTTCAGTGTAAGTTCACCCTTGAGCTTGAAATTTGATGACAGATTGCGTTGTACAAATCAGGTTACATGGAAAAGACGTTTTCCTATTTTAGTATTTGGAATACGTTTGAAATTAAACAGAGTAGAAGCTAAGGTATTATTGTAGCAACAGCAGTTCTACTTAATATTGCTTATTTACTTAAGAAGACCTTCACTGTTGAAGAAGAAGCTGCTATAAATTTTGTAAACACTTTTGATGCTGATCATTTAAACAATAATTAAAGAATCAATAATTTGACAAGATAACAAATGATTAATAATTTTTTAACAACTTATTATAAATTTATTAAAAAGAATTATAGTAACATTTAATAAACAAAAACCAATTAATTTTAACCTATTTTAACAGTTTCTGTTTTTGCAAACCTAATATTTCTATTCTACCTTAATTTAATGTTCCTCCTTTTACTTTCCGTTACCTTTAGGTAAGGAAGGTATTGTCTTTGGTCAAAAAAATCGGTGCTGAGTTTTTGATGAATAAGCACGTTTTAGGGTTCCTAGAATACGATTTTACTATTTTTACAATGTCTCTCTCTCTCTCTGTGTGTGTGTGTGTGTGTGTGTGTGTGTGTGTGTGTGTGACAAAATTTTCTAATGCTATAAGTCTAATACTACAATTCCAAAAATTATAGTTCTTTCGTATTCGTTACATCCATGCGAAGAGCTGATTTGATTTTGGTTATAATTGGTCAACCGGAAGTATCCTCATTTGAAGGTTTTAACAGTTTTTCTTTTCTCACATTAATTTAAATTAAATATATATATTAGCCAGCTATGATATAACTCTGGAAACAGCTGGTATATTAAGACAATTCTGATTGAAAGGTGTCATTGTCAAGTGCAGTTGACAGTATGTTTGTGTTATAATTTTTACTGGAAATAAAGGATCTTTTGCGAGAAACTTTCTGTATGGAATTTGTATCAAATCCATACAACTGCTTTAAGGTAATGTACAAGATATAGAATCTTGCATGGAACTTTCTGTATGACATTTATACAAAATACATAGAACTGACGGAAGGTAATATGCTGGCCTCATCAGATTTTTTTCATAATTTTTATTTTTTCTTCGTGCTTTTTTTTGTGATTGTTTCAATTTTAATTTGTGTTCCTCCTCTAAATATTGCTTTTTAGCGCTTTCTAAATTGCTTTTAGCGTCTGCCCATTGCGTAACTCTTATTAATTTCTCCTGAACTTTTTATCAGTCCGTTTAATAATTAATGATTTATATTTTTTGCTCCGTAATTGTTGCCACTGATCACTTTTATTACAAATTTTATGTTCCTCTCGGTTTGTCAATGTAGTCGCTATTTCTAAATTTAATTCATTGTCAAGTCCCATGCCGATTTCTGTCATTTGCGTGGTGGATATCGTTGCTGGCATATTCCACATATCTTCGGTGTGAATTGTTTGAGATTCTGCGCTTTGCTTAAATGCGGCACTGCTAACTTCTAAATATTTTATTATTTGTATTGTATTATTTTTCTATTTGCATCTAGCATTCTATTTTCTTTTTATTTATATTTGTGATTTGTATCAAATTGCTTGCAGTCTAATACAGATACATATTAGCTAATAAAACGAGTTTGGACTCTTCCGAATTCGAGAAATTCGCTGATCGCATCTTAAATAATAAATAAATTGTAAATTTGATAGTATTTTGCTAAAATTTTACCTTAATTAAACATTACCTTTATTCACTTTCAAATAATAAGCATAGACTGTCCCGCAAAATGATCACTACCTATTGACAGTTAACACAAAATATGATAATTGACATTTGATATATAAACCGTTACCAACTTAAATTATTTATATTGGTTACTAAGCTCAACTGAAGTTCAGCTGAACTCACTTTCATTTCACTTTGTACAACAGATGGAATATTTGAACTCAGTTTCAACAAAGCCTAAGTTCAGTTGAGCGCAGGATGAACCAGTATTTGTACAACCGGGCCTTAATAAATAAAAACTAATAAATTTTAAAACTATTTTAACAGTTTCTGTTTTTGTAAATTTTATATATCTATTCTAATTCTTTGTTCCTGTTTTTTCATTTCCATTTCTACAGCCGTGTTTTCCGTCATAATTTTTATTTCTTCTTCGTGCTTTTCTTGTAAATGTTTGAATTTTAATTTGTGTTCCTTCTCTAAATATTGCTTTTTAGCGCTTTCTAAATTGCTTTTAGCGTCTGCCCATTGCGTAACTCTTTTATTAATTTCCCCTGAATTTAAAATTTTGTCAGTCCGTTTGGTAACTAATGATTTAGGTTTTTTGCTCCGTAATTGTTGCCACTGATCACTTTTATTACAAATTTTGTTGTTCTCGGTCAGTTAATGTAGTCGCTGTTTCTAAATTTAATTCATTGTCAAGTCCCATGTCGATATCTGTCATTTCCGTGGTAGATATCGTTGCTGGTATATTCCACATATCTTCAATGTGAATTGTTTGAGATTCTGCGACTGTATTTAAATGCGGCCCTGCTATTGTATTAGTGTTATTCTTAATTTCTGCTAAGTTTATGTCGTTACCGGTGGAATTTTTATGCAAACTAAGTGCGTCGTCATCAAACTCTGATGCCGCGCCTTCCAAACGAGCGCCTAATATTTCTTTTATATCAGAGTCAATTGTCGTTACTTGTATTTGTATTGGAGGTCTTCCACCGGTTCCTTTTGTGTAAATTTTTTCGTTTGCAATTTTTTTTTCTTTTTTTAATATTTTCATATTTTTTTTCAAAACTTGATAGCTTCTAAATATTTCATTATTTGTATTCTATTCTTTTTCAATTTGCATCCAGCATTCTATTTTCTTTTTATTTATATTTGTATCGGATTGCTTGCATTCTAATACAGATACATATTTTTTGCTAATGAAACGAGTTTGGACTCTTCCGAATTCAAGAAATTCGCTAATCGCATCTTAAATCATAAATAAATTAAAAATTTACTACTATTTTGCTAAAATTTTACCTTAATTAAACATTACTTTTACTAACTTTCAAATAATAAGCATAAGCTGTCCCGAAAAATGTTCACTACGTGTTGACAGTTAACACAAAATATGATATTTGACATTTGTCATAAAAACCGTTACCAACTTAAATTGTTTATATTCATTACTAAGCTCAAATGAAGTTCAGCTGAACTCACTTTCATTTCACTTTGTACAACAGATGGAATATTTGAACTCAGGTTCAACAAAGCCTAAGTTCAGTTGAGCGCAGGATGAACCAGCATTTGTACAACCGGGCCTAAGCTCAAATGAAGTTCAGCTGAATTCACTTTCATTTCACTTTGTACAACAGATGGAATATTTGAACTCAGGTTCAACAAAGCCTAAGTTCAGTTGAGCGCAGGATGAACCAGCATTTGTACAACCGGGCCTAAGAAATGTAAGAAAGGTTTAAAAAAACCTTTACGAATTTTCGATATATTTTTTCAAAATTTCAATGGACGGTTTCTTCCGTAAATGCAGTAGAATCCAACTTCGGTAGTTTTACAGTTCGCACCGCTTAAAAATGGTTACTAAGTAACCGAAGGCGGTCGCAATAAAGAATTAGAACAGTGCGAATAAGACTTTAATGGTTTTTTAAACCTCTCATACGTTCCTAAGGCCCGGTTGTACAAATACTGGTTCATCCTGCGCTCAACTGAACTTAGGCTTTGTTGAACCTGAGTTCAAATATTCCATCTGTTGTACAAAGTGAAATGAAAGTGAGTTCAGCTGAACTTAATTTTAGCTTAGTAATCAATATAAACAATTTAAGTTGGTAAGGGTTTTATATGACAAATGTCAAATATCATATTTTGTGTTAACTGTCAACACGTAGTGAACATTTTTCGGGACAGCTTATGCTTATTATATGAAAGTTAGTAAAGGTAATGTTTAATTATTTTAAATAATATGTTTCAATACAAATAAAACGCCAGAGTACAAAATCTATGACTGAATTTTTATTGACAGGTTTTATAACAACTCTTAAAAAACGTTTTTCATAACATCACCATAGTATTTTCATATTGATAACTTGATTATAATACAAATTATTCCAACACTCCCTCGCAAATTCAAGTCCACATAACAAAACTTAACTTGAAATTGCAAGTCATTACCTAAATATTAAACAATACCTAGAATATCTCTAAATTTCTTAAATTTATCTGAACATAAGGGTTTAGTAAAAATGTCAGCAACATTGTCATTTGATGGAACAAATCTTGTTTCAATCAAACCTTTTGACACAATGTCACGAACAAAATGTACTTTTATGTCTATATGTTTCGATCTTCTTGTATTCTCATGGTTGTTAATCATGAAGATTGCACTTTGATTATCCATGAGTAAATAAGACTTCACTTCATTTCTTGTAAATTCTTGTACTAAATTCTGCAGAAATAATAATTCCGCAGCACATACAGCAGCAGAATAATATTCGCTTTCGGCAGTTGACAGGGCTACGCTTTGTTGCTTTTTTGAACTCCATGAAATTAAATTCCCTTGATGAAAAATTGCTAGTCCACTGACACTTTTTCTGTCATTTCTGTCAGATCCCCAATCAGCATCTGTTAAAAGTAAAGATTATAAATTTTAAAATATAGTTTGAAGTTGGCCTGAAAATGCTTTTGTTACTTGGCTGCTAGATGTGAAAAAGTAGAATTAAAAAAATATTCAGTTGTTATATATGATTATGAGGTTTTGACATGTAAATCTAAAATATTACAAATAAAAAGTATTCTTGTAAAATAGAACTGCGTACTCTTTAAAAATACTTAATCCTGAACAGGTTATGGGCCCAGGATACACTAAAAACCAATAAAAACTAATATTTGTGTCTTCAGTAAAAAGAAGTAAAAAAAATGGTGTCGACTGAAGAAGTAGCTCAGATTGAGAAGTTAGAAAACGCTGAATCATATCAAGTTTGGAATTTTCAAATTAAAATCCTTTTTAAAGCAGCTGGATTATATGAAATAGTAAAAGGAGAATCGAAACTAGAAACATTGACCAAAGACGCAGAAAAAGAAGAGTGGGAGAAGAAAGATGCTAAAGCTCAAAAAGCCATTATAACTTCATTTGATAAAAGAGTTCTGATGCATATCATGAACTGTAATACTTCTGCTGAAATGTACAGCAAGCTATGCTGTATTTACCAAAAAGATAATGAGCAACAGAAGTGTGCATTATTACAAGAATTTTTTAACTATAATTATGAAAAAGGCAGTGACATTTCTCTTCACATAAGCAAGTTAGAAAATTTAGCATACAGATTAAAAGCACTAAATCAAGATATCAATGATGAAATGTTGATCTCCAAAATTTTAAGCACATTGCCAGAAACCTATAAGCATTTTCGTACAGCATGGGAATCTACGCAACAAAAGGAACGTACTTTAACGAATCTAACATCCAGGCTTATTGCAGAAGAAACTATGACTAAAACCAGTGAAAATGAAATGAAAGTAGCCTTCAATGCAACAGAAAAGATTTGTTTTAAATGTAAAAAACCAGGACACTATTGGCGGTTCTGTAAAGCAGATGAAAGTAGTATACGCAAAGAAATCAAGTGCTTTCACTGTGGAAAAAATGGTCATTTGGCGAAAAATTGTTTCAAGAAGAATGACAGTTATGGTAACAGAGAGAAAGTGTCATGTAAATATTGCAAGAAAAATAATCACATGGAGAAGGATTGCTATTTTAAAAGAAATCATGATGAAACAAAAATGAAACATGAAAGGAAATTAACATTTCTGTCAGAAGAAGCCATGATAAAAGAAAAATGTGAAATATTTGTAGTAGACCCAGGTTCGACATCACATATGGTAAACAACATTGACCTATTCAACGAATATGAAGAAGCAAATACAGAAATTTGTGTTGCAAAGAAAAATGCTACCATGAAAGCAGATGGAAAAGGACTTATAGAAAATGACACATGTATTTTGGAAAATGTACTGTATGTGCCTGAAGTCAGCAAGAACTTATTATCGGTAAGTGCAATTACAGAAAGAAATGGACAAGTCACATTTAAAAACAATAAAGTCTACATAAGTAAGAATGAAAAAGTGGTACTAGAAGTCGAGAAGAATGAAAATGGACTGTATTATGTAAATTTTTTAAAGAAAAACGAAAGTATGTTAACTTTAAGTAACGAACAAAAAGTAAAAGACTGGCACAGAAAACTAGGACATTTAAATATAAACCGTATGAAAAAGCTAACAGAAAATGAAATGTCTACTGGATTAGACATTAATAAAAAAGATTGTGACTCTCTTGACAGAATATGCAAGGTATGCCTCAAAGCTAAACAGACTAGATTTCCATTTGACAGTGAAAGATATAGAGCAAGAAGACCACTAGAGATAATTCATAGCGACATAGCAGGTCCAATAGATCCTATGACATGGGATGGCAAGAAATACATGTTAACAGTTCTTGACGATTTTACTCATTATACAGTGGTTTATTTATTAAAAAGCAAAAATGAAGCTAAAGAATATCTACAAGAATACATTGAAGAAATGGAAGCTTATAAAAACTTGAAGGTCTCAAAACTAAGATGCGATAATGGCGGTGAGTTTATAAACAATGAAATGAAAAATTGGTGTAGAAGAAAAGGGATAGTTATAGATGCGACAATACCACACACGCCCCAATTGAATGGTAAAGCAGAACGTCTCAATCGTACCCTTTTAGAAAAAGCACGATCACTGATTTTTTATTCTGATTTGTCAAAACAATTCTGGGGTGAATCCGTAAGAACAGCAGCATATCTCTTAAACCGCAGTCCGTCTGAAACAGTACCTAAAACACCAAGTGAAATGATGCATCAAAGAAAACCAGACTTATCTAGACTACAAATCTTTGGCAGCGAAGCTTATGCGAAAGTTTTGGGCCAATTAAAAAAATTAGACGAAAGAAGTAAAAAATATATCTTTGTTGGCTATGCACTTAATGGATACCGATTATGGGACGAGAAGAAAAAGAAAATAATTGTTTCCAGAGACGTCGTGTTTAAGAAACCAGAAATTCGCAGTCATATACAACATAAATCAATTAAGATAAAAATTAATAACGAAGAAGAGAATACATCTAGTGAAGAGTTAATTGAATCAGAAGTAATAACAAGAATGGGAGAAGGAGAAGTTAGAAGTAGAAGAGAACGACAAATAAAATTACCGAAAGGATTTGAAGACTACGTGATGTTAACCTATGAAGAAGCAGTAAATGGACCAGAAAAGGGTATTTGGAAGAAAGCAATTGAGGACGAAAAGGAGTCACTCAGGAAAAATGAAACTTGGGTATATGTGAATATAGAAGAATCAAATGGGAAGAAGATATTAACAAGCAAATGGTTATTCAAAACAAAAGACGATGGTAGACGAAAAGCAAGGTTGGTGGTCAGAGGCTTTGAACAACAAAAAGGAATAGATTACGAAGAGGTATTTAGTCCAGTGGTAAATATAAGCTTACGCTCATTATTTGCATTGTCAATAAATAATAATTATGTCATTAAAAAGTTTGACATAAAAACCGCATTTCTATACGGCACATTACATGAAGAAGATGAAGTATATATGTCAATTCCTGAAGGTTATGAACGAACTGAAAATAAAATATGTCGCTTAAAAAAGGCTTTGTATGGACTCAAACAAGCGCCACTTCGATGGAATGAACACTTTACAAATTTTTTGAAGCAAGTCGGTTTAAAATCACTGAATGTTGAGCAATGCATTTTCAGAAATGAAGAGAGAACTTTGTTTTTGGCAATATACGTTGATGACGGTTTGATAGTCGGAGAAAACGAAAATGAAATTTACAACCTATTAGAAAAGTTAGAAGAGAAGTTTGAGATGACAAAATGGAATAAAGTAGAAACTTTTCTAGGAATCGAAATTAAAAAAGGACCAAACTAGATGAAGATTAATCAAGAAACTTATACACAAGCTATTTTAGAAAATTATAAAATGGAAAACGCAAAAACATCTATAATTCCCATGGTAAGTCAACAAGATACGAAAAATCAAGAAAAGACAAAACAAAAATTTCCATATCGAGAAGCTGTAGGTAGCCTTCTATATCTGGCAAATAAAACTAGACCAGATATAACTTATTCGGTAAATTACTGCAGCCGAAAAATGGAAAATCCAACAAATTTAGACAATAATATAAAATGCATTATGCGGTATTTGATCTCAACAAAAGATAATGGTATAGTATACACGAAAAGCGAAAACAGGAACTATGAATTAATCGGATACAGCGATTCAAATTTTGCAGGAGACATTGAATCAAGAAAAAGTACAAGTGGGTATGTAATTCTCTTTTGCGGAGGACCAATAAGCTGGTGTTCCAGAAAACAACCCATAGTTGCATTGTCGAGTACAGAAGCCGAATATATCTCTGCCGCAGACTGCGTAAAAGAATTACTATTCCTAAAAGCTCTAATTGAAGATCTCGTGAATTCAGAAGTAAAAGTTACCCTAAAAATGGACAATCAGAGTGCAATGAAAATAATTAAAAATGGACAATTTAATCGAAGAAGTAAACATATTGATGTAAGGTTCCACTTCATAAATGAAAAGGTTAAAGAAAGACTCCTCAATATAGAATACCTATTTTCTGAAGAAATGACAGCAGACATTTTGACTAAGGCTTTAAACAATAATAAGTTTCTAAAACATAAAAACGTTCTAGTTAAGTAAATAATTTATTGTAAATTAATATTTGTTTTTTCATGTGTTTGTGAACTTAAAATTTATAATCTTTAGGAGAAGCATAAGCACACAACTTTTCTTCTTTTGTATTCTTTCTGAAAATAAAAAATAGATTTTTGGTTAATTTTATATATCTTACAATTCTTTTCGCCGCTTTCCACGCTGCATTGGTAGGTTTCTCCAAAAATCGTCCCATATACGCAGTAGCAAAGGCAATGTCAGGTCTTGAAATAATTGACAAATAAGTCAAGCTTCCTATGATTTCTCTATATGGAACATTGGCAACTTGATCTGTCGAACATATATTGCAATTTACTTCCATCGGAGTTGAACTTGTTTTACATTCTTCCATTCCAAATTTTTTAATAATTTTGTTTATCAATTGTTCTTGACTAATTTTAATAGTATTCTCATTCTGTATTATTTCTGTTCCGATAAAGCAGTTAAGTTCTCCAATAACTTTTACATTGAATTCAGTTTTTAGATTATTTATTAAACTTTTCACTTCTTCTTTTCCTCCCATTACTAGAATATCATCAACCCAAACCAGTAGAAAAACGTTATCTCCAGTGTATAGACATGCACCGTGTTTAGATCGATACATACCCTTTTTATTTATAAATGCGTCAAATGTATCATTCCATACACGTGGGGCTTCTTTTAAACCGTACAAAGCCTTTCTTAGCTTCAAAACTTTATTTTCTTCTTTATTTACGCCTTTCGGAAATTTTGTATAAACATCTGAATTTAAACTACCATTTAGAAAGGCACTTGGCACATCCATTTGAGTTATAGACAAATTCTGTTGAAGTGCATGGCATAGGAACATTCTTATTGTTGGCATTTTTGCCACAGGAGCATAAAGATCGGCTGTCGTGTTCTCTTGGTATCCCTTGGCGACAAGTCTAGCTTTTTTCGTTCCGTCTTGTTTCGTCCGAAATACCCATTTGGTGTCAATAGCCTTTTTATCTTTAGGTAAATCTGCAACTAACCAAGTATTCAATTTATGTAGTGCATCAAGTTCATTTTGAATTGCCTTTTCCCAATCTGGACCTAAGGATACTGCTTCTTCATAGGATTTTGGGTCTTGCCCATCACTTAGGAGACAGTACGCTGAATAAACTTCATAATCTTGCAAATACTTCGGTTGTCTGATTGTTCTCTTTCCTTGTGGTTCTTGTACATTTTCTTCATTTATAATTTCTTCTGTACTTTTCTCTTCATAAATATATTTTGGTGTTTCTTCAATTTGCATTTCTTCTAGAGATTTTTCTTCACAATATTTCAAATCAGATTCATCAAATTTTACGTCGCGTGAAATTACGATACTATTTGCGTTTGGATCCCAAAGTCTGTAACCTGCTCCAGCATATCGAACCATTCTTGCTACATTTCCTCTTGGTTCTAGTTTGTTTCCTTTTGGCAGTTTATAATACCAACATTTACTACCAAAAATTCGCAATTTATCTAAATCTCGTTTTCCTAAAAATATATCTGCTGGAATTTTTCCAGAAAGGGCAGAAGTAGGTGATCTGTTCAGCTGGTAAGTAGCGCATCGCACTGCTTCTCCCCAGAAATATTTTGGAAGATTTGAATCTATTAATATGGCTCTAACTTTTAATTTAAGGTTCTATTTAACCTTTCTGCTACACCGCATTGCTGTGGAGTGTAACCAGCGGTAAATTCTTACTTAATACCATTTTTGAGGCAGTAATTTTTAAAACTTTGTGCAATGAACTCACCTCCTTTATCTGTTCTTATTCTTGATATTCTATTTCCTTTTGCTTTTTGTTGTTCTATGTATTCAACTAATTTATTTTCCGTTTCACTTTTTTCACATAGCAAATAAATTACTGAGAAATGAGAGTAATCGTCAGTTATTGATAAAAAATAGCGCTCACCATTTAGACTCGTTATATTTGTAGGTCCCCAAACATCACAGTAAAAAAGTTCACCTACTCGTTTAGATCGTGGAAAATGTTCGTTTTTAAAAGGAAGTCTCGTGGCCTTACCCATTTGGCATGAATCACATATTTCCTTGCTATAAGAGAGTTTCATCAGTTGCAAACCTCTTCTGTTGATGTGACCCAAACGAAGATGCCAGAGTTTATCATTTAAACTCGATATCATGGCGTTTTCTGTAGAATTTTCTATCTTAAAATGAGCAATATATAGATTATTATTTATTTTACAATTAATAGAACTATTACCGACAATTATTTTTGCACATTTATCTTTAAAAATAATAGGAAATCCTGCATTATTTATTTTTTGAACAGATAGAAGATTATAAGTTAAGTTTTCTACAATAAGTCCTTCAATATTAATTACAATACCTGTTTGACAGCAGCGAACTCTAAGTTTTCCTTTATATTTTGCAGTAATTAATTCTCCATTCGCGATTTTAATATTTACTGGATTTATTTCCATGATTTCACTTTTCTTTATGTATTTTTGTATATTTTCGCAAAATAAATAATTTGTGGCACCTGAATCTATTACAAAATACATGTCACCTGTATTATATTCTGTTTCTGATGACAAAGCTATAAGTGACACATCTTTACATTCTTGTGTAATATTTGCCCCTTTTTGGTAATTATTTCTCGTGGCCGCGTGCCTGAGTGTCAGGTCGCGAATCTGGGGAACCGGGTTCGATCCCGACCGACGCCAAATATTTCCAATTTTAAATGGCACAAAATTGACCCCTGTGGAGCACTCTCCACGCCAGCAGTGAGTGCCCGTGAGGTGACGCCTGGTAAGCGCCCGCACGGTGCAAATATTTCATCATTACCGCATCTGTGTACAAAACAGATTGGCACACCCAGCAATGGGTAATAAGCCGTGATGATATATTTATTTTTATTTATTTTAGTTATTTCTATAATTATTATTAAATTTTCGTTGTTTGTCATTTCTATATCCTTCTCTATTTCCTGCTTTATTATATTTCTTCTGATACCTATTCTTTGGGCAATTAATTTTTAAATGTTCTGTGCTTCCACACGTGTAACATTTTTGCTTTTGGTTAGCATTGAATGAGCATTCATCTTCCTTTTTACACATTTTACCATTATTTTTGATTTTTAATTCCGCGTCCAACAATTTACTTTTAACAAAATCTGTTGTATGCTTTTCTGTAGTGGTCTCTAATACAGTTATTACTGTGTCGTATTTTTCAGGTAGTGTTAACAGCAAATGGCATACTTTGTCCTCTTCTTCCATGGTCGCTCCTGTTGATTCTAATTCCCGTATGAGTTCGTCAAATGCTACGAAATGATCCTGCAAATCTTGTCCTTCATTGCATTTTAACTGTAATAGTTTGCGTCGAATGTATAGTTTTGAGAGAATGCTTTTTCTCTCAAATACCTTTTCTAAACATTTGATCATTTCATATGCGGTTTTTGCATGCCTTATATATTCTATGGCTCGTACCACGATCACGGTTTTAACTAAAACGCTGTTTTAAAAAATGTCAAATTCAAATTTCCATATTTTATTTTGCCCTTATGTTTAAAGAACGATTTATTTAAAAATATTTCTTCGAATACAATCTATGTTCTGCTTTAAAATCATACTTTGATAAATTAGATATTATTTATTATAAATATTAAATAATGAAATTTGACATTTCTTAAAACAGCGTGTTAGTTAAAAATTATTGTTGATCTTGCGGTTGCATCTTTTCCTAAAAATTCTGATTTTTCCTTCTCACTGAGTTTGGACGTATCTGTATTTTTCAAGATTACATCTTTCACCCGCTTTTCATCTAAAATATTAGTTACTCTAAACTTCCAATTTGAGAAGTTTGTGGACGTTAGCTGAGGGTACTGAATATTAGTTGACATTTTAAATAATTCACTCCTGGGAATCTTTAAACTAAATACTCTACTCTCTAGCACTCTGGGCCCATAACCTTTTAAATAATATGTTTTAATACAAATAAAACGCCAGAGTACAAAATCTATGACTGAATTTTTATTGACAGGTTTTATAACAACTCTTAAAAAACATTTTTCATAACATCACCATAGTATTTTCATATTGATAACTTGATTATAATACAAATTATTCCAACAAATTAAGGTAAAATTTTAGCAAAATAGTAGTAAATTTTTAATTTATTTATGATTTAAGATACGATCAGCGAATTTCTCGAATTCGGAAGAGTCCAAACTCGTTTTATTAGCAAAAAATATGTATCTGTATTAGAATGCAAGCAATCCGATACAAACATAAATAAAAAGAAAATAGAATGCTGGATGCAAATTGAAAAAGAATACAATACAAATAATGAAATACAGTGTGTTCAAAAAAATTCCTAACTCGGAATAGGCTATGAACATTCAATTCAAAAGTCTAATTATCAAAATTGATCTTGAAATGTAATTTTAAAAAGAAAAGACAATAAAGAAGGATACAGTATATTGACATTCGCCGTTTTGTAATTTGTTTCCATTTCTAAAATAAGATACAGGTAGAAAAGCTTTGATTTCTTTACAAAACATTTTTGACAATATCTTATATCAAATTGACATTTAATTAATTGACATACGTTTCTTTGTACATAGCCTACTCCGAGTTAGGAATTTTTTTGAACACACCGTATTTAGAAGCTATCAAGTTTTGAAAAAAAATACGAAAATATTAAAAAAAGAACAAAAAAAAAATTTGCAAACGAAAAAATTTACACAAAAGGAACCGGTGGAGGACCTCCAATAGAAATACAAATAACGACAATTGACTCTGATATAAAAGAAATATTAGGCGCTCGTTTGGAAAGCGCAGCATCAGAGTTTGATGACGACGCACTAAGTTTGCATAAAAATTCCACCGGTAACGAAATAAACTTAGCAGAAATTAAGAATAACACCAATACAATAGCAGGGCCGCATTTCAACACAGTCGCAGGATCTCAAACAATTCACATTGAAGATATGTGGAATATACCAGCAACGATATCTACCACGGAAATGACAGAGATCGACATGGGACTTGACAATGAATTAAATTTAGAAACAGCGACTACATTAACTGACCGAAAACAATATAAAATTTGTAATAAAAGTGATCAGTAGCAACAATTACGGAGCAAAAAACCTAAATCATTAGTTACCAAACGGACTGACAAAATTTTAAATTCATGAGAAATTAATAAAAGAGTTACGCAATGGGCAGACGCTAAAAGCAATTTAGAAAGCGCTAAAAAGCAATATTTAGAGGAGGAACACAAATTAAAATTAAAACATTTACAAGAAAAGCACGAAGAAGAAATAAAAATTATGAGGGAAAAGACGGCTGTAGAAATAGAAATGAAAAAACAGGAACATAGAATTAGAATAGAAATATTAAATTTACAAAAACAGAAACTGTTAAAATAGGTTAAAATTTATTAGTTTTTATTTATTAAATGTTACTAAAACTCTTTGTAATAAATTTATAAGTTGTTAAAAAAATTATTAATCATTTGATATCTGATCAAATTATTATTATTGATTCTTTGATTATTGTCCAAAATATGATCAACATCAATATTGTTTACAAAATCTATAGCAGCTTCTTCTTCAACAGTGATTGGTGGAAGGTCATCTTTAAGTAAACAAGCAATATTATGTAGAACTGCTGTTGCTACAATAATAGCTTCTACTCTGTTTAATTTCAAACGTATTCCAAATGCTAAAATAGGAAAACGTCTTTTCCATATACCAAAATATCGTTCAATAGGATTTCTGGTTCGAATTTGCGCTTCATTAAAAAGATGTTCTGCTGGTGTTGTTGGATTGTGTAGGGGAGTAATTAAGTATGACTTAATTCCATAGCCTCCATCACCTACTAATACATATTTCCTAAAATTTCCAGTTTCAAATTTAGCCCGAATTCTCGAATTGTTAAATATTGTAGAATCATGTACCGACCCCGCCCATCTACAAACTAAATTTTGAAATCTACATTTTGAGTCGCAGATAGCTTGCACATTTATAGAGAAGAAGTGCTTTCTGTTTCTATATATTGCTTGTTCTCTACCACCTGGTGATATTATTTTAATGTGTGTGCAATCTAGCGCACCTATGCAGGAAGGAAAGCGACTTATGTTATAAAAGTCTTGGCTATTTGCTCTTAATTCTTCTTCTGTTGAAGGCATTTTAATAAAATTTTGATGTAATCTAGCAATGGCTCTAGAAACTTTATGTATTATTCTTCTGGTAGTAGATTTTTCAATACCAGCGAAGTCTCCTGTTACTTGTAAAAAAGAACCAGTTGCGAAGAAACGCAGTGTCACAAGCACCATATCTTCCGGGGATACCGCGTTGTTCCTTGAGGCCCGGTTGTATAAATGCTGGTTTATCCTGCGCTCAACTGAACTTAGGCTTTGTTGAACCTGAGTTCATATATTCCATCTGTTGTACAAAGTGAAATGAAAATGAGTTCTGCTGAACTTCAGTTGAGCTTAGTAACCAATATAAATAATTTAAGTTGGTAACGCTTTATATATCAAATGTCAATTATCATATTTTGTGTTAACTGTCAATAGGTAGTGACCATTTTGCGGGACAGCCTATGCTTATTATTTGAAAGTGAATAAAGGTAATGTTTAATTAAGGTGAAATTTTAGCAAAATACTATCAAATTTACAATTTATTTATTATTTAAGATGCGATCAGCGAATTTCTCGAATTCGGAAGAGTCCAAACTCGTTTTATTAGCTAATATGTATCTGTATTAGAATGCAAACAATTTGATACAAATATAAATAAAAAGAAAATAGAATGCTAGATGCAAATAGAAAAAGAATACAATACAAATAATAAAGTATTTAGAAGTTAGCAGTGCCGCATTAAAGCAAAGCGCAGAATCGCAAACAATTCACACCGAAGATATGTGGAATATGCCAGCAACGATATCCACCACGCAAATGACAGAAATCGGCATGGGACTTGACAATGAATTAAATTTAGAAATAGCGACTACATTAACAAACCGGGAGGAACATAAAATTTGTAATAAAAGTGATCAGTGGCAACAATTACGGAGCAAAAAATATAAATCATTAATTATTAAACGGACTGATAAAAAGTTCAGGAGAAATTAATAAGAGTTACGCAATGGGCAGACGCTAAAAGCAATTTAGAAAGCGCTAAAATGCAATATTTAGAGGAGGAACACAAATTAAAATTGAAACAATCACAAAAAAAGCACGAAGAAAAAATAAAAATTATGAGGGAAAAGACCGCTATAGAAATAGAAATGAAAAAAATCTGATGAGGCCAGCATATTACCTTCCGTCAGTTCTATGTATTTTGTATAAATGTCATACAGAAAGTTCCATGCAAGATTCTATATCTTGTACATTACCTTAAAGCAGTTGTATGGATTTGATACAAATTCCATACAGAAAGTTTCTCGCATAAGATCCTGTATTTCCAGCAAAATTATAACACAAACATACTGTCAACTGCACTTGACAATGACACCTTTCAATCAGAATTGTCTTAATATATCAGCTGTTTCCAGAGTTATATCATAGCTGGCTAATATATATTTAATTTAAATTAGTGTGAGAAAAGAAAAACTGTTAAAATCTTCAAATGAGGGTACTTCCGGTTGACTAATTATAACCAAAATCAAATCAGCTCTTCGCATGGATGTAACGAATAGGAATACGAAAGAATTATAATTTTTGGAATTGTAGTATTAGACTTATAGCATTAGAAAATTTTGTCTCACACACACACACACACATACACACACACACACACACACACACACACACACACACACACACATATACACACACAGACATCGTAAAAATAGTAAAATCGTATTCTAGGAACCCTAAAACGTGCTTATTCATCAAAAACTCACCACCAATTTTTT
This sequence comes from Harpalus rubripes, assembly GCA_963082715.1. Classification (NCBI taxonomy): domain Eukaryota; kingdom Metazoa; phylum Arthropoda; class Insecta; order Coleoptera; family Carabidae; genus Harpalus; species Harpalus rubripes. Next base: position 34,642,724 of record OY720451.1, on the reverse strand, counting down.
TGACCAAAGACAATACCTTCCTTACCTAAAGGTAACGGAAAGTAAAAAGAGGAACATTAAATTATGGTAGAATAGAAATATTAAGTTTGCAAAAACAGAAACTGTTAAAATAGGTTAAAATTAATTGGTTGTTATTTATTAAATGTTACTATAATTCTTTTTAATAAATTTATAAGTTGTTAAAAAAATTATTAATCATTTGTTATCTTGGCAAATTATTGATTCTTTAATTATTGTTTAAATGATCAGCATCAAAAGTGTTTACAAAATTTATAGCAGCTTCTTCTTCAACAGTGAAGGTCTTCTTAAGTAAATAAGCAATATTATGTAGAACTGCTATTGCTACAATAATACCTTAGCTTCTACTCTGTTTAATTTCAAACGTATTCCAAATACTAAAATAGGAAAACGTCTTTTCCATGTACCAAAACATCGTTCATTTGGATTTCTGGTTTTTATTTGCACTTCATTAAAAAGATGTTCTGCTGGTGTTGTTGGATTGTGTAGGGGAGTAATTAAGTATGACAATTCCGTAGCCCACACCGCCAACTAATACATATTTACTAAATTTTGCAGTTTCAAATTTAGCCCAATGTACCGAGTTGTTAAATATTGAAGAATCATGTACCGTCCCCGCCCATATACTAACTAAATTTTGAAACCTACATTTTGAGTCGCAGAGTGCTTGCACATTTATAGAAAAGAAGTGCTTTCTGTTTCTATATATTTCTGATTCTCTACCACATGGTGATATTATTTTAATGTGTGTGCAATCTAGCGCACATGTGCAGGAAGGAAAACGACCTCTTGGCTATTTGCTTTTAATTCTTCTTCTGTTGAAGGCATTTTAATAAAATTTTCTTGTAATTTAGCAAAAGCTCTAGAAACTTTATATATTATTCCGCTGGTTGTAGATTTGTCAATACCAGCGAAGTCTCCTGTTACATGTAAAAAATCTGATGTGGCCAACGTATGACATCTCGCCAATTCCATGTTTAAAATAGCAATGAGCTTTAAGTAAAGTATCATTTCCGGTTGATTTTGTTTTATATATATATATATATATATATATATATATATATATATATATATATATATATATATATATTATATATACGAATTTTAAATAACAAATTTAAGAAGTTTTAGATCATATTTTAATAATTTTTTCGATGAAAGATTTTAACAATACAAAAATTATCCATTTCTCGTTCTCAAAAAAATTAAAAATGCTTTATCTAATGAAACGAGCAGATATTTTACTCTACATTGCAAATCTTGTACTTTACCTAATGTTTTAAAAATATTCGAGTATTTTCAGGACTGCATTTAATCTTCAAGGGCTCAAGACACAAATGTTCTATTGGTGCCTTTATTTTTAATTATTGATTACAACAAAGAATACTTTTATTGCAACAAAGAATATTTTGATTACAACAATGGATATTTTGATTATATTCGAAGAATACTGATTAGATGAATAAATCTAATGAAGAAAATTAATTAATATTTGCGAATAATTAAAAATCAAGCTTATAATGTATGTTTCATAATTTGTGTAGTTTTTAACGTGCAGGCGCCTATATTAAATTGTGGTCTGGCGTATGTTAATTTTCTGGATACTGTATGTTAGCTTGGTGGTGTCTATAATTTCAAGATAAATATTGGGGTTGAGCGTTAGGGACGTTCTTCATTATTAATTTAGCTGCGCTTAATAAGTAACGAATTATGATTTTTTAGATTTTTCTCCATTTTTTTCCAAATTTACAATAATATCAAAAGGTTATGAAACTGACAATTTTGACATTTATTACAACAAAGTATTTACCTACCAACATTCCAAAGATTATTTTGAAGAATATATTCATTATTGTGATTATTTATTGATATAAATTTATTACTAAATAGTATCTCTAAATTTATGTATCACAAATATCTGTTTAGATATTAATATATTTTGTTATTATCAAAATATAAATATGTTGACATTTACAATTTGACAACACTGCCCTACAGTATCAAACGGATCCGTTATTTATATTAATTTTAGCGGATCCGTTAAAATGTCATATTGTGAATAAAATTATTAGCGGAATCCGTTAATAAGAAATATTTTAACGGAATCCGTTTACATAATATATTTTAACGGATTGTGTTTAGAATACACCCATAAGTAAGGTACTAATGGGTGTATTCTAAACACACTCCGTTAAAATATATTATGTAAACGGATTCCGTTAAAATATTTCTTATTAACGGATTCCACTAAAAATTCTATTCACAATATGACATTTCAACGGATCCGTTAAAATTAATATAATAAACGGATCCGTTTGCTACCGCAGGGCAGTGTTGTCAAATTGTAAATGTCAACATATTTATATTTTGATAATAACAAAATATATTAAGATCTAAACAGATATTTGTGATACATAAATTTAGAGATACTATTTAGTAATAAATTTAAATCAATAAATAATCACAATAATGTATATATTCTTCAAAATAATCTTTGGAATGTTGGTAGGTAAATACTTTGTTGTATACATGTCAAAATTGTCAGTTTCATAACCTTTTGATAATATTATATATTATTGTAAATTTGTTAAAAAATGGGTATAATACAAAAAAATCTATAACACCATAATTCGTTACTTATTAAGTGCAGTTAAAGTAATAATGAAGAAGGTCCCCAACGCCCAACCCCAACATTTATCTTGAAATTATAGACACCACCAAGCTAATCTACAGTATCGAGAAAATGAACATACGCGGGGCCACAATTAAATATAGGCGCATGCAATTTAAAAACTACACAAATTATAAAACACACATTATGAGCTTGATTCTTAATTCTTCGTAAATATTAATGAAATTTTCTTCAATATATTCATTCATCTAATCAGTATTATTCGAATATAATCAAAATATCCATTGTTGTAATCAAAATATTCTTCGTTGCGATAAAAATATCCTTTGTTGTAATCAATAATTATAAATAAAAGCACCAATAAAACATTTGTGTTTGGGGCTCTGAAGATTAAATGCAGTCCTGAAAATACTCGAATATTTTTAAAACATTAGGTAAAGTACAAGATTTGCAATGTAGAGTAAAATATCTGCTCGTTTCATTAGAAAAGGAATTTTTAATTTTTTTGAGAACGAGAAATGGATAATTTTTATATTGTTAAAATCTTTCATCGAACCGATTTTTTATAGGATATGTACGAAAATTATTTTGTTATAAAAATTATTTATTTGTACTTTCCTTTCAATTACATTTTATGAATCCAAGGGTCGGAGCAAACAGTAAAGGATGATAACGCCATTCTCTACTTAAAATTTAGAAATTTCTAAATATTTATGTATTAAATGTCGTCCGTTTACAATTAACGGCTATGAATCATTCTCCGTTTAATTTTTATTTATAAACGGATAATATAAACGAATCTCCGTTTATATTATTAACGGATAGTGTCTTTAGAATAGCAAAATCTAGTTAACGGATATCTTAATTTTAACGGTCCGTTTATAAATAACGGAATGTCTTTAGAATACACCCGTAATTCCGGTTGTCCAATTTTACCCAAAATCTTATCAAATCTTTATATGAATGCAGAAAGCTGGAACACTGAAAATAATTTTTTCTTTTTTGAAGTTTGATATGAGTTATCGTGAACGAAAACTCGTAACATACACACACACGCACGCACGCACACACGCACACGCACACACACACACACATCATCGTAAAAATAGTAAAAACTTGTTGTGGGGACCCTAATTCGCGCTTATTTACTGAAAACTCACCATCGAATTTTCGGACCGATAACATTACCTCTCTTACCTACGGTACGGTATGACGGGAGGTAAAAAGAACCACTTGCAAGGAAACGCAGTGTCACAAGCACCATATCTTCCGGAGATACTGCGTTGTTCCTTGAAGAAATTAAATCAAATAAAGATTGTAGCCATTTTTTGATTTTAAGCATGTTTTACTTATTTGCTCACCTCTGGGTTGGTGAACAGATTTCATCTCTAATTTGGTCTATAACATATATAACAGCAGCTTTAGACAGCCGGAATCTAGCAATAAATTCCAAATCATTCCATTTTCTAAAATTATTTTCTCGTTTCTTGTAATGTTTTGCTGCTCTTCGCGATTCTAACACATATCTCCATCGTCAGTTAAAATACCGATTATACTTCGTTTCACGTAAGAAAATAGCATTGGTTTAGATAGGGATATAAATTCTGCCATTTGATTGGTCATAATGCAAACCTAGTTCACATAAACGAAAAAAATATCACCTGTCAATTGTCAATTGTCAATTATCAAATAAAATGTACACAATTAAGTGATTTGTTGTAATTTTTAATATTTAGGTCTTGTATTTTTTTTACAGATAAAAATATTAATTATTAACAAAGTTTGGTTTCACAAATTTAAATTATTTATTTAATGCATGTCGGTTCTCAAGCGCCATCTACTATTTTCTTACGTGAAATGAAGTATAATTTTTTTATCCAACACTGACTCATAATATACTTGTTACTATGGTTATTTGAAATAACTAATCTATAACAGTCACTTCGTGAGAGAATATTTTAGAAGTCACGGAAGAATTATTACTTATTTTTGTGTTTCTTTGATGTAATTAAAAAGTAATTTTACAAAATTATTTTATTATTGAAATACTTTATTATAAAACTTCTTTATTTAAATTAATATTAATATTTATGGTAACATCAGTTACTTATCTTTATACAATGACAGCTGTCATGTACGGCTGATGAAACAAGACGAGAAATGAGTTAGTGGTTACATGCTTCGGAATTAAATTCAAAGATGCTGTTTGTGCTTTCAAGTGAAAACGTTTTAAAAGAAGGTTCTCATTTTCACCAATTTTAATGTATTTTTCTTTTAAATAATTCCCAATGACAGACCAAATTTATAAAAGCAATTTTTTCAATATCAATATAACAAAACCATAACAACCATTCAATGGCTACTTTGTAATTTAAAATACTACATCAATTGATTTGTGAATGTCAAACGATGAATGAAAACATAAAAATGATTTAGAAAGTTTTTAAAAAAGTGTTGGATAAAACATTGTATTACACTTGCGTGGAATGTATATTAGTCACTAAAGACAATTAGCCACTCGCCCTCAGGGCTACGTGGCTCTGGCTAAACTTTCTCTTTCGTGATTAATATGATACATTCCACACTCATATAATATATATATATATATATATATATATATATATATATATATATATATATATATATATATATATATATACAGTGTGCGTTTAAAGTGTGGAATATCAAAAAAAAAGCCGAACTCAGCGAGTTTTTATAAAAACGCTGAAACACGTCGATTTTAATTTTTAAAAATACACATTAATATGTACGATTCATCTTCCGACTCTCATTTGTTTTTCAGTTATGACGTCATCACAAAAAAATTTAAATGACAACATAGATTTTTAGTAGTGAAATTCGATAGTGATTTTTCTTCGCTTTATGATCATGTAAATAAATCATAACGTTGCATAACAAAAATTCTGAGAAAAATCGAGTTGAACATTTAATAATAATGAATAATCAAGATACCTACCTAGATAAAAATTTTAAATGTAGCAAACTGTTTCATTCAATTATTCTGTCAATCTTCAACTCTGTAGACATAAATATTGTAGTTTATTGTTGAATTTTAATAATATCCTTCTAAATTATCAAGGCCATGGCGGATTTAACAATAAGGCAACGAATTTTTTAAGTTATAAGTTCCATAATAAACTTTTAACTGTTTTTATCAGGGTATCTTGATTATTCATTATTATTAAATGTTCAACTCGATTTTTCTCAGAATTTTTGTTATGCAACGTTTTGATTTATTTACATGATCATAAAGCGAAGAAAAATCACAATCGGATTTCACTACTAAAAATCTATGTTGTCATTTAAATTTTTTTGTGATGACGTCATAACTGAAAAACAAATGAGAGTCGGAAGATGAATCGTACACATTAATGTGTATTTTTAAAAATTAAAATCGACGTGTTTCAGCGTTTTTATAAAAACTCGCTGAGTTCGGCTTTTTTTTTGATATTCCACACTTTAAACGCACACTGTATATATATATATAATAAATAAATATTATTTTCAAAAATTGTTAATATATTTGTCATAAAAAATTGACAGATGATTTTATTTTGTTACTTAAGCGGCAGTTGAGCCGTAAAATCCGGCGGCTCAGCTGAACCGCACTTTGAGCCAAGTTTATAATTTGAACTTGATTTGTACAACGCAATCTGTCATCAAATTCCAAGATCAAGGTTGAACTTACACTGAACCTATAGGCGGTGTGCACAAAAGTAGTCAGCGCCGACAGCGGATAAAAATGACAAAATGATTACTCATTGGAACATAGCGAGGTTATGTTTTATGTCGGAACATTGACATATTACATAAATGGACCCAACGTAGAGAGAGAGGAATTGACGCTCACCTTAGAAAAGGAAAGATAGATAAGCGGGGCAACGTCAAACAAGAACATTGTTGCGGTCTGTTGTTTTGTTTCCTAGTCTGACAGTAGTGACAGCTAGTAAAAGTGTTATATATTTCCTCAGAATATTAGTAAAAATAATATTCATATCTCTAAATAAGAGTTAGTTACAATACAAAGTGAGTAATTTTGATTTAATGTGAAATAGAAATAATTTGAATGTAGTTTGCCGGTAATTCAGGTTATGTTCTGTCATTCATGTTATGCATATGTGTGATTTCATTTATATTTCAGAATTCTTTTAAAATGGTAATGTCATGCAGTGCAAATGGAACAGTTCGTTATCAAAAAGACATTAAATTTTACAAGTCTTTCTTATTCGTCGTAAACTAAACTGTCATATCTTATATGAATGTTTTTCGAGTAGATTTCCGAAAGCTGAACTGTGAACAGACTGCTTATTGCAGTTAGAAGACACAATTTCAAGCCATCTAAACATTCTGTGATGCAGAAATCATTTTCAATCGACGAACTATACCTAAAATGTATATAAAAATAGTTTTAAATAAATAATATTAGCTAAAGCAAAAGTACTTTATTTATTATTTTTACAAATAATTTAATATACGAATGAAATATTTGATGTTAAATCGAATATGAACTATATTTTACATTGTCATTTATTACGAATGAGATGAATATTCCTAAGCACTCTGTGTTATTTTTCATCTTTTGACTTTGCCCCTAACTTAGCTCTATCCTTTTCTAAGGTGTGCGTCAATGCTTATACAGTAAAGCAGTACCTACGTTGCGTCCATTTATATAATACGTCAATGTGTCGGAATAATTTTGCAATTAGTATTTTATAAAATATTTGCAATAAATGCGAATAATAGGACGTCAAATATTATGTGCTGCAATGGGGGATGAAATAATTGTTACAAAATTACCGATTGAAGTATCAAATTTTATAAATTTCCTAGACGATTATATGAGGAATAGATGTTTAAGAAAATAACTTTTCAACATATATCTTCTATTAACATGAAAAATTCTATTAGGTATACATATTTTCTTATTGTAAAAGATACTTATCGTATGCATAAATTTCCAACAATGGTCGTATGATTGCAATAATGAATTATATAAAAATGTGTTTCTTAAGTTAATATTTGAACAAGATATAATACAAGAAGCAGAAAATTGTCTTAAAATATAATACTTGCAGTTGTATGAAATAGAAGTCTATTTATGACATAATTCGTCTATTTATTATAGATTTTGTACATGTAATGTTAATGTTAAAGGTAAAAATTCACATGGTTCGTATTTTCTTCTCCGAACTTGTGCAACTGATTCCATTTAGAGCCTGGTATATTTTCAATGATGAATCTTCTTCACTTATTACGAATATAAAAAAAAGATGCTAACATCATCCACTGATATCGTGATATGTAGAAACTTTCTTCTTTCCAATCATTCAAGTTTTCCAACTTTTTAATTTCAATTTCCATGTATTGTGCATCTTGTAACATTTAACTAATATTATAAATTATAATATAAATTTAAATATGAAAAAATGATACCTTCGCTGGTATTTTGACTTTTTTGAATTAGTCATATCACATATATAGCATTTTAAATATTTTCTTTACTCATTTCAACATACTATGATGTATAATATAAATATACAATAGCAACAACTCAAAATAAAATTGTAAATTGTATCACTTTCTCGAAACGTCAAAATTGAGTCGGTAACCAAAAATTTCAATGTAGCCGTTAGAGGCGCTCACGCTTAAACTGTGCACATCGCCTATATTGTGCGACCGACCCTAAGCAGTTCATTTTTCTTCCAATATATTCTTCATCTCTCCTCATGACATGTCCCTGCCAATGTAATCGGCTATCTTCTATCACTCCAACCAATTTCCTTATACTCGCATTCCTTATATTATTATCTTTCCGGGTTCTACGAACATACTAGATAGGTACTATATAAATTGCACTTGACACTGACATCTGTCAATTAGAATTATTTGTATATATCAGCATTTTTCATTGTTATAGCATGGCTGGCTGGTTATGAAATTTGATCTTTTTATAATTTTTTAGCTCTATATCTATTTAATATAAAGGAAAAATCTGATGTGGCCAAAATAACACCTCCCGCTATTTAATTTTCATTAATTTAAATATACATACTTTCATATTTAGTTATACTAGAAACTGTAATAAAATCCATTCCATATAACTATGTTTCTATTTACTGTTTTTTTTAAAGCGTTACTATTTTTAATTTGAAATAATTAGTTCTTTGACAGTGACATTTATCTGTCAGTAACATACATTTAAACAGTATTTGAGGTATAAACTGTCTAATCAAGTAGTTGTGTTTGTTAAAGCGCAGGCTTTGTGACTTAAATTATCTATAAAATGTATAGAAAAAGTATTAATGCAAATTAATAAAAAATTTAATAATCTTTAATTTTTATAATAACGTAAATCTCAAAAAAATAACATTTAAAGGTATTTTTCGGGGAAAAACTATTTTTAGCTTCAAGTAAAGTGCCACTACCGGTTATCTGATTTGCACCAAAATCTAATGGCTTCTTTACATATTAGAATAAGTTATAAATGCAAGGTTTCAAAATTTTATTGAGGATACTATTGAGTTAGAGCGTAAACAGGATACACGCACCCACGCACATGCTCCCACGCACACGCATGCTCCCACGCACACGCACGCACGCACACGCACGCACGCACACGCACGCACGCACACGCACGCACGCACACGCACGCACACACACACACATACTATTGAGATAGAGCGTAAACAGGATACACGCACGCACACACGCACGCACACACGCACGCTCGCACGCACACATACACACACACACACACACACACACACACACACATACATCGTAAAAATAGTGGAATCGTTTTCATTAAAAACTCACCATCGAATTTTTTGACTAAAGACAATACCCTCCTCACCTAAAGGTATGAGTGAAGGTAATAAAATTGAACGATATTTGAAAGATATTTATTTAAAGATGATAAAGTACGTATCTATTTTTGTACATTTTCTATATTTCTGAAATGTATTGTTTTGATTTCAACAATATTAAAATTTCAAAGGAATAAGAATGGGGAAGAAATTTACTTCACACAATATACAACTTCCCCTCCAGTACTACATGTCTTTAGAAGAAGACGGCAGGCTCGAAGAAAATGATAGTTTTATATTACCATGGCCTCTCTTCTCTTCTCAACGTATTTTCCTATTCCGATTTTATATTTGCTTTTTTATTTTGCCGTGGTATTTGACGTATGTGCGAGTGATCAGTTTTGTTATAACAATGTTAGATGTTGATAAATTCTAAAAAAAAATACTACCGAAACAAACTTATCCAACACGTTTAAATACTGTTTCAAATTCTATCTAAGAAATCATGGTAGTGCTTTACTGTCTCTTTCTTCGAGCTTGTCGTCTTTGTCTAAGAAGTTATTTCAGGAGTCAGTAGATAGCAACAGTAAAATTCTAAAATTATAAGTCCCCGTTATTACTTGGGTATTCTTTAAATTTTGGTTTATGTCTTGGATATAAGAATGGAAACAGTTGCGACAAGCAAATATAAAGGTTTCTTCTATATCGACTTGCTTTAAAATAATGCACACTAGCGCTAGCTTGGGACTTGAAATAAATTACTCAAGGGTCACAGTTAACGTTTTTTAGTAGAACATTTTCTGTCATTATTTAGAACTGGAGGAAGGAAAGCGTATTTAAGAATGTATGTAACTAGTAGATGGCATGCGAGTGCTAGTTTTAATTTGAATTTGATAGTTCATTTTTCCCTCGTTTATTATTTACAATTTGGGTAGTTTCTGTTATTGTTATTGCTTATTCCTATTTGTTAAGTAGGATTTCAAAGGATTTTAACTTAGCTTATACTCGTGCATGAGTAAAATGCAGTGGCGTAACTAAGAGTTCGGGGGCCCACCCGCAAAAAGTTTTTGGGGCCCGTTTTAATTGCAGCGTTTATTACGAGGAACTACATACCACAAGAACTTGTGGAAATTGTGACTAGGCTCACTTTCATCTGAATTGACATGTTAAGAAGCAAATAACCAATATGGGAGGCCTGAAAATCTAAGATTAGGTACCTTTACATCCCACCAAAGTCATTGTAACTTGTGGCATTTACTATGAAAATGTAATTGGCCCGTATTTTTTTTAATGAAATTGGTAGCACTGTCCACTGGTGGAAGTGAAAGGGAATTGATTCATACATTTTCGGTATGTCAAATGAAAGGACTTGGACAAAATATGGTATTAGCAAGATGGATCAGTATCATACAGTTTAAAGAGTATTAATTTTGCAAAAATCATTCTCGTATCGGTATTTAATCCCACGTTTTGGTAATACACATTGGCCGCCAGGTGTCCTGATTTGACAGCCCCAGACTTCTTTTTATGGGGTTATTTTAAAGGAAAACTCTGTATCAGTTGCACGAAAATATTTGCTAAGAAATCGAAATTCTACCGGCCGAAATGTGATAGAAAATAAAGAGCTTGATTTTGCAAAGCGGATAAGGGGCCCCTTAGCCAATATTATATTTGAAAATTGACATTTACAAAAATAAAGAACTAAATAAATTTGTATGTTGCTACAAAAAAAAATTAAATTCAAAATTTTTCAGTAGTAACAAAATTATAAATCATGTAAATGGGGCCTCTCTAAAGGCGGGGGCCCGCCCGCAATGCGGGCTCGTTAGTTACGCCACAGGTAAAATGACAAACTAAAATATTAACCTCCAAACTATTGTTCAAACGTCAAACAGGTAATCTGTCATGTTTAAATTACCCGCACATGCCGTTACTATGGAGCTTACCGATGCTATGGCTTTACGGCCATTCATGGTGTAACGTAATTTTACGTCATACATGGCAGTAATTTAAATATTAAAATTTCATTAATTTTTTTCTGGCCAATTAATGAAAATTTTGTCAAAACAAAAAAAATGGGTAGCGAGTTTTTATCGTCCCTTCAAAAATATTAAATAAAGTAGTCAATTCTCTAGTTCTTCATCGGATGATAAAGAGAAAAGGATAACTGCAGAATAGAATTTCATTTCATTCTATGAAGTCACAATGAAGCAATGGCCGCCTATTTACCAGACAGTCTGTATTTCTCATTGAATGTAAGTTCTCAGTTTGCATTTTAAGATATCCAATGTAACACTGTAATACTTCATGCTGAGTAAAAAAATAAGAATCCTTTTTGCATAAAAAATGGCGAGTTTTAATTATGTACTCTTAAAATTTTGATATGAATTACAGTTTTCGAGAAAATGGCTAAAAACAAAAATATGTAGCTTTTTGCAAATTTATCGGGGGTTTCCGGGCTCCAATTTTTTAGTACTATTGATATGTTAATTAGCACATTTTTCTTTACAGGATTTTATAAAAAAAAGTTTTTATAGCAGTTTTTTATATGTTAATCGTACATTCCTCGGGCTATGCTATTGATTAATTAATAACTAGGAGTGACTAGGTGATTACTAGTTGGTTGTTGTCCGTAGCCAAGGTAATACTTGTTTATGTTTATATAGAAAAATATTAAAATTTCAAGTGGCATAAACGTCACTGAAATTACTTCACTGTGCTCATTTAAAAAGGAACCGTATCAAAATGGAGGAAGAGGACACGGACAAGGAAACGGACAAGGACACGGATAAGGAAACGGACAAGGACACGGACAAGGACAAGGACAAGGAAAAGGAGAAGGACACGGACAAGGACACGGATAAGGACACGGACAAGGAGAAAGACAAAGACCAAGACAAAGACCAAGACAAAGACCAAGACAAAGACAAGGACAAGGACAAAGAAAAAGACAAAGACAAAGAGAAAGATAAGGACAAGGATAAAGACAAGGATAAGGACAAGGATAAGGACAAGGATAAGGACAAGGACAAAGACAAGGATAAGGATAAGGACCAGAAAGAAGAAGAAGAAGATGACGAAGATCCCAGACTTGAGTTTTTCATGAACTATTTAATAAAAGCTCAAAAGATTAAACAAGAAAAATGGAATAAAATGATAGTGATTGAAGATTTCAAGGTATAAACACGAACTATTTATAAATAAAATAATGTAATAAAACAATAATTTTAGAAAATATTAGACAATTTTCTGGATAAACCAGATGAGACGTTTATAGTATTTAATATAGGTCCTTCGGGGTTTCTACAACCATTTACTAATTTTCCTGCTGGTGCGAAAACAAAATGCTCTTATTTTGTAAAACGCGAAAATGAAGCAGTAACGAAGGAAAATTTTAGAAATTTGTTTATTATGGGAGATTTAGATGGAAAACCTGTTGATGAACTAGCTGCACTGGTTGAAGAGGTAAAAATATATTTTATAATTAATAGTTGTACATAAATATTTTTCGCGGTCTATTTGGTTAAATTATTTTTCTTTTTCGAAATTTAAAATCATTTTTCACCAAAGTTCTCTTAACAGTCATCTTAAAATTCTAAATTGTCGAGTTAATTAGCACTATGATGTTCTGTCTTTGTCTTGAGCACCATGAATGATAGCTGACTCGATTTGGGGGCAAAAGTCCATTTCACCCACTTTTTGGTAAATTAATACATACTACACTTTCTTCACATTAAATAGTTTGGTAAATAGTCGTCTGTCCAATATTTTGATCCCCAAAAACGTGAACAACTTTACGTTTATGTCCATTGCGTAGACATACGCGTAGACAATGATGTTTGTGTGATTAAAATTTTCATATTGTCTACACGCATGTAGACTATAATTATTTATTTTTTTTGTTTAAAAAGACAAAAAAATATTATTATTACTGATTAATTTACAAAGTAGAAATAAATAAAAGAAAAAGCCGTTGGTTGAAAATAGCATACGATGTTATTTTATTGAAATAGTGAAGCAAGTTAGTATTTTAAGTTGTAACAAATAGATTACAATATCTATTGGACTAGGAATCACCAGATCTATTGGGTTGCTAACATGCTACCCAGCAAACACAGTTATTACATCCTTATTACGTTATATAGATATAACTCGTATTATATGTTATATACCGAATACCATTCCTGGAAAGTACATGTTTAGACCTATGTCCGCAACATGGTCTATGAGACATCACATCCCTTGTATGTAGACAGTGTAACGTAAATGATATATAACAAAAGTATATTACTACTTTGTAATTATTTAGACATACTACTTACATTGTGAATTTATATGCCTGAGAACCTGAGATATTCACTTTTTTAATCCTAAAGTTAAATATTAAACATAAAGGATGGTAGGATGTATGTATGTATAGGTATTAACTACTATATATATATATATATATATATATATATATATATATATATATATATATATATATATATATATATACATATATATTATTTCATCATTATATGTAATTAGTGATGTAAAATGACAGTCGTATTGGGTTATTTTAGTTTTTTTATGAATTTAATGAATAAATATAACATTTGTAATATATATTTGACTGCAAATAATGAAAGCGAAGTATCTAAATGTAATACAAGTCTTTCTAACAAAAATTAACAATTGCATGTACAGACTGTTGACCGGCACAGCCGAATATAGGACGTTAACATGGAAAATCATACTTTCGTAATTTTCAGCTTTTTTAATAATTTTAGGTAAAAACTTCAAATAAAAATTGTAGAGCATTTGTTCATCTGAATCAATTAACAAAATTAAATTTGCATGCTTTGTAACAACAGAAATTAGGTATGAAAATATCTAAAATCGCCCCAAAAATAGCGATAGCCACAGAATTTAATATTAATATTTTAACAAAAGATTAATTTATTTTTATCTTCATGTGAATAATTATGAATTTAAATTAATTTAAAATTATTTACTTGAAAAGATATAATTAATAGCAATAAACTAAACCAGCTTGACTGTACTACTATACTCCGTTCGCTGAAACGAGAGAATGTGAAACTAATTCTTGAACAGAGACAAGTCATTCTATTGGTCAAAAGTGAATAATTTTGGAACCGAACGAATAGAATAACTTGTTTCTGTTCAACAATTAGTTCTATCGTTTCGGCGAACGGAGTATATTAGTATTTCGTTCAACGAAATATTTGATGGCAACGCGCATTTTCAGTATCAAACATTAAAGACCTCTGCTATCTCGAAAACTATAAGAGTTACGTCTTCGGTTAAATAAGACTTTTTATTTACCTTTCAGAGGTCAACTTAGATGTGCTTTAGGTTTTTTTTTATTAAAATAATTTTACCAAGTTAAATGTTGTGGCAACCTTGGCCAATATTTGATTTTCAAATACCTTCGTTACTTTTACAAATTGAAAAAAATAGGTGCGTTCAATGAAGTAAGCAAATCTAGCAAATGCTAGGTAAGCAAACGAGACTTGTTGCTTAGTGCTCTGAACGATTTGCTAGCTATATGACGAACTGTCATCCACAACTGTCATCGAGAAACGTATATAGATGTCAAATATAACATTGTGTAATTGTGTACCTGTTTTATTTCTTTTCTTGGTCTGCGAACATATGGAAAATGAATTTATATATTTATTTTCAGATAGTGGGATTAATTTGGAAGAAGCTATATTGACTATAACAAAATATTTCAAATTTAATAATGTTATAAACATCCATCACAAAACTCTCAAAGCCTTTTTTACATGTGGTTGATAGACACACACCATATAAAGAAATAGAAACAGTTCAAGTTAACTTCATGTATGTAAAATTCGTATTTCCCGCCATTATATTTGACACTTAGCAAGACAAGCGAGTAAATTGTGGCTTGGATTGCTTGCGAGCAAATCAAGCAAGTGCTAGGCTAGCAAAGTCGTTCAACAAATTTTATTTCCGGTTGCTTGTTTTGCTTGGCTTATTGAACGTACCTAATGGTTCATATAAAATTTTATTGTTTTTTATAGACTATTTACTGACAGACAAAATTTTGTTCAATCACTATCTTTGTCAATTTTCTTCGGTTCTAATAGTAAATTCTAATTTTGGTCAGTACTATATGCCCTTTCATTTTTTTTCCCGAAGTATAATTACATCTTGTATATATATACAGAGAGTCCGTTTTTCGAGACGCACCCATTGGGATCTCGTAAACTATAAGAGATACGAAGTCGGTTAAATTGGGACAAAGTTGCCCCGTTAGTATGCCATTTTAAATATGTATCGGTTTTTCTCGAAAAATCCATAGGTCACTAGATAAGTGCAAAAATTCAAATTTTGCTGATTTTTACCTCCTGCTACCCTTGGTAAGGGAGGTATAGGGATCGTGCTGAAAATCGCATATCGAGATTTTGGTAAATGACCTCGCTTTAAGGTCCCTAGAATCCAATTTTAACATTTTCCCGATAATGTCTGTGTGTGTGTGTGTGTGTGTGTGTGTGTGTGTGTGTGTGTGTGTGTGTGTGTGTGTGTGTGTATGTGTGTGTGTGTGCGTGTATGTGTGTGTGTGGGTAAGTGTGGGTGTGTGTGTGTGTGTATTTTTTCGAGATTTACGTTATAAAAATTAAAGATTACTAAATTTTCTATTAGCTTGCATTAATATTTTTTCTATAGGGCGCGAGCAGACACGTGA
The DNA here is from genome assembly GCA_963082715.1 of Harpalus rubripes. Classification (NCBI taxonomy): domain Eukaryota; kingdom Metazoa; phylum Arthropoda; class Insecta; order Coleoptera; family Carabidae; genus Harpalus; species Harpalus rubripes. Next base: position 34,626,529 of record OY720451.1, on the reverse strand, counting down.
CTCGGGCGTCCTTGACGTACTTGGAATCAGCTGATTTGTGTGCGCATGTCATTTTGACAACAACAATGTCACTTTGACAAGACCAATATTTTGACTTATTTTGATTTTGAACTGCTAAAATGTTATTAATGTACAATTTTCAGGCAGTAAAACACATGAAATTAAAAATAATAACTTCTCAACAGTTCAAAATTAAAATAAGTCAAAACATTGGTCTTGTCAAAGTGACATTGTTCTTGTCAAAATGACAAGCGCACACAAATTAGCTGCGTACCTGCTCGCGCCCTATACATTTTATGGATAAATTTTTAAAATTATCTGACTATGACCTTTTTCAATCTTCGAAATAAACGATCGATATTTCAACCCGCCAGAAAATGTGAAGTCAAGCCTATAATATAACTGGCTTGGACTTACTAGTCCAGTAAATGAAGGATTTTACCCTACTAAAGGTCGGGGAATTTTTGACATGTTGTATAGGATCGTTGATTAATGAAAAATCCAAATTTACACAAAACCCCTTCCTCCGCTCCCTCCACTATCTTGTAAAAACCACTATAAATCGGCTCTTTTTTCAGTTTTTCACCTATAACTTCTATCTGGTAAATTTAGCGAAAAAAAAGTTATTTGCCGACTTGCAGAGGATGGAATTTCCTAAAAAAATTATACAAAAAGTTTTTTTTCACGATTCATAGCAACGGAGCTATGAAGCTCCCAAAAAGGCAACAATTGCGCACTTAGCAACTTCATTTTAGCGTAAAAGTCCTCAAATGAGTCTTGTAGAAAATTTAATTACCTATAAAAACCATTTATCAATTTCTATTTATGACCAATGCAACAGAGTAGGGGCAAATTATTTATAATTATACAACTATTATTTCAAACAGAATATCCTATAGTGATGCAAAATATACGTAATTATGTGTCAGTGAAGTCTTGTGTGACTATTAGAAAAAACTGTTATAAAACAGCACTTACTTCTTTTACTTGCATGTGAGATCTTTCTAGTGCTTTTAACTCGACATGTGGCATTTTCTAAAACTTTGCCATATTATGTCTTTTGTCAAACCAATAGTGATGGATCTGCTTCGCTCTCAACAAAGTAAAAGTAGCGATCTTAGAAAAATATTGAGGTTTTTCCCATTTTTCATAGCTATAAATAAATCATTATCATAAAATATCATTATATAGTTTTAGTTGCTATACTCAGGTCTACCGTTACAAAATGGAGAAAGTATAAAATACACAGAATACCGCGAAACATCCATTTTCATATTTTCTTTACGCATATTTTAACAACCGCAAATTGGTACTTTTTCAGTTTTTCGTTTATAACTTCTTTCTGATGAATTTTACCACGGAAACGTTATTTGGCGACTTGTAGAAGACAAAATTTACTGTAAGTTTTCTATTTGAAGTTTTTTGGTCTGATTAATAGCAATAGAACTATGAAGCTGCCAAAAAGACTAAAATTGCGTACTTAGCAAATATTTTAATTTATTTCCACTTTACATCGCAATAACTTCGTTAAACTTCATTTTAGCGTAAAAGTCCTTATAACCAATCTAGAGAATTTAATAACCTACAAAATCCATGTGTCAATTATTTTTTTATTACCAATGCAACGGAATAGAGGTAAACTTACCAAAAATAAAACGAAAAAGAGTTTTTTTTCAACTTTAGTGTAGCAACGTTTTCTCCAATTTTTGACATTATACTTGTATATATAATATACGGAAAATGTTCCATGTCGAGTTAAGAGCACTAGAAAGATCTCGCAGGCAAATAAAGGAAGTAAGTGCTGTTTTATAACAGTTTTTCCTAGTAGTCTCACAAGACTTCACTGACGTTAACCAACACGTTATTACGTTTATTTTGCATCAATATAGGATATTCTGTTTGAAATAATAGTTGTATAATTAGAAATAATGATCCAAAGACTGTTGCTTCACTCAACTTGGAAAAAAACACACTTTTTTTTGTATATTTACTCCTACTCTGTTGCATGGGTCGTAAAAAGAAATTGATGAATGGATTTTGTAGGTAATTAAATTCTCTACAAGAATCATTCTGAGGACTTTAAAATGGAAAGAAACTCAAAATTTTGCTAAGTACGCAATTGTTGCCTTTTTGGGAGCTTCATAGCTCCGTTGCTATGAATCGTGAAAAAAACCTTTTGCTTCAAATTTCTAGAAAATTCTATTCTCTACAAGTCGGCAAATAACTTTTTTTTCGTTAAAATTCACCAGATAGAAGTTATAGGCGAAAAACTGAAAAAAGTGCCGATTTATGGTGGTTTTTACAAGATGGCCGAGGGAGTGAAAGAAGGGAATTTGTGGAAATTTGCATTTTTCATTAATCAACCATCCTATACAACATATCAAAAATTCAGAACTACCCGACCTTTTGTAAGGTAACCCCATTTTTCGACCTCTGTTTACTTTACTATACGAAGCGGCTTGACTTCTGTCGAAATAAACAGTGAAGCTTCAAATAATGTAACTACGCATGCGCACATCCGCAATATGTTGCAATGTTACTAAATTTATATCATTTGTTGGTTGTTTACATTTTACCACATTTTAAGTTGCGACATAAAACTTAGTAAAATTGTCGAAAAGGCGAAATATTGGGAGTAATGAAGAAAAAAATGTTTCTTTAATGTTTTTGAATGACAATTTTTAGATTTTGAGGTTATATATCCAGGATGAAATTAGATCATATACCTCTCCCTGTCTGTCGGCATAATCGAGTATTTAACTATATTTTTTTAGTCGATACGAATTTAAAGAAGATTGAAAATAACTCAATCCTATTTTCAATCTGCTGAAATAAATCAATGAGATTTTTAAGTCATAATATATTTAAAGCCGCTTGAATTATCGAGATAAACGTAGTCTATAATTTAAATCACAGAGCCTGCGCTTTGAACAAACACAAATACTTGATTAGACAGTTCATACGTCAAATGTATGTAACTGACAGGTAAATGTCACTGTTAAAGAACTTATCATTTGATATTAATAATAGTAACGTTTTAAAAAGAAAATAGTTAATATAACCATAGTTATATGGAATGTATTTTAATACACTTTCTATTATAATTAAATATGTAAGTATGTATATTTAAATTAATGTAAATTAAATAGCGAAAGGTGTTGTGTTGGCCACATCAGATTTTTTATTTTCTTTTGAATTTTTTTATCACTATTATAATAATAATAATACTTTATTTATACTGCTAATAAACAGAGCGTACTCCAATTACATACCAACAGTGATAATGTACAAATTAAATACATACATATATAAAAATCCCAATGACTTACATATTACAAAATATATTCCATAATTGTTTTTTATTGACAGTGAACAAATCAAAATCTCTGCTTATAATAGTTAGCTTATTACTTAATTTTAATACCTCATTTAATTGGAAACATGTATTTTTCACAGTAAACGTAAAGAAACGTGGCCTTAATGCCATGGAAGGAACGGTGAAATTTATTTCTTGAAGTATTTCGCTGAGATACATTTTTCCATTTATCAAATTTACAATAAATAACATTGATAGAAATTCCCTTCTAGTTTGTAACAAACTTACATTAAATATTTGTCTGTGATAATTGTACGAAATGAACCTAGGAAATTCCTGAAATTTCTTATAGTGCAAATACCTAAGTAATTTTTTTTGCACTTTTTCTATCATATCACAATGAAATGCTGTATTGGGAGACCAAATAATACATGCATACTCTAACTTACTTCTAACTATAGAATTAAACAAAATAATGATAGTTTCACATTTAAATTTATTTCCCACTCTCAAAATAAAGCTTAATTTTCTCTGACTATCATGCCCAGTTTTATAAAAGATGAATAAGTAAATTACTAGCAAAGTAAAATTTACTCTTAAAGTAAAATAGTTTATTCCAGAGATTTTCGTTTTACAAAGCAAGAATAAAAATACTAGGCAAAGTATATCTAAAGAATAAATTACTCCACCGATTTTCGAGGAAGTATATTTTATTCTGTAGAATTAAATTAATTTTAAATATCATGTCTTGCATTATTTTTACATTTCTTTATTTATATCCAATATATTTGCTTTGTCTATTTCTGTGTAATTTATTCCCCGTTCTCTCTATTTCTATGTTAGTTGACACCTGGCACTTTGACACACTTTATTTTCTATTTTCATTTTTGGATTTATTTCATGTCAGGAATCTTACAGAATACAATATTATTAAAACATTCTGCGGAACATTGCTTGGAATCACGGTGTAGTATCTATAGGTGAGTGCACGACGTATTCCAATACATTACGAACAATGGCTAACTAACTGGGCTAGTTCATACAGTGTGCCGCTAGATGTCAGGTTTTGTTGCGACCCGGTTTTTACACAAAATATTTAAAATATTAAATTAATCATATATAACGCATAATATTCTATATTTTCAATCATTACCTTTTATCTGTTGTCATTTCTATGTATGTATTTTGTACAAATTTCATACAGAAAGGTTTTTATATTTCCAGTAAAATTTTAAAACAAAAAACAACATATGTCAAATTCACTTGACATTGACACCTTTCAATCAGAAATTTATCTTAGTACCTGTTTCTGTTATTATAATGTAGCTGGCTACCGCAAAATTGTACATTTTGGCACCTTAAAAATAATATATTTCTCTTTATTTGATCCATACCCTGTTGTGCATCTGGTAGCAAAACATTTTCTGTCAAATGGTAACGGGTCGCGTTAGCGCCATTTTGTTTCCCAGTTACTTAGCCATGTCAACGCATCTCGTGCTCTCACCTATAGATACTACACCGTGCTTGGAATAGATCCTTTTCAGTTAGAGATTAACATTATCGTCAGTAGTGGATTTAAGGGATGTTTTATCCTGCTTTTATCAATCTCTCTTATGCTCCAGTAGTGGAAAGCCTGAGTGTACTACGGTATTCACACACTCTTCATGGGGGTTCTTTTCCTTGTCCCCAGTTAAAATTGTAATTGCAAATTCTTAAAAACAATATTATATATATATATATATATATATATATATATATATATATATATATATATATATATATATATATATATATATATATATATATATATATATATATATATAGTCTTCATGGGGGTTCTTTTCCTTTCCCCAGTTAAAATTGTAATTGCAAATTCTTAAAAACAATATTAAATATATATATATATATATATATATATATATATATATATATATATAATTATAAAAAATATTATAATATTTATATGCAATAATCACAAAATAATGACAGATGTCACGTCTCTGTCGGTAAATCACTAGGTTAAAATATTTACTCTGCAAGTAGTTATTTTAATCTAACTTGTTTTATAAAGGAGACATTTTTATTTACTCGTCGATTAAATTTGCTTTCAAAGTAATAACTCAGCACTTTATTCGATGTTTATAAAACCGGGCATAAGATTTCGAAATATAAAGTGAAAGTTATGGACGCCATATTGGAAAGTTACACCATTCAAAGGAGAATTTTTTAGCTTTCCAACGATGTAAGTATAATTTATTGATGTCCATTTGTTTCAAACAACAAATATGCAATAATTATTAATTTTATAGGGTAAAAACAATGATTATGGCAATGAAACAAATGAAAACATAATTATTTTTTATTTTAATTTCTAATTTCCTAATTTAGATCTGATATTTTATTCAGTTCAATCAATTTTAATATTTTTATGTGGACCTCATAGTAGGCGAGGACCATATTGAAAACGAAATTAGAAATGTATCAGAGCTGAATAAGTTAATATAGTTAATTAGTGAAAATGAAAAACATAAACATAAAAATAAACATATTACAATACTTAACTTATTATTTCTTTTGTTTCATTGCCACAATCATTGTTTTTACCCTATAAAATTAATAATTGTTGCATTTTTTCTGTTTGACACATATGAACATCAATAAATTATATGTACAGGGTGTAAATCGAAAAGTGAAACTTAGGAGTTTAACATGGGAAATCAATTTTTCTTTGCGCAAACGTTATACCTAATTATTTTATGCAAAAATACTTTAAATAAAAGTTATAGAGATTTAAATGCAGCATCTAAATCATGTGAAACGATTATTTTATTTCTTCATATAAACGTAAAAATTAATTACTAAGATACAGATTTTATGAGCATTTTGTCTAAGCAGTCATGGATATATGACAAAAAAAAAACAAATATGATATATTCCAAAACTTTTTAAATATAATATTTAAAACTTCTGTATGAAGGTGAACAACATATTTGACTTTGACTATAATTGATATACCGGTAGTGATACTTTACTTGAAGCTCTGAACAGATTTTCGTGCAAAATTCCAAACTTTTCAATTTTAGTAATTAAGACATCCATATGAAGGGGAACAACATATTAGATTTTGGCTAAAATTGATATACCGGAAGTGATACTTTACTTGAAACTCTGAACAGATTTTCGTGTAAAATATATTGATATATTCCAAAAGTTTTAAACATATTAGATTTTGGCTAACATTGATACACTGGAAATAGTACTTTACTTAAAGCTATAAACAGATTTTCTAGAAAAAATTTATTAAAATATGATCCAAAACTCAAATTTACTATTGAAAACTCGTATATAATTTAAAACATCAACTGGAAGTAATACTTTACTTAAAACACATTGCTATTTTAAACGTGGAATTGGCGGGAGGTCATGTGCTGGCTACATCATATTTTTTTTTTTGTTAAGGCCTGGTATTTTCACTTTCGATTAAGTATTGTATTCCATTTCGTCATTTCACGCATTTTACAGAAACAAATAACTATTTTTCAAATAACTTCAGCGTTCGTGAATTGGTATAGGCTTGCAGAGTGAATTAGTCAGTACAGAAGGATAAAATTTGGCGTTGCCACGTTAAGCAGACAAGGATGAAATGTGTCAACTTCTTTTGAATCCGTAGTTGTAAAAATTTTGTTTGACATCTATAATGTCAATGTCATCTACATTCTTCTGCATTTTTAACCCCGGGAGACCGTAATTTAACAAATGTACCACCTAATGCTGCATTTACATGTGATATACAAGATATGTATATTGTAAAATTGTCTTTGTTCTTTTCCTAGGTATATTTCTTTCAGTCCGAAGTAAAAATATCTAAAATTAGAAATATCTTGTCAGCGTCAAATGACAGGATCTTTATAATGATTTACCTATTCACTATTTGAGATAAAATGCAATCCCCAATATGAATAATGTTTTCATAATAGTATCTGTCAAAAAATTCCTTCATCTATAATAATCTATATGGTTATGTCGCTGTCTGATGGTGTGTGATAGATTTTTCACATTATTTATTAATTCATAGTTCAAAATATTATCAAAAATATTTAATACATCTATTTTGTTAATAAAACTGCACTATGTGAAAATATAATGAACTTACGAATAAACTGTTATTTGCTAACCTTTATTAGTCCAGTGAACAGAGGTCGAAAAAGGGGGTTACCTTAGAAAAGATCGGGTAGTCTGGTCAATTTTAGCGAAAAAAAAAGTTATTTGCCGACTTGTACAGGATGATATTTGGTACGAAAAGTTTTTTTCCATGATTCATACCAACGGAGCTATGAAGCTCCCAAAAAAGACAACAATTGCGCACTAAGCAAAATTTTGAGTTTCTTTCCACTTTACAATTAAAAGTCCTCATAATCAGTATTGTAGAGAATTTAGTTACTTAAAAATTCATTTATCAATATCTTTTTACGACCAATGCAACATAGTAGGGGTAAATTTACAACCAACCATCTTATACAACATATCAAAAATTCAGAACTACCCTAATTTTTGTAGGGTAAAATCCTTCATTTACTGGACTATTTTTCTAATTGTTTTATAATTATAGTAGTAATTTATAAGACATATGCTGGGTTGCAAGAAAATATCGGTTCATTAGCAACTAACGGTTCTCCAGGATTCGAAAAATCGTTGCATGAACGTCATATAATTTTAAAGATTCACTAAACAGTCCTATAATTTATAGGGCTGATTTCGGACCTATAAATATTTAACGGTTCAATAAATTGAGTTTGACGTTAAATGTCAAAATTACAAAAATAAATAATTGGTGTAAATTTTCCGTTTAAAATTAAACAACTACTAATTGAACGGTAAGTGTGTGTGTATATATATAATAATAATAATAATAATAATATTATGCAAGAATATAATTTAAATTCATTTTAGTAGAACTATGTCATTGTCATCATTTTCGGATGAAGAAGTAATTTTAGAAATTTTCGAACTTGTATGGCTGTTCTGTCACCAAGCATGCAATTAATAATTCCACGTAATTATGTCACTGGAGCTTCCAGTTTATTTTCATTTGTCGTAGCATCTATTTTTTGTCTTCAGTTACATTTTGAATGATTTTTAGCAAAACCTGTGTTTCTCTTTCAGTAAAATTTCTACTTGTATTTCATTTATCCAGTTCTAATAATTATTATTTCATTGACATTGACATTTATCGTCAATGTGCCCCTTGTTTATTACTGTTGCTAGATAAACACTCCATTAACTAAAGATCCCAATATTTTTTTCCATGCAACTGATTGAATTTTAATGGTTCGCTAATTTTATAGGACCGGTAACTATAGAATCAGTAAACTATTTATTGAACAGTTTTCATGGTTTTCAATAAACTGATACTTTATTGGGTGAGCAAATATATTCCAAAGCAAACCGTAAAGACTTTCTGGTCATGTTGGGTACAATTTTTTTTCGCTCTTCTGAAAAAGGATAATTTACAATCTATAGACATACATTATTTTATTTTTTATGGCGAGCATATAAGAAATAAACATCTAAACATGGAAACATTCATGCAGGGATTGGAAAATTACTTTTCGATCTTTGTGTAGACAATTTTCTGAGCTAGTTCAGTAAAGAATGATTTTCGTGTCTAAAAAGTAATAAGAAACAGCTCATTTTTAGGACGACCACAAAAAATAAATTATTGAACTTCAATAGACAAATTTTGATTTTGATAACAACCCCCTCCCCTAGTCCCGTTTTCATTCTAAATAATAGGGGAGTAACACTAAGTGACATTTAAATGTTTTGATAATTATAAAAGTCAAATTTATATTATCTTGTAATTAAAAATTGAAATTAAAAGTACTACATGTTCAAAACGGTCGCCACATAAAAATCCGGTTATGACGTATCCGGCCCTGGGAATATTATATTTTAACGTAAGAAAATTTACCATAAATAAATTTTATGTATACGTAAAGTTTACACACCGGCAAAGTGACAAAACAAAAATATCGAAAAGAGAATCTTGAAATACACGTTTAATGATTCACAATAAACTAAAATGTTAAATACAGTAAACTGACAGTTTGAATGACATATGACAGATGCCAATATGATATTTTACTTCAATTATATTTTGTCTCTGCGCCATATAGAAACAAACTCTAGGGCCGCATACATACTTCCGGTGGTATTTAATATTTAATTTTTTTTTTGCAGTAAATGATATTTTATAGAAAAAATAAAAAGTACATATTTCTTATTTTTTTATGTAGATTAACATATAAAATTTTCAAAAAATATAATACTCCCATATTCTAGTCACTCTATTTCACTCACTCTTTACAGTGTGTCACTAATGCTTGAAAAGTAAATAGGCGTTGCTAGCTAACATTCAAGTAGATAATAGCCGTATTCTTTTTGACCCGGTTGTATTTCAGCTCAGTACATAACTGAGTTGAGCTGAAGTGAGTTGTGATTTTGCAAAAAGAACAAGTTTTATTCCATTTTATTATTTCCTTTTTTACCGATAGCATTTGCTGTAAAAGCTGTCAAATTTATTGATATGATACTGTTTATAAACGAAAAATGGATAATGTGGAAAATATATTACTTGTAACTATGTCTGTATATGTGAATATAAATTTTGTTGAATGATATAACCTTAAAATGCAAACTGAGTGTTTCAAATCATTTTGAATTTTGTAAACTGGTAGTGTAGCATCGGAAAGGGGGGAAGTGAGTTTACTCAGAACAACTCAAATCAGTTGTGTCAGAAAGAACAATGATTTCCTGAGTTTATCTGAAGTGATCTGGGATGAGCTGAGATTTTGTCCAAAAATAATACAGCTAATAAGTTCGTAAATAATAATGAAAGTAATAAAATTTATCAAGAAATATTATAGTCTGTACAGAATTCTACCGTTATTGCTTTGACTTACTAAGCCTGTGGTAGACCAGGCACAGCGGGATGTAGCACTACCTGGCGTAAGGGTCGGACTCCGAAAAATTTAAATTTGCTAATCTTTGTTATGCATTACGAAATTTCAAAATTGTTAGCTAATGAATTCACAGAATCAAATTACGTATTTGACCATTGTTACAAATTAGGAACAAATAAGATTTGTTGAAACATGCTGTGACCATAGATTAAAATTAGGGAAAATAAGATTAGCAATGACGTACCAAACGTATATAAATGAGTTTTCAAAATTTTAAAATCAGTATTACTTTACTTTTCGTACTGAGAGCAATTATATAGACACTTACTATGTGGCGACCATTTGAAGATGATAATGATAGTTTACCCGTTGAAGAAGATCGCTGTGCAAAACTTAAACGTACGTGTTTGCCGCTAGAAGCGAAAGAAATAATTAAAAATGTGTATAACTATTTAAAAGATAATGAAGATGAAAATTCGGCCTTAAACAAAACATGTGAAATGACGAAAGTGCCGTATAATACTGTTCGTGATATAATAAGTGGTGAATTGAGACCAAGAAAGAAAAGACGTGACGCGGGTAAGTCGAGAGTAGTGAATTCTTTTGAAGAAGATATAATTCGACGTAAAATATACACGATGTATACTGAAAAAACGTTGCCGTCTGTACGTACATTGTACCAGAGACTAAAAGATGATAAATGCGATATAAATTGCTCTGTGGCTACTTTGCATTCGACCATTCGTAATATGGGTTTTCGATTTAAAAAAATTAATAAACGGCAAACTATAATGGAGAGTAGAAGAATACGTGAATGGCGCTTTAAATTTTTACGTGATATAAAGAAATATCGTGCTGAAAAACGTCCGATAATATATTTAGACGAAACTGGGTATGATAGTTACGACACAGTATCAAAAAGTTGGACAGACGGTTCAAAGGATTGTAGTGTCAATGTTCCACCAGCACGAGGAAAACGATTTATTATACTTCATGCCGGAAGTGATCAAGGGTGGATAAATGGTGCGCGATTTTTAGCTGGCCATAACACAAAAAATATTTTGTTAGACTACCATGACAATATGTCTGCAGATATTTTTGAAAAGTGGTTTAGTGAGAATTTATTGCCAAATTTGCCAAAAAATAGTGTTATTGTTATGGATAATGCTAGTTACCATTCGCGGCAAAGTGTAAAAATACCGACAAATTCTTCTACGAAGGCCGAGATTCAAGAATATTTAATTAAAAACGATCTCTACTTCGAGGAATCGTACAGCAAAAAACAATTATTGGATGTTGTAAAAATTAAGCCTCCTGTAAAACAATACGTGTGTGACAACTTGGCAACACAATTTGGACATGATGTACTTCGATTGCCCCCTTATTATTGTATTTTTAATCCTATAGAATTGATTTGGGGGCAATTAAAAAGTAATGTAAGAAGGAACAATGCATCACCGACAGTAAGTGATAGTGTTATTGAGTTAATAAAAAGTGAAATGGACAATATAACACCGGAAAATTGGGCTGATAGTGTGCGTCATGTGATTAATATAGAAGATGAATATATTAATGTTAATAATGTTACAAAAGATTTTATTATAAATATTCAGGACTCAAGTGACAACAGTGATATGGACAGCTACAGTGAAGAAGATATTATTATCGATTAATTATGTATGTGTATATTATTTATTGTTACGTGCAATATTTTATTAAATGACAAACTGCTCCGCAGTGTATAATTTTAACTAACAATTTTCGTTTTTTTTTTTTTACTATATTATGTATTTAATTTTGTTTTTTATGTATTGTTTGTTCCATTATTATTTAAAAAAAATAAAAAGATTTGTTTCATTATTAAATGACAAACTGCTCCGCAGTGTATAATTTTAAGTAAGAATTTTCGTTTTTTTTTTACTATATTATGTATTTAATTTTGTTTTTTATGTATTGTTTGTTCCATTATTATTTAAAAAAATAAAAAGATTTGTTTCATTATTACAAAATAAAGTAAAATAAAACAGGAAAACATTTAATACGTACCTGTCCTTTCCCCGCTATAAATCAAGCTTAAATCCCTAACAATAGACCTGCTGAGAGGGTAATAACGGTAGATTTCTAGACAGACTATAATATACACTGTAAATAAAACAAATGTAATATTTTTTTAACAGATTCAGTACTAATCTAATTTTTAAGAACATTAATATTTTTTTGACATGTATTCCAACCTAACCTAATTTTAATACTAATATTAAATGTACAATTTGTACAATTATAGAAGACTAATCCACTTCTGTCTAGATTCCTGGTGGAAGGTATAGAATTAAGAGGGTAATAAAGTAAAATGGTTTACAGACCCATTCTTCTCGCCTTTCTATAAATTATTCTTAAACATGTTGGTTGTCCAAAACTATATACCGACAAATGACTTTTAAAATGATACTGGTTTATTTATCCACTTAAAAGTTGACGCTACTTAATTTAATAGTTATTATTGTTTGTAATATATAAAATATAAGCATTTTTAATGTTTCTTGTTTTTAAAAATCTATAAAACTTTTGATTATAAGGCATGTATATTAATATAATAATTAGTTTGAAAATAATATATTTATAAAATTAAAGGTATACTCGTTAAATGGAATTAAAATATAATCATTTATTTAAATCTGTTACACAAAAAGCGCTTCATTAGATATATATTTTTTATTTGTTGAGCTTTTTGTATGTATTCCGGGTCTAAACCTATTTCCTCTAATAATTTCGGACAATACACACTCCAGATAAAATCGATATAATTTTGGTTCCACAATTCTTAGTTTCTATGAATTTGTTTCACAAATAGCAGGTCCGTGAAGCTGGCCCCTCAGAACCATTATTTTTGAAGTAAATATACATCAAAATATTGTACTTATTATGTACAATTATGTGCAGTAAAAAATTAATTTTGTAAGTTTTTAGTAAGCGTATAATTAATTTATGTCAAAATGGAGGGTCAACTTCACGTAGCTCTTTATTAAGAAATGAGATTAAATTTATGTAGCCAATAATATTGTAAATATTCTGTACTATTTTGTACGCATTAAACGAAATTTTGTACTACATTCATAATCCTTTAATTAAAAATGTAGTATACGGAGGGCCAACTTTACGTAAATTAGGCTTAGGGGCTCACAAATCAAGGTATTTTGCATGATGGTAGCGCTTCCGGTTTAACCGGAAGAGACATTAATTTCAAATAGGACACTATACCGTGAGTATTTTTTAACATGAAACATGGGATTTGTCCATATCTACGGTTACGATTGACATTTAATTGCCAGCGATTTATTTCCCTGTCTCATTTAAAATGAAAAGGAACTAATTTGACATTTATTTACTATTCTCTTAGTGTTAGTGTGTTAAAAAAATCCCACGCGAAATACAATGGTATATACTGTGGAAGAGAAAGTGTAAAGTATTAAATGGTACTATGCAAATTTTAATCCAAGTTTAAGGCAATGCCGCGCATCATTTCCTGACAGGCCTACACCAAGTGCAGCAGCAAATTTAAGAATCGTTAATAACTTTAGAACAGATGGTTGAGACCAGCAAGAACATAATAGAAGGAATATATCCTTTAATATATTAAATGCGCAGAAAAAATATGAAATTACGACATTAATACGTAATAACTTTAGATAAACATTAGAGAGATTGGACAAGTTGCTGGTGTACAAAGCTACTGTACATAAATTATTTAAAAAGAGCACTATAGATGTCATTTTCAAAATCACGAGGAGTTCGTTGTGGACGACACGGAACGAAGAATAATTTTTTGTAAAAGAATGTTTGAATATGTTAATAATAATCCAGATTTGCTGCAAAATATACCTTTTATGTTATTATGTTTATGTTTACTTGTTTGTTAGTTGGTTTATTTGATCGTTATTTTGTAATATCTTACAATATTTAATAGTACATTAAAACACAAGTATCATAAGGCAATTTATTAACGTACCAGTCCAAGTTTGGAAAACGAGCCGCCAGGCGAGTTTCACCAAGGACGAGTGCGTTAAAAGGCTTTATGATACATGTTTTATATACTATTTTGTCTATTGAGGTAATATTTAAATTAGATTTTTTTTAAAAGGACTTTTTTTGTCAGTCATGTTGGTAGCGTTTCCCTCCAATAACTGAAATTTCACATTTTCACAGTTTGTGTATTGTGTGATTCTGACTGATTGTTTACATTAAAACATTGTATCAAGCATTATATACTAACTAACACAGCTATAACTATAAATTCCTCTTCTTTCTAGTCCTATCACCTGGAGAAAAGATAAAAGTCAATAATGCGAAGTAATATTTCAACATAAACAACTTACCACTGTGAGGTTATATGTAATTCATCTAGGCGCCAAAAACAATACGTTTATAGATCTTCTGAACGTCGTGTTTTCAGTGATAAACAGTGCTTTTATAGACTCATAAGAACACCGAAATAGAAAAATCTGATGTGGCCAGCACATAACCTGTCGCCAGATATTTTACCTGGTTGTTGGTTTAATATAAATTATGTACAATACCATACATTTTCTTTATATTCAATATTCTGATTTTTTTCTACTTTCCTTTTCTTTTTCTCTTATTCGTCATTTTTTCGCAAATTCCTTTTATATTCTTTTTTAGGTATATTCTTTTGCGTTGTTGACTTTTTATTTATTTTCATAATCTTCATAATGATGTACAAATATTTTTGACAGTGGCATACAAATTATGTGTGAATTACATCATTTGAATTTCTTGCCTTGAAGTAGTGTGATCTAAGAATTTTTACATCAAATTATTTTATATGCATTTCTTTATCTCTAAATCTGTGGAAGATATAATAATGATTTTATATTTATCGAATAAAGAATTAATATAAGTAAATATTTACATAAATTTTCGATAAATAATATTTAGATGATTTTTTTCTTGTAACTACTACTTTGGGTTGTCCAATTGTTACCAAAACTGAGATTGAGGAATCCGTAGTTAAAAATGTCTTAAGTCTTATAGTATTTGAGAAATCGTGGATCCAACATCCACACACACATCCACACACACACACACACACACACACACACCCACACACACACACACACACACACACACACACACACACATACGGACATCATCGTAAAAATGTTATAATCGGATTCTAGGGACCTTAAACCGTGCTTATTCACTAAAATCTGGATATGCGATTTTTAGCATGAATCCAATACCTCTCTTAGCGAGAGCTAAAAATATAATACTTCTGTCAAATTTGTTTCCTATGTTCCATTTTAAATGAGACAGGCAAATACATTGCTGTCAATCACATGTCAAGTCGTAACCATAGATATGACAAATTCTGTTTTAATTTAAAAGTGAGTTTCAGCTGGTTTCAGCTAAGATGCAACATTCACTATAATGTTATTAAAGTATTATTTATTTATTTATTTATTTATTAGTAATCACTCAACAGGAACAGATGTTCCCAATTACAGAGGATTATTGACAAAAACAAGGATAAATACAGTGTAGTTACAAGAAAACTTTGAAATAATGAAGTGACAATATTGAATATAGAAATAACTCAATTTAATTGCTAAAAATCAGACAAGAAATAGTTCATAATTTGTTTTCCAAATTTGGACTGAGTATCATAGAAAATATCAATATTGTTAATGTATATGGACACAGTGTTGAATGTAGCACACAACTGTCTAATTGGAGATCGAAGTTCATAGTTTGTTCTAGTGGTGCTGTTTATGAAGTTTAATTTACGCCGAGTGCCTAACCGAGGTACCCCAAAATTTAGGCAAGCTAGCGAATGAGCATCATCAATCAGATTATTTACAAGTTTATAGAGGTATAAACATGATTGCATTTTTCTACGGCAGTCCAAAGAAATAACATTGAACTCAATTAGACAGTTGGAGTAATTACAGATCGTATCAATGCGACGATGGTGGAATTTAGCACAACAATACCTTATAAATTTTTTCTGTATACTCTCCAGAGCTTGCACATGTTTGATATATACAGGATTCCAAATTTGTAATCCATATTCTAGTTTACTACGCACAAATGAATAATACAAAGATTTGAAGGTCTGTAAATTATAAAACGATTGTGTATTACGAATTATGAAGACAAGATTTCTGTAAAAAGCTTTTCGAATATCATTAAAATGGGGAATAAAACTAAGTTTAGGATCTAACAGAATTCCTAAATCTTTGAATAAAGCTACTCGCTCCAAAATTGTGTTATTCATTTGATAGTTAAACGGTATAGTTGCTTGCTTTAAAGAGTAGGTCATAATTTTACATTTACTAAAATTAAATAGAAGCTTAGAGGCTAAAGACCAATCAAGAATATTATTTATGTCAGTTTGTAATAAAGCACAATCATTAGCATTGTTAACAATTCTGAAAAATTTAAGTCGTCTGCATATAAAAGAACGTTGCAATGTTGAATAATATTAGTAATGCTATTGATGAAGAGAAGAAATAGTAATGGCCCTAAATTAGACCCTCGCAGAACACCGAAGGTTGCGTAATAACATTTAGAAGTAATACCATCAACACGAACTCAAAGCTTGCGATTGCTCAGATATGAAGACATGAATTGTATCAAGTCATCAGAAAATCCAAAATCAAGATGGAGCCTACTTAGTAATATAGAGTGGTCGACTTTGTCAAAGGCTTTCGCAAAGTCAGTATAAATAACGTCTACCTGAATGTTATTATGTAGCGAATTAAGTGCTGTATCTGTGAAGTTCATTAGATTAGAAGTAGTAGAGCGACCAGAAAAGAAACCATGTTGGCAAACTGATATTTTGTTTCGCACGGAACTAAAATATATTTATATATTATCTTTTCAAAAACATTAGCCTAGTTGGACAGAATAGAGATAGGGCGATAATTTATAATGTTAGATTTATCGCCAGATTTAAAAATAGGTCAAATATAGGAAATTTTCAAAGCAGAAGGAAAGATATTTTTGATAGGAATAGGTTAAAAAGAATATAAAGAGGCTCAACAAGAATATCACGACATCCTTTGATGACATAAGATGGCATTCATTGCTGAAATTATATCTGCTTTAGTAATATAGGTTTAAATTATTAGAATTATTTACGCTTGAATGAAAACCAGTGGGTGAAGGTGACGAGTTTATCGGCTGGAAAACAGTGGAGAAATAATCTGCAAACGCGTCTGCAACGTCTGCAGTATTGCTGAATATATTATTATTAAAATGCATAGCGGAAGGCAGATTAATATTTGGTTTTTTTGAATTAATATGGGACCATAATTTCTGAGGATCTTTCGCAATATTCTTTTCAATATTCTTTATATAGTTTCTATATGCAACATTGATTTCCTTCTTTAATAAGGTTCAAAGGCGTTTAAATTCATCATATTTCTCCATGGTGGTTTGTTTATATAATAAGCGATATTGATTTTTTTTCTTAATGTTTTCTATAATAGATTTATTGAACCAGGGTGGATACATAGATTTACGTTTTTTGGAGACTGGAACACAATCACAAATAATTTGGGAAATGACGTGATAAAATTTTTCAAAGGCAGTGTTGACATCAAAATATTTAAGAAAGTCCCAGTTAATCTGAGATAGTTGCTAGTATAGTAAAAGAAAGTTGGCACGGCGGAAGTTAAAAAAAAAACTGAGTCGTTGGAAAAAAGACTGTTATGAAGTAGATGTGAACTTGGAGAAGGTTCAGGAAAGAAGGAAGTTTCGAGAGTAGGGTGATACTTATCTTCATGACTAAAGGTGAAGAGCAGCGCGCGACAGTACAACACTTATTAGATATAACAACATCAAGTAGCCTGTTATCATAGTTAGTAATATTATTATATTGCCTAGCATTAAAAAAGTTACAAAAAAGATCAAATTTAGTAACGATATTATTCGTATGTCCAGTGTTATGACAATCCGATAATGTGCTAATATTCATGTCTCCTAGGAAAATAAAATTATTATTTAAGAGAAGAGGATTTGATTCAAGACATTTATAAATGAGTTCGTGTTCATTTATAGAAATTGGTGGAGGACAGTAAATTACAATCACATATAAATTCTCAGTATGAGACAATTGTATTCTGACACATAGCAAGTCACAATTGGATTATGCATTTAAGTTTAAGTTAATTTTAGTAGAACGATATTTACTTTTGACGGCACAAATGACGCCGCCTCCACGTGACTTATTCCTAATTAAAGGGTCTCTGTCTTTGCGATATACAGTATAGTGTTCAGCAAATAACTCGTTATTATATACAGAATCCTGGAGCCAAGTTTCAGATATTGAAACAATATCAAATTCAGGAGTCGAGGAACAATTATTTAAAAAATGTTCAAGTTTGGTATTTAAACTTCTAGCATTTTGGTTGGAATGGAATCTTTTGACTAAACCGTAAGAATTTGAGTTTTGCGAGCAGGTGAAATGAATTTCGATTTCGAGTTAATGTTCCTATAGTTAAAATGCCTAGTGGTTTATTAGGAGTAAGGGTGATAATTAATTTTGGTTTAATAGAATTTCTTTCATATTTTGCAACCAAACGTACTTCGCATTTGTTTATGTAGTCCGTAATAATTTTTAATTGGTTAGGCCAATAGTAACGTTTTTTAATTTGTCTATGTGCCTCGTTTATTCCTCGATGATTTGTTTTTCCTTCGTGGTAATTCGTGATGACTTGTTGAATTTCGTCTTCTTGTTCTATATCTATTAATTTTGTATTACTTTTGATAAATTTAATTTCTAAATTTTTGAAATGTTTTTGAAGTGCATTACTGAATTGTTCAAAAATGGGATTTTCAAAATAGAGATAATATGTAGCATTAGGGGCGATGTATTGTTTTATAAAATCAACAATGTGCTGTTCGAAGTTTGTTTCAGATATTTGAACGTAAAGCCTCATCTTATCAACGTGAAATTTCTTTATCTTTGGTTTAGATGGAGAGTATTTTACGAGATATAAAAATTTACTGGGGATTCGGTAATTGTTATGCCAGCAATGGGACTTTCAGAAACGAGCGTCTTGCCGCGGGTTTTCTAAGGGGGCAACTGCGTTGAAATGTCTGATGAAACGTGCATTTTATACTATTTTTTCTATTTTGGTATTTTTTTTCAAAAAATGTACGTTATTTTATGTCCAGAAATTTCAATTTCTGTTGTTTAATATGTACTTTATAAAACCCATTTGGATGTCATAAAGAAGTACTTTATGACATCCAAATGGGTTTCATAAAGTACATATTAACAAAGCAAAATAGAAAAAAATAGTTTTGAGAGTGAACTTGTATGTAATTTACAGAGTTAATAATTTCTTTGTTTTCGCTTGAGTTAATAATGGGGTAAATAATTTGGTAATTTTGTATTGTAGCCAATCCTTCGGGAATAGTTATGTCGTTTATTTTTGTTTCTGGAATAAACACTTCGCCATTTTCGATGTTATGAATAAAGAGTTTAGATAATTTTTCGGAATTAGGGGATAGGGGGGATTTTTATATAGTGTGATTTAGGGAGAATTTGGTGATAATGAATTTTGATTTCTTGATTTGGTGTAGTTATTTTGTCATTTACCAAATCAATACTAGCATTTAATAGTTTTAAATTGTCTACTCCTACAAGAATGTCAAAATTTTTATGAAAGTCGAATAAATGATACTTTAGTAACATATCAGAAGAATTAAATAATTTTGTTGCTGGTATTACAATACTAAAGTTTTCAACTGATGTTCCGTGAGCTGTAGTAATTTTAAATGTATCATTTTTAATTTGGTTTTTGTAAAATTTATTTGCAATAATTTGGTTAATGAATAAACGCGTGCTACCAGTGTCGAACAAAGCTTTTAAGGTTAATTCAGGGAAAACTACGAATGGTAATTCACTCTGATTATATATTACATTCATAAGTTCGATGTTTGTTCCAAAGCTGGTGTTGATCGGGTTCAGTAACGTAGTAATTGGGGTTTAAATCATTCTCGGAATAGTCTACATTACGTTCGTTAGTTTCTGTCTCTATATATACATAATCGTCTATTTCAGTTGTAAATAATTCCTCTGCTATGTAGTTGGGTCTGTTTTGAGACGGGTAGAATTGTTGTGGACAATATGGATTGGATGTCGCGCGTGGTGTCATCGACTGCTTAGTGTTGATACTTATAGGTGTCGGTTTGGGGGCTTTATAGTTAGGGTTTGGTTTGAAGACGTTTTGTTGAATTGATTATTGGGTTTAGCTATTTGATTGTTAGGGTATGGACTACTGAATGGTTTCTTAAATTGTTGGTTTGTAGGGAATTGATTATTGTTTGGTTTATAAATTTGGTTAGTGGGTGGTATATGTCTATATGTCAGTTGTGGGTGTTGTGTTTGTCTATATTGCGTGTGTATGTTCTGTTTTTGTCTAGGTGGTTGGGAATGTTGTGAATTATTTTTGTGTTGAAAATGTGTATGTGTACGACTATGTGTTTAGAGTTGAAAGTCGTTAGT
This sequence comes from Harpalus rubripes, assembly GCA_963082715.1. NCBI lineage: Eukaryota > Metazoa > Arthropoda > Insecta > Coleoptera > Carabidae > Harpalus > Harpalus rubripes. Next base: position 34,605,717 of record OY720451.1, on the reverse strand, counting down.
TAACATATTTAATGCAGTGTTCATGTCTTTTGGATCTTTGGTCCTCATGAGAGTACCAAGTGGATCTTTAAGTCCACGTAATAAAATTCTAAGTGCATAATTTTTGAACTGTTCGATTAATATGCGTCTATCGAATATAGTAACTTGATTGCTTATGTAAGAAATTTATAAGTTTAAGATATCTTGTACACGGTTATAAAATTCAAAGGCTGTTTCGTTTCCTTGTTTTAACTCGGTAATTTCGATATCTAATGTGTACATATCTCTTTTGTCTAAGTAGTTGTTAAGTAGGGCTTGTTTTAAATCTTCCCTCTTTGTGATTGTGGTGCTAGCGATGTTTACTGCTGCATCACCTTTAATTTTTGAAAGAATGCTTGACATTAAAAATTCGATTTGGAAATCGTCAAGATCAAACAAATTATAAAATTTATTGACACGTTTTTCGCATGTTTTCTAGTTTTGGTGGGGGTAGTAATGGTACTTCTGTTTGTGTTTGTGATGGTGTCATTTTTGTGGATTTTTCCTTAATTAAATTTGGGCTAAAAGTTATATGATAAGGGAATTCTGGTTCTGAGTCAGAGGAGTTATTACTTTTAGTTGATTCTAAATCAGAATCTGAGTCTGAGTGGTACTGATTACTATGTGACATTGACATGTGCAACTCATAATAGAAGAATGATGACTTTGTCCATAAATCGTGTTGCTTCGTACTGCTCTGTATTCGTTAGGGCCTAGTTCTGTTTCTGCGACGTTCGCTCGTGGATGCGGATGAACTTGGATTGGCATGGGACGTCTTCTTTCTTCGATCGTCTTCAGCCTTCCGATATTCGGTTAATCGTTTGAGAACGAACGCGAATTTCACTATTCACGGAAATCGCCCGAAAAATCCTATAAGACTGCGCCAGTTATATTTTTAAGGTTCGCTGAACTAGTTTTAAAAAGATTTTTATTGTAAGTTAAAAGATTATATTCGCTTATTTTTTATTATGTCACAAGTTACAATATATTATTTATTTAATTTTATTACATTTAAAGTTTATTTGTGTGCAATTTATGAATGGTTACATCAGACTGAGTAAAAATAAGTAAAGTTACAATTTATATAGTTTATGCTTTCCGGTGTCGGGTATAAAACGCAATAACTGTAACAACATACCGATGACGTCACTCATATTTGGAAAATAACATTGTAACTTTTAACTTATATCAGACAAACAGATTATACACTCCGAAATTGATGACGTCAAAATCGACCGGGAATTACAAAACCTGAAATATTCTTGAAATATGCATCCGGTTTGTAAGTGTGTGGAAGGTTTAAGAAGTTTTAATCATAATACGGCTATAAAATCATCGCAGTTAAGATTCATTTAAACAATTACATTTTATTTTCTTTGGAAATTAAATGTACTTGAACATGTAAACCAGGTCTATGAACATAAATAAAAAATAATGTAATAATGTAACATAACGGAAAAAGTAATAAGAGAGCATCAAAATATATCAGCATGGTGTTAATTTAGAAAAACTAGTTAATAATACTAACGAAAATAAATTGTTTTCCCACAGGTTAGTATTAATAGTTATTTATGATGCAAGAAGTGTGTAAAGGCTGGTTTATGTAAGCTGTAACTTTAAGACTTTACCTTAGCATTAGTATTATGATTGCATGAACCTTTACATTACGTTGTCTGGTGCATGTACTTTTTAGGGCAAACCAATAAGAGTAGGCCGGTAATATAATTTTTCTAACACCAACACGTCCTTTTTATCATAAATATATCTGCGTTGTTCAACTAACTGTATTTAATTGGACTTCGTTTTTAATGACACTCTTTTTACTCAAGACAATGTGACAGAATTTTTTTAAAAAATAACGAACGTCAAACCTGGAATTAATAGTCGCGAGAATTGCTAGAATCAAGTTATCGGGCGATATCATATACTATTCTGATTGGTCGGCATTCGCATTATGACTAAAAAATTAAAAATTGCCATTTTATAGGGTAACGGCATAATGCTATAAGGTTAAGGTTACACCTGCATGTACCGTAGTATGCATTTGTCTATATTCGATTTATTAATGCAAAGTCATAATGCTAATGCTAAGGTAAATTCTTAAGCTTACATAAACCAGCCTTATGTCACGCAAGAAAACTAAGTCAGGCCGAGTGGAGTAATTTTCTTAAGTGATTTATGTAATTAACACCCATGTGTCATTCAAAATTTTTTCCAACACCTCTCCAAATGGTTTAAAACGTATTTAAAAGATTTTCTAATTTGAAATTTCGAAATGACATTTAGTAAAAAAAGTGCAGTGTAGGCCTGCTCAGTAACTATAATGTTAAAATATGAATGTTTATCTCGCGTTCCTAATAGCAGCGTGACTTTGTTTTTTTTTATATTTTAGTTCTTTAAAATGAGTTTCATTAAAGAACTGAAATAGAATTTCCCGAACATGAAATTACGTATATATTAGACAAACGGACCAAAATAAAAAAAAATATAGTATAAAATACACGTTTCATAAGATATTTTTTATTATACCTGCATCATAATCACTGATCATCGTACCAAAAAGCGTGCTTAATCTCAAGATTAAAACACGCCGTGCTTTAAAGTCGCTAAGCAACAACAAACGTTAACAATTTGTTTATTTATAATTGTTAATGAAAATAAGCAATACCTACTGATTTACTTCAATTATTCATATAAATGTGTGATGAATTTTAAATAATATATTTTCTATTCCACCATTTGTACACTATTAAAATGTAACACATTTCACATCATATGCTTGGCACATGCGCAGTATTTTTGAACAAAATTCACCAGGCGTGAAGCCACTGTTTGTAGGTTAGAATATAATTATTCATGTATAACACTTACAAAGGAAATTGTCTTCATAAATTGGAATAATTATTTATTTATTGGTAACATAGGAATAACCACGTTCTATTTTGGCCTGATTTAGCATCGTGCCTCTTTGCCAGAATCACTCAACAATGGCTACGGGACATATGAGAATGAGAACAAGACAATACAAGAAATATTCCATCGCCCAAATGAACAATTTTGGAATTTATTAATGGGGTAAGTATACGATGAAGAATAGGAAGCCACTAGCAAAAAGTTCTTTGGTATTTCGCTAACAGTACATGATTTTACATATGGAGTTATAGAAAGCATAGAAATATGTTTGTAAGTTTTTTATTTATGGTATTTAATACTCTTTTAAATAAAAATTGAAAGTACAATTTGTGTTATTAGATATTTTTATATTCGGCAGTTGAAGTTCATTGCTTTCATTTAGTGTTTGTTGTTTCGCAACATTTACTGTTTGCATATTCGTAGTTTTTATTGACGAATTGGACGCAACACTGGTTCTATTTCCATTCACAACTTCGGCTATACGTTGTGACACTTTTATTTTATTTACGGTGGACTCTTCAATGTAACCAGCCGCAACCGTAGAGGACTTCCAGCCCACTTGACGTTTAAGCTCATGTACGGTCATTCCGCCATTCGCCATGATCGTAGCAGATGTCCGCATGAAAGCATGGCCAGTATATTTCTCAGCGTCCGGAAGATTCAAGAAACGTGCTACGCGAGAAGGACATTTTCCGAAGCTGTTAATTCCAACAACTTGTCTAACACATTTTCCATTTGAATACTTCAAAAAGACTCTATCTGTTGTTACATTGTCCGGGCGTAATAAAAGGTATTTATCAAATAAATGAACATAAGGAATACTGGAATCGTCAATAATAACAAATTTTCGACCTTTTTCAGTTTTTGAAGGACGAATATTAATTATTAGAACGGAACCCTCTATTTTAATATCTGACATACGTAAATTACACAATTCGTATATTACGCGTAGACGCATAACCCTAATTTCAAGTTTGTATAACATCTGGAACTTTTTCTGGCAATATTAAAATGCAGTGGCGTGCGGTGAAATTTTGGTCGGGTATGCGCCAAGGATAGGAAATAATTCATAATTTTTGTAATTACGATATTTATTGCATACTTTAATATAACATAGAAAAAAATTAATGTTAATTAATATAACTATTTGTAAATAAATTCTATTTTTCTTTCTTTTTTACAAAATTCTTGAATTATTTCAAAATGAAAATTATCTTTAGTTTGCATATCGCATAGTTGAGATTTTTAAATGGACAACAGTCCTAAGCTTGATAATCTTTCTTGTCCCTGGGATGATCGTTTGTATGATTTTATGCGCTTCAAAGTCGAAAATTAGCGTTCAACCAAAGCTGTAGAACTTGGAAGTGTCAGAAACCGCGAATATTTATGAATTGCTACTGAATAACAATTTAAATTTTCAAATCCTTGTTTGTTCCAAATGATGCTGATCCACATAACCAGGAAACTTTTTCATATTCTGTTACATGAAAATGTCACGTAAATCTTTTTACCTTTGTCTTTATGAATCGTTTTTAAATTATTTAATTTAGAAGTAGGTTTTCCACTTTTGATAATTTCATTTTTCTCGGTAAATGCTCTTTTCGAAAATAGCTTTTCTATTAATTTTTTTATAATGTAATCCATAGTTACCTAAAAATATGCGTAGTATAACAAAAAAATATCTTTTTTCTGTTTAAAGTTTGTAGACAATGTTAAATTATTAAAACATATTGGTTGGACTTGCATTGTCTTTATTTTTTTAAATATTACAACGTTTCGACTGCTGCAAATCTACAGTCGTCGTCAGGTTACAAAATAATTATAATAATAAAATTATAAAACATAAAATAAATAATAAATATATAAATTGTAAAATATAGACTTTGATAAAACTATTCCGTCAAATTTTGACGTCCTCTATTTGACAGCATATCATTCATGGGAGGAAGGGCACCATATGTTGTGGAAAGAAGCTAAAATACTCCACAAGGAAGAACAATGGAGGAAAAGAAAATTTAAAGAAGCAGTTTTAATATTTTCAAATGCAAATAATATTAGTAAACCTAGCGTTGAAATTAGTAACCTGTGGAAAACATTATTATGTCAAATAGAGGACGTCAAAATTTGACGGAATAGTTTTATCAAAGTCTATATTTTACAATTTATATATTTATTATTTATTTTATGTTTTATAATTTTATTATTATAATTATTTTGTAACCTGACGACGACTGTAGATTTGCAGCAGTCGAAACGTTGTAATATTTTAAAAAATAAAGACAATGCAAGTCCAACCAATATGTTTTAAAAAAATATCTTATTCTGAAATTCTGTATGGTGGATGATGCAAAAAGTACTACAGCAAAATATACCCGGGTAAGCGATGAATTTAGCGCTTACCGGCTCACCTACAGCGTGCACTCCCCACTCCTTATTTCTCGCAGTTCCTCAAGTGTCGCCCTGCCCCGATCCGTCAACAAGTCATGCGGCAGAGCCTAGCGCTATCCACTAGATTTTTCTAATGTTATTCAGTTATTTATATTATACAAGTAGAACTAAATAAAATTTAAATGTAATAGAATTTATCTTACATATAATTTAAAGTTTTTACATGTATTATGTAAAAAAAATAACATTATAAAATTTAATTAATTTCTAAATACGAATGGGTATGCGCGGCATGCCCCGCATACCCTGACCGCACGCCACTGTTAAAATGTAGGCCAGTTAATTTATATATCCGACCTTGCAAAAGATTATGTAAATCAATTTTTTTTATGCTATTGGGAGCAAGTTTGCAGCTTTGTGCAAATTATGTACCACCCAAAAAACTGGTATTTTTTTTTTACTTTTTGCTTAATATCTATGCAAGTATGCATTTGACAGAAAAAGGTACTTAGTTATTTTTAAAATACATTAATTTTCCTAAAATTTGAGACTGCCGAGCTTTGTATGGACCGAAAACATTACCTCTCTTACCTTCGGTATGGCGAGAGGTAAAAAGGGCTCGACCTTGCAAAAGGTCATGTAGATCTATTTTTTTTTATAAATTGTTAGGACCTAAGCCAATAGTAAGAAAACATCCGTGTGAGTTGCGTAACAGCCAAAAATATCTCCGCAAGTATGCTTCTGAAACAAAAAAGTTACTTAATCCTTCTTTACAGTACATTAAATTTCCTAAAATTTTAGACCTAGCCGAGCATCGTACGTCCAGTATATTCCGAGATCCAGCTCTTTAAATTCAAGCATTTGTTCCAAAAATAGAAAAAAATGAATTTTTCTCTTGTATTTTGTCAAAAAATCGGCTAAAATATTCATGCAACAAGGACAATTAATCAATTTGAAATACATTTATATAGCAGCTTTAATTTGAGTTCCAACGGACACCCATATGTCCTATGGTTATCTCAAACATGGCATATAACCAAAAAACTAGGAAACTGGATTTTGGGAAAAAAATCATTGAAAATAGTTTACGTAGTAATATAATTTCATTTTGTACTTAAGAAAGGTGTAAAATTGAGAATTAATATTTACAATATTGTAACGCCAGAGTATTTGCAACATTTGGTCAGCGAAGTGCCCGACGAGCCCGTGCGTACCGACGCCTATGAATAGTGGGAGGAGGAGCCTAGGTAGGTGATCAATAACGGTGCAGCGCGCGACAGGCGGGCTACTTGAGGCGTGCGGTTAGGTAAATACAGGAAGATAACGCAATCCGCGTATTGTTATATAGTTCGAGACGTCACGAGAATATTCCAGAAGGGATTAAGAGGAACTATATGTATAAGAGACGTACCTGTGTGCGAATTCATTTCTTCACATACAGTGTTATTAGTCTGTCAGAAGGAGAGTTACGTATCACAGCAGTGCCGTGGAGAACGTATACAGTTTAGTGTCGAGTGAAATACTCGGGAAATTACTGGGATAGCTGTAGAAGAGAATACTCGGTAGTATTGAAGAGTATTGGGGAACTAGGTATACGGGGACAGAAATGGCAAGTAGAAGTGGATATTTGGAAGTGGTGTTGAAGAGTTGTGGCATACGGACAGTCGGTGATACTAAGGCTGTGTAAATTAAACAGTTACATAAATAGACAGACAGTGAGGTAAAAGGTGTGAATTCTGTCCGAGCAGTTGAATATACACACGATTTTGTCAGTTGAGTATATAGACGCTGTGGAGATCGGTAGGTCGGACAGTTGAATGTGAAGTGAAATAAATAGTGGAAATAATCAGTAATATCGTGTAAATAGTTCTGTTAATTATTTTAAATAAATAAAAAGTTTAGTTTATTATATTCGCAGTTTTAAAATAGTATTTAATAATTGTTTAATACTAGTAATCGTCATTGTTATTATCTTTTTAATCTTTATATTTATTATATTATAATAATATAAATTATATTTATATTTATTTTAATTAATGATAGTCTACTATCTACACTTCACCCAAATAAATAAATAAAAACCTTACAATTGGTGTCAGGTGTTCGGGATAAAAAACTGTGAAAATAAATAAATAAAATGAAACAACTAAATTAAAGTCAATTGGAAGTACGTGATCTCAGGAGGAACTGGAAGAACGTGAGTTGGGTACAAGAGGAAAGAAATCAGAGCTTCAAGAAAGACTGCGGCAAGCATTAATCGATTCTGGGAAAATCCTGAAGATTACTTATTTGAAGTTCCGTATGATGGTTCCGACATTTGTAAATTTTTTAAACGAACATTAAAACAAAAATTAGATGAACCTTCTAGTAGAAAATAAGAAAATGTTAGAGAATTAATAGCATTTGCTAGAACATTAAGACACGAATATTCTAGAAGTTTGGAGCGGAGAGTAGAAGAATGTCCTAGACGTTTGGAGGAAAATTCCGGTATACCGGTGGAAGAATTAATGAAACATTCTAGAACATTGGAAAGAGAATTGAAGGAAAGTTCTAGAATAGCGGAGGAAAATTCCAGTGCACTGGAAGAGGAAGTAGTAATGGAATATTCTAGAACATTGGAACAGGATTTTATGACAGTTCTAGAAAAGTCGAAGAAGATTCTGGATTTGGAACCAGAATTGAAGATGAATTCTGGAAGAGTAATGGAGAATTATGCAGCAAATGGAGCGGAAATTGAAGACTTCTAGCAGAACGGAGGATGTCGTTCGGGAGTTTGAGGCTGACGTACCTCATGTGGTTCGTCTCGCACATCCTGCGGCTCCTGACAGCAATATGGAGTGCCAGGGCACGCAAGCACTCATCTACACAGTTCGAGACAGTAAAGCCTCATTCACAACACGAAATTAGTGGTTAGTATTAGTAGTCACGGTTAGCGCAGAAAGCTTGACATACGTAGTTGTACTAAAACGTTAACAATAACGAAATTACCGCAGCGTAGGCCTGCGCTAATTTCAGTTAGCGCAAGAGTTTGTAAGCTTCAAACTTATGGTTAATAATTAACAGAATAGCCAATCACAGAACACAGTAGAATCAAATAGATATATTGTAGAAAAGGAAAGATGTTATAACATTCGTTAAGGTTTGAGGTTGACAGTTATTTTTAAGAGAAATAAATTACATTTGTGTTGAATTGAAGTAGAATTTTATACTGACTTTATTAGCGAGTATGTCATATGTAAACTTTTTGAACCTTATAAAAATACATTAATATCAATACTTCTTCTCTTGAACTTTTTTATATAACAAAAAAGAAAAATTTAAATAATAATTAAATCCGCTAAAAAAAGTAGGTATTAAATTAAACCAGCTCTTATTTCATGTATTGTGAACACTGTTTTCCAATCATTAACTACTAATTATAACCACTAACACTAACTACTACACTGCGGTTAGCTCGGCCAAAAACAATTGATAACGCACTGTCATACATATTCGATCATGAAGCTGCCAAACAAGCTTCACGTAACAAGAATACCGAAGCCACAGAAGCGAAGGTGCGACGAACTACAGGTATAGTTTTTATTAGAAAAAAGAAACTCCGCTGTTACAGAAGAAGACGAAAGAGAAATAAGAAGAGAACGCGAAAGAGATGGAGAGCGTGTTCAGTAAGAGACTAAAAAAAAATTTAAGACGAAATTCTAGAGATAAAGGAAGAATATGAAGAAGATCAGCTGGAGGACAAGAAGGGCCCTGAAGAAGAAGAAGAAGAAGAAGAAGAAGAAGAAAGAAGACAACCAGAAATGAATAGTCCCAGACGAGTAGCTGCAATTACAATCTAATAGTATATTCCCTAACTTAACCACGACCGTCGTAATGGTTTTCTTGTGGTTCACGTGGTCAGGTTACGGTTATTGAAAAGTGGTTGTGATTCGGAACATCTTGGTTAATTTGTGTCGGTAAAGGAGGGAGCCACAGTATTATTAGAAATAAGTGACAACATAACTCTATTGATCTATTTTATACTAACATAAATATTATACATATCAGTATATATATATATGTTTATACAATTTTATTTAATATATTATAAGAAATAAAAAAATGACAACAACCACAAAAAAATTGTGGTCGTTGTGGTCACGAAAAAGTAACCAAAACTTTCAGGAACCACATTCCGAAATGGAACCTCGATCCTGAAATTATGTTTTGGTTACATTCCGGAACGCTTAACCAGAACCTTGGTCACCGCGGGTAAGTTACGGAATATATTATAAGTAATTTCAAAACGGAGTCAGAAGACCGCGAAGAAGACGCATGTGGACAGCGCGAAAGAAAAATATGAAAACTCGAATCAGATGACGATGATGACATCTCTCATCGCAAGGAAGAAAGCCAAGAAGACGAAGCCCAAGAGAACGTTTGGAAATGGTGGCATAAAGAATGCGCTTGTCTCAAGACGTTGAAGAAGTCGCTGGTTTATACGCTATGACGCTTGACCATACAACCAAGGACGTATTCAACAACATCATCTTCAAAGACTAGCGCAAGTGCATGACAGAGAAAGAGAGATCCACCATCACTGATCTGAAGTGTAAATTCAAGTAGATGTACGCGTACTTTGAAGTTGCAGAGTATAATGGTAACAGAACCAAGCAAGAAAAGCTCGAGTAAAAAAAGAAGAAAAAGAAGAAGAATGAAGAGCCACAAAACAAGTATAGGTTCTGTATCACTCATGGGCTTAAAGAGAAAATTGGTAGTTCGAAGTATCTCCTGGCCACAAATGGAATGAAATCCGCCACGATCCCATCGTCACTACTAGGCTCGCTTCCTGGACTGAAAACAACAAGTGATGTTGAACACAGGCAAAAAAAGTATACTCTTATGTATAATTTTATATTAATCAACAAAAATAGATGTGTTTTTGTCAGGTTTTTACAGATTTATAAATCATAAGATTTACAGGTGTGAATAGAATCGATACATAACCTTTTTAGCTACTGAACACTTTTCCAGGATTACTGTTTTTAATAAATTATAAGTAAAAACTGTCAAATAGCATTATACTTTTGTAAATATTTTAATATTAAGATATTAAAGTAGGAGTATCTAGATACTCTTCAATGCCAAATTAAGTAATCTTTCTAACCATATCAAAAACTCTGCTTATAGTCCTATGAGACAGATATTTGAAAAAACTGTTTTCCCATGTTAAATGCCTGTCACGATTTTCAGTGTTTACATTGTATAACATATCTCTAAAAATAAAAAGTAACCGACTTTTTGCAAGGTAAATCTACCTAATTACAGGAATAGAAATGGCAGCGTCTAGCCTGAGCATAGAAGGAATAGAACCTGAAATGTATTTACTGGTTTCAGGAGATTAATGGGTCGATTCTGTTCATGTCTGTAAATCTTACAGATCTGTAAATTTGTAAATAATGGACAGTATCGCAACGAATTCTGCGCACTTATGTATAATTTTACATTAATCAACAAAAATAGATGTATTTTTGTCAGGTTTTTACAGATCTACAGATCTGTAAGACTTACAGATGTAAACAGAATCGACCCATAAGCCTTTGTTTACATGTACAAATGAAGGCTGATAACTAAGTAATAACTGAAACTGTACGGTAATATTATTAAAATACAGACTTGTCAACAACAGTCTACAAAATAAAAATAAAACAAAATGAAAGTGTAATGCTGTCCATTAATACATATAGAAAACGTTAGTGTATCGCTCTTAACACGGTTTACTTTATTCTAAAATAATAAACATGATGAATAAAGCACATAACTTGAATATTTGTCATATTGACATACGTCAAAATAATTGTTCTGTTTATCATAGCATTCTGAAAGCAGCATTAATAAAAAAATTCAAAAAATAATATTTAATGTCTTCATTTTTTGGAACCGATAAACTATTGAACAAACCACGGATGTTACGAATCATAACAAGCCTTTGATGGCTCGGATTTCAAACCGACATCTGCGGCAGTAATGATACACATAACATTCCTGAGTATGTTAATAGCTATAAATGCACAGAAATAACGTGAAATTATGACTTTAATACGTAATAATATTAGATTAACATTAAGAGAGATTGGAAAATTTACTGGTGTAAGCAAAGCTACTCTACATAGGTTATACAAGTAGGAGCATTATAGATCATATCATTTTCAAAATCAGCAGAAGTTCGTTGTGGACGACGCGGAAATAAGAATACATTTTTGTAAAAGAATGCTTGAAAATGTTTATAATAATCCAGATTTGCTGGAAAATATACTTCTTATGTTATGTTTACTTGTTTGTTAGTTGGTTTATTGATTCGTTATTTTTAAATTTCTTAAAATATTTAAATGTAATACTTCTGTCAAATTCTTTCTTTCTCAAGAAGCATTTTTTATTCAGAGCGGTTCGGTTACACAGTAACCGCATTGTATTGAGCATCACTTACTAACTTATTTTGTATTATAGCAATATTCTTTAAATGAAATGTATCACTCAATGGACAAGATCAAATTTGACAAATGTCAAATAATTAATTTGACGTAAACGTCTGTAGTAACCGGGCATATTTTATTCACACCGGTTAACGAGCTTACTAGCTAGCACATTATCTTCCCTCCGTACTATATATTTCATACAAATTCCATACAGATAATTTCTTGCGAAAGATTCTATTTTTCCAGTACATTAGCTTCCCTCATTTCTACGTATTTTGTATAAATTCCATACAGAAAGTTTCAGAATTGATTCTATATTTGCAGTAAAATTATAACACAAACATATTATGTCAATCGCAATTGGCATTGGCATCTGTCTATCAAATTTTTTTAAATTATATTAGCTGTTTCCAAAGCTATTGCATAGCTGGCTGCACTTAGAAATATAATGTCTTTATAATTTTTTAACTCAGTATCCATTGAATATGAAGTATAAAATGTAATCAAATCGTATAAAGAATAAAATATTATTTAATATTTATAATAATATTAAATGTGAAAAAATGATATTCAACAGCGTTTTTCAAGAAAATCTGTTAAAACCTTCAAATGAGGGTACTTCCGGCTGACGAATTATATTCAAAATTTAATCAGCTTTTCATATGGATGTAACGAAGAGGAATACGAAAGAATTATATTTTTTAGATTTGTAGTGTTGCAGTTATCCACGGAGAAAAATCGTCGCACACCACACACATACACACACACATACACGCACATACGCACACACACACACACACACACACATCATAGCATAACAAAGAAAATATGAATGTATGTATGTACACACACGCACGCGCACGCATGCACAGGTACGCACACATACACGCACGCACACACACACACACACACACACACACACACACACACACACAGAGAGAGAGAGAGAGAGAGAGACGTACACACAGACATCGCAAAAATAATAAAAACGTATTCATTATCATCGTAAAAATAGTAAAGTCGTATTCTAGGCACCTTAAAACGTGCTTATTCATCAAAAACTCACCACCGATTTTTTTGATCAAAGACAATACCTTTCTTACCTAAAAGGTAGCGGAAGGTGAAAACGCCTTTCTTCATTTTAAATTGAGGCAGGCAAATACATTGCTGTTAAACAAATGTCAAGTTGGACATTACAAATCCAATGTTTCTCGTTAAAAAAGTACGGTATTATGAAACAACTATTTTTTATTTATTATGGCCAGTGACAACTGGATTAAACTTTATTTAGTAAAACAATTTGGAGCGTAAAATTTTCCTCAAAACTTTTGTTACATACGTTATAATATAATTTTACTTGTAGATATTTCTCTATAAAATGTGTTGTTTACTGATCCATCTATATGGTGTGATGATATATTTATTTATTTATTTATTTCTCTATAACCTGAAAGAGAACTAATTAAAATTTTTCGTGGATTAGTAAAATGTTAAAAAATTCAATTGATGAAGTTGTTGGCATTCAGAGAAACATAAAAAGAAATTAAAACACTAGGTATTGTTTCACAATTTAATATAATTCCTTTATTACGTAATTTCGGCTGTTACGCCATCAAATACAGTGGTGGCTCGTTTCATGAACGTCATATGCTTTATAATTGAAAGTTACATTTTTTCAAGGGCTGTGCTGCTACATATTTGTCCCCTTTCATGTACAAAAATAAATTGCCAGATCACAGAACACATTTTAGACAAGAGAATATATTGAAGGATTGTTAACTTGGATAAACTGTCTAAAGTCTAAACACAACAGCATATGGCTCAACTATTCTACAGGGCCTACGTTACATTACAATAAAAATACTAGACAGGTTATGTTTATGTTCGATTTTCGAATCTTCAAATGCAACATGTACTTATGTATTCAGTATCGTAACATGTTAATTTTTACATCCTGTTAATATTTGTAGCTCGCAGAAACAAATATATTAGATATCTGTTATTTGAATTTTTTATTCAGTATCTACTATTATTAGTAGCGAAACATTTAAACAGGATGATGAGTTACAGATTACACCCCAAATATTTAATTTGTCTTCCAACAAAGTAGATATCGTGAACTTACAAAATTTGTCAATACGCGGCGTTGATTGTATTCATGTATGCTCACGGTCACGGTCTGTATCTTTTGTTCTTTACGCAATCATTACATTTCAAGAATGCCTAAAACAGCTCCTTTTCTAGCGTAAAGTATATATACTCGTATATACAATAGTTATTATTGAACCTTGTGTATACGAGTATTTATACTTTTAACATGTTTTGTAAATCAGTTCATACCTTCTGATAATGGCGTAACTGCCGAAATATGATATTCCACTATTTTTAGTATAACTTAGTAAAACTAAGACTATTGGTGAAAAATTCCTATTAATAAGCGAGTTACGGTCCCCCGAAGTTTGAAAATAAAATTATTAAGATTAATGCAAGAAATTTATGTTCAAATAAAAACTGTTTGAGAATTGCAGTACTGTAGTCGTAGCCACGTGTCCGCTATTTGAATTTGTCTACTTCCATTGGTAGTAGACTCCACCCCTAACTCGGTATTCGTTATATATTTATAGGTGGTCTTTGAGTCGCCAATCAAAGTAATATATATGGTATTCATATGAGTGACGAGCTGCTAAAACAAAAAAATCCTTAGTTCCGAAGTATTTCAATTATATCATTTTATTTCTTTATTAATATTTATTATTAAGCATCTACTTTCACTATTTTTTACTAATTTTTCTTATTTCGATTAAGCTGTAATCCCCTATTACGTAATAAAAGAAATTTGTTAAATTGTGAAACAATACTAATGGCCGATTGCACCAAAACCATTGATTAAGTAAATTTAATCTTGATTAGTTATCATTTATAAGATTTTAATCACGATTAGTATTTTTGACTTGCACGAAAATTCGATTAATTAAGCAGAGATTAAACGTTCCAGTTTGGTGACATTTCAAACAGTTGGCAGCAATATCGGTCAGTTGTTGTGTTTGACAGATAACGTAGAATTTATTCAGAAGATTAAAAATGGAAAAACGAGAAAGATCAAAAAATTTTACAACAAAAGAAAGAAATTTGTTAATAACAAAAATAGAAAACTATGTTGGTATTACAGAAAATAAAAGAACTGATACTGTTACAGTTTACACAAAATTAGATAGTTGGAAGCAAATTAAAAAGGGTTTTAATAGCTCTAGAATCAGTGAACATATAATCAACTGGAAGTGATACTTTACTTAAAGCTCATTGCTATTTCAAACATAGAATTGACGGGAGGTCATGTTTAGCTCTTGAAAAATATAGTCACCCTATTGCTAATTGGCACAGACAGTACTTTGCATAAAACCTTAAAAAGTTCAGGCAATTTTGCGTTCTGAAATATCTTCATCCACAATTGATCAACATCTAAATCAGATTTATCTAATTTATTCAGTAGCTTGTTTAAGATAATAACTTCATCATACAATCATTCTTCATCAACATAGCGGTATTTAGATGTCTGAATCATTTCATCATAAGAAATTGAACTCTTGAAATTAAAGTGTCACTTTTAACTAATTTTCCTGTTGTAAAAAATCCACCAAATTGTATGCCTGCTAAGCGTGCAAAAAGTTTTAAGTTTTTGTTATCCAGATGACCATTCTCCACGTAATTGTCGTCTATTTGTCTATCTCCCAGTTGACCATCGCCAAGTTATCGCGTACCGTCTTCAAGTATTCCATATTTTATGCTATTGTAAATATATTTAGGTGGGAATAAATCATTCGTGATTTGAAAAAGAATTAAATGAATGTTAATTTATGATTATATTTTTTTCAATATTTAATTATTTTTTTTGTTCAACTCAGGTATTTACACCATTACTTTCAAACCCTGCCAACCACACTGGGTGGCCTCAAATCACAGCTGAAGATGTAATCACCCACATTCATGCATTTCGAAGTACTATGACCCAGATCAAGGGCGCACTACAACATCAAACACTTTTGGCGATGCCACCAGGCATACACCGCATCTACGAAGTAGAGTTAGCGTGCCGAGACAGCG
Source organism: Harpalus rubripes (assembly GCA_963082715.1). Taxonomy (NCBI): domain Eukaryota; kingdom Metazoa; phylum Arthropoda; class Insecta; order Coleoptera; family Carabidae; genus Harpalus; species Harpalus rubripes. The sequence goes on along the minus strand of OY720451.1, from coordinate 34,589,842 downwards.
ATGGAGATTGTGTGGATCTTTACCTTAAGGCAGCCATCGAAGGTATCATTATAAAATGGGCTACCCAGATTAACGAAATTCTGAAGGAGAACTCTACGGCAGTATTCGCTGAAAACGCACATCCTACACCACAGGTAGAAGTTGAGTTTTGGAAAGAAAGGTTGAAGAACTTGGAAAGTATTTATGATCAATTACGAGATCCAAGAGTAAAGAAGATGGCTTCATATTTAGGTAAGGTTTCATGTGTCATGTACAGTTAAAAAATTAAAAATGTCTGATCAATGTCACCTGACTTATAAAGGAATTAACTTCGGAATTAATAAATTGGCATACATTTATCTCTCATTTGGAAAGACTACAACCGTGTGCGATAAGGTTGGATATAACACGCTTGTATTTCAAATATTCATATTCTTTCGACAAGCTACGACATTCCACTTTAAAACGATGCTTGTTGTTGAAAATACTTTCGCTGTAACGTAAGTTTATTTATTAATTTTGATTCATAGCCGTACGAATAACGTTAATTTCTGTCAGTGTCACATATATTTTTATAATAATAAAATAACAGTAGTAGATATCTCAAGCGTGCATTTGAAAAGAAAAACTCTATCGTGTAATGCATGCTTTATGTATCCTTATAAAAACTAAGTAAACGACACCAATGAATATGACAGGATGGACGGAAAATATTAATTCATACAATTCAAAGTAGTTGTCAAAATGTGCAATTACGCAAATATAAGAAAGGCTTCATGCATGAATTGCACACAATACTGTTTTTAGCATGCCATGGATATTACAATAATGGACAGTAGTTTGCTTTAGCCAATAAATAAAACTGTTTGTTATTAATATTAGTGTGATTAGGTAATAATAATTTATTCAAATGTTTTTTTTTTGCAATAAGAACTAATATTCCATCGCACTAATTACTCGAAAACTGGCAGTAATAGCATTAATCTACTTCCGAAAATTTATAGAATACTTAATATACTATAATTTATGTTATAGAGTTGAAATCGCTAACAGTAATAATACGCGAGATATTTGCTGGTTTATTTATAGACGGACAGCCTATATATATATATATATATATATATGTTAAGGAATTAGTCAGTAGTGTCAGCTTACCTGATGACGAAAGCAGATTTTCGCTTTCGAAAAGTTGTGAAGAATTTATGTTTTTACAAATAAAGATAATGGAAGTTCAAGATAAAATGGTTTTAATTCTTGGAGTATTGCTTATTGTTATTGTTACCTGTTTGTTCGCTATCTTTTGTTGTACCCGCAACCGTTTGTACGTTCTTTTCAATTATTGGCTTGTCCTGGCCTTAAATCTCTCACTGCGTGTATGGTAAACCCTATCAGCTTGCAGCAGGTCATGTATTAGATCATATTCATTCTCGTGTTGGTTGGCCATGTCAGTACTTGTTCTCTCGTATCGTCGAATTGCAGACCCACATCGTAACATAACTTTACTTTTTCATAGAATTACTGGCTTATTGTTTCATCTCTAACCTGTACTCGCTGTATCATTCGTTTTTATTTAACCCATTGACGTATTATATAAATGGACGCAACGTACCTAGGTGCTGCTTTACTGTATAAGCATTGACACACCTTAAAAAAGGACAGCGCTACAACAATTATTGTTTTACATACAATGTAATTTTGGTCATCTGAATACCAAAAATTGTATAGTTTACAATAAATTTTTGACAATTCAATTATTGTTTTGTATACAATATTGTTTCAAAATCAATGTTCACGTGAATTTCAATATTATAATTTATTGTATTCAAAACAATAATTGTTTCGTATACAATATTGTTTTGTAAACAAGTGTCACGAGAATTTGGCTGAAAGTCAAAAGATGAAAAATAGCATAGAGTGCTTAGGAATATTCATCTCATTCATAATAAATGACAATGTAAAATATAGTTCATATTCGATTTAACATAAAATATTTCATTCCTACATTAAATTATTTGTAAAAATAACAAATATAGAAATTTATCTAATATTATTTATTTAAAACTGTTTTTATACACATTTAAAGTGTAGTCCGTCGATTGAAAATGATTGCTGCATATCACAGAATGTTTGAATAGCTTGAAATTGTGTCTTCTAACTGCAATAAGCTAGACTGTTCACAGTTTTTTGTCTTTCGGAAATCACTGCATGACATGATCATTTTAAAAGAAGTCTGAAATATAAATGAAATCATACTCATATGCCAGGGATGGCGAACCAATAGCACGCGTGCCATTAATGGCACGCGACACAATATTTTGTGCACGTCACTGATCACAAAATTCATTATGATGCACTACGAAAAAAAGTGTAAAGTAGGTATTATATGACGAGCGAACGCGAGTGATCCCTACGCTACGGAATGTTCGGATGCGTACTTCAAAGATTTGTTGATTGCTTGGAAGAAATCAGACTGTTTCTGCAAAATGAGGGAAGAGTTGAAGAATACCCACAGTTGTTGGATGTTATGTGGCTTTCAAAATTGATGTTTTTTACATACAAATGCCAACATATAAATAAGTTAAATATGAAGTTTCTGGGCATAAATAAAACAATTATCGTCATGATAGATCTCATTCGCGCTTTTGAGGCTAAATTGCAAGTTTTCAGGAACGATATCACAAGAAACTACAAGTATTTTCCAAATTTGAAAAAATATATCAACGATTTAGAAATACATGAGAAACCAGACGAAGGCCAAGTTACTGAAGAATTTATTTTTGTGATTGATTCTTCAATCAAGGAATTTTCAGCGAGATTTTCTCAGTTCAAAGAATTATCGGAAATACTCAAGTTTATTATGTACCCTGATGTGATGTGACTTTATATCGCAATAACTTGGTAACACTTCATTTTAGAGTAAAAGTCCTCATAATCGGTCTTTTAGAGAATTTAATTACCTACAAAATCCATTTATCAATTTCTTTTTACGACCAATGCAACATAGTAGGGGTAAATTAAAAAAAAACGAAAAAATATGTTTTTTAAAAATTTAGTGCAGCAACAGTCTTTGGCACATTATTTCTAATTATGCAACTATTATTTCAAACAGAATATCCTATAGCAGGGATGGCGAACTAATGGCACGCGTGCCATTAATGGCACGCGTCACAATATTTTGGGCACGTCACTGATCACAAAATTCATTATGATGCTCTACAAAAAAAAGTGTGAAGTAGGTATCATATGACGAGCGAACGCGAGTGATCCCTACGCTACGGAATGTTCGGGTGCGGTGCGCGGGTCATTTGATAAACTGAATTTGTCCCAATTCGATTGGTTGAAAATTGAAGATTTTGAAATGCAGCTGATTGATTTCCAGTCTAATTCAATATGGATTCAAAAATTTATTGAAACAAGGAAAGAGTTAGAATTAATTGAAACAGAAAGATTGACAAGTAATATAAGTGAAAATGCTAATAACACAATTTTGGAAACATGGAATGCGTTACCAGACACATTTAATTGTTTGAAGAACCTGGCTCATGCTATTTTAACAATATTTTTATCAACCTATGCCTGCGAGTCATTATTTTCAGAGATGAATAACATTAAAGACTCGGTTAGAAACCGTTTGACAGATGACTCCAGTTCAGCATGCATTCTGCTAAAAGTAACATCTTATAACCCCAACATATGTTATTTGTCATCTAATCTGCAACAACAGAAGTCACATTAATTTTACTTTAGTTTAAATTACGCGTATAATTGTAACATTGCAAAATGTTCCTATTTTTTTTTGTAGTAAATAAAGAGTTTTGAGTTGATAGTATTTATTATTATTATTATTTTCCCAATAATCACAAAGTCAAAATTATTTGATGGCACGTCTATGACCTCATTGAACATTTCTTTAGAAAAATGGCACATTGATACGTAAAGGTTTGCCATCCCTGTTATATGCATAGCATGAATGACAGAACATAACCTGTATTATTTGCAAACTACATTAAAATTATTTCTATTTCACATTAAATCAAAATTACTCACTTCGTAACTAATTCTTAGTTATAGATATAAAAAAGAATATTTATAATATTTACTAATATTACTAATATTCTGAGGAAATATATTGCACTTTTACTAACTGTCACTACTGTCAGACCAGCAAACAAAACAATAGACCTCAACAATGTTCTTGTTTGACATTGCCCCGCTTATCTATCTTAATTCCTCTCTCTTTACGTCGGATCCATTTATGTAATATGTCAATGATTTAACCGTTTTGCTAACCTTACCTTCGAATATTTTCTTGAATTCTTCTTTGAATTCTTCCCAAGATTTTATTCTATTTCTGCGGGATACGTACCAGTGTTGCGCACCCTTTTCTAAATGAGTTCTGGCACGTCTCAAGTGCGAATGCAACCGGCCACGCATGCAGAGTTTGCATTTCATCAATAGTCGCCAGCCAATCTTGAGATTTTGTCGCATCTCCTTCGTCATCAAAAGTGTTTCTGTTTTTCGGCAGGTCGGGCATAACGTGAAAAGATTTATCTTGTACTACTGTTGAGTTAACTTGTGAATCCGTTACCTTTTGCACCGGCTTCATCATTTGGTCATTACGACGTTGGTTTTCTTCCGTCATCACTCTTATTTTTCACGTGGCTGTGAGCGTTACACACAATAAACACCCTGATTTGATTAAATATGTATATTAACTTAAATTACAAAAATGATAATACACTCTATATAAAAAACTTTACTCTCCCATTCACACACACTCCTTCTCCCCCCTCTCTCTCCTTCTCGTCCCGTAGCCCCTCCTTATAAGTCATTATTTTTTATGAAGGCCTCTATTGTGTTCCATGTGTCTTTATCATTTAAATTTTTTTTATCAGGTTCATGGGGTTTAACATGCCTGTATTTTGTTCCGTTGCGTGTCTCTCCGCCGTGCACATATTACACTCAAAAAGTGTGTGTTCAGCGATGACTTCCTTATCCTGCTTGCAGGCTTGGCAAAGAGTGTCTTCAGCTTTCTTGATCCTGTGCAAGTATTCACGGAATCATCCATGGCCGGTCAGGGCTTGAATTAGGTGGAAGGACATATCTCCATGGGTCCTATTTATCCATGGTTCGAGGCTTGGGATAATCTTTCTAATCCACGCTCCCTTATTTCCACTTGAACTTGCTCTTGCCAGTAGTTGTATTGGCGATGACAAGGACAGCCTCTTTGGACACCCGGAGAGCCATTCTTCTTAGAACCCGCGAGAGGGGTTTTCTGTGTACTTCTTTTTCCCTTTCCTAAATCCGTATTGCCTATCAGATAGGTTGTTACCCGAGTTTTCAATTTCCTGTATCAGTCTCTCCAAAATTACATATTCGAAAATTTTACCTATGCCGTCCAGTAGGCACAGAGGTCTGTAGCTCTTTAGTCCTTTGGTGTTTATTTCTGGTATTGGGTCAGGTACCTCTTCAGTTATCCAATTCACTCTGTCGTCTTGGGGAAAAAGTGTATTTATTACGTGTTGTAGTTTCTCTTTGTTTGGATGGTGGTTCCCCTATCTTAAGTTTTTGTGTAATAATTTTATATGCCTGCTCCCAGATATCCTGTTCATCACATAACTTGTTCCATGCTTGTTTTTTGGAGCTAGCTATTTTATTTCTTAGGTTTTCCTTTCTTCGCATTTTCTTTTTCATCTTAACATTTTTTTTTTCTAGTAGCCCTTTTCCTTTTTCGTTGATAGACCGTTCCTACTTTAAGAGCAATTGTCCTTTGCGTTGTCCTCAGTCCACCAGTATACTGATGGTCGTCTTGTCTTCACTTTTTTTGGGCATTGCCTTTTCGCATACTTGTTGAAGAGCTTTTGCAAGGTTTTTGTCTGTTCTAGTTTCTTCATTTATATTTTTGGGAATTTCCTGTTAAAGGATATGTAGGTCTATTCGATTTATGTTCACTCTGTGTCCTTTTTGTTCTACTTGGAGGGTTTATTGCGTATCTTTGTTACAATCGTTTTATGTAGGCTGAGTGATTCGTCTTGTAAAACCTTCCACTCTAGTATTTGCGCTGCGGTTCCTTTGTTCGCCCATGTTAGGTCGATACAGATATCAGAGGCTCATCTTTGGAAAGTTGTTGTTTCATCGTTTAGGTTGACCAGGTCGAGAGTTGCTGCCCATTCCATGGTGAATTGCACTCTTGTGCCAGTCTTCCTGCTGCTCCATTCTCTAGCACTTGCGTTAAAGTCTCCTGTTATAAGGAGTTTCCCTGTACTTAAAGCTCTCACTGAAACTTCTAATTTGCTAAGGAATTGTTCGTAGACTTCTAACTCTTTATTGAAAAATAGCAACAATATATAGTGATATCTCCTATTCTTACCCACACAAAGGCAGGTCTTTTACCGCTTTCGTTAGCTGTCTTCCTTTCCGTTATTTTTATTGCCGCGTCTAGGTTTTTGCCTGCTATCCAGTCGTTGCCAATCTTTGTTAGGTCCTGAGATAGTGAGAAGATCAGCTTCCATGGTTTTAGCTGTGGCCTGAAATAGATTTTAAGCTGCCTAGTTTCGTCCAAAATTTAATTGGACCACCGTGAATTTTGGGCATTTCTGGTCTCCTCCAAGGCTTTCTTCCGATTCTTGCATAAGCCAGGTCCGTATTGGTGTCCTTCTTCGTTTCAGCTTAGACATTTGGTTTTCTCACTGTGGCAATTAGTTTTTTTCTGCCCCGCTTCAGCACATTTCCTACAGCAATTGTTGCGGTCTTCGTTTGGACACTTATGTCTTGTGTGGTCGTATTTATAGCAACCAAAGCATTGTGTAATGTTGTATATAGGCTTGATTCTGCAGTACACTAGTCCTATTTTGATTCTTCCTCCATTTTCTCGTAGGAGATGATCAGCCGTCGCTTCTGAGACTCTTATGAAGGCCATCATAATTCCTCGATTCGCCGTTTTCTGGGACGTAACCGTTGTTTCAGTGTTGTCCAGAGTGGACTTCCTGGGGACTGCCTCAGTTTCGTCTTTCTTAGTTCCTTCTACAAGGTCTGTTATTATGAGGGTTGTTTTTCGACCTTCCTGGCTTAGGACTTTGGTTCTTTCCTGACCTGTTGAAGGCCTATTTGTTCGTGAAGCTTTTTGGTTGCCTCTTGGCTCTACTTACCTACTTACTTATCAACTTACTTACCTACTTACTTACATACTTACTTACTTACCTACTGACTTACTTACTTACTTACTTACTTACTTACTTACTTACTTACTTACTTACTTACCTACTTACTTATTTACTTACCTACCTACTTACTTCCTTACCTATTTACCTACTCACTTACCTACACTGTGTTCAAAAAATTCCTAACTCGGAGTAGGCTATGTCAATTTAGAAAAAAATTCATTAAATGTCAATTTGACATGAAATATTTTTAAAAATGTTTCCTAAAGATATCAAAGCTTTTCTTCTTGAATCTAATTTTAGAAATGGAAACAAATTAGAATACGGCGAATGCCAATATACTGTATCCTTCTTTATTGTCTTTTCTTTTGACATATTTGCTTTTAAATTAAATAATGATCAGACATACGTTTCTCTCTTCATAGCCTACTCCAAGTTAGGAATTTTATTGAACACACAGCACTTAGTTCCTTACCTACTTACTTACGTACTTATTTTTTACCTACTTACTTTCTCACCTACCTACTTACGTACTTACTTACCTGCTTACTTACTTACTTACGTACTTACTTACCTACTTGCTTGCATACTTACTTACTTAACTACTTACTTCCTTACCTACTTTTTTTTTCATGAGAGTTGGAGTAAACTAATCCCAGCAGCTTACCCCTGGGGACAGTGGCTACTCCAAAGAGTGGTAAGGGTAGTTTTGAGAAATATCGCTTATCTACCCGACAAGCTTTTTCTCTTGATTTGCAAACATTCTTAATTGAATAAAACAACCACTTTTTCACTATACTCTTTTAATATACTCAAAACAAATAAATCACACTGAATTGTACAAAGAAAAACTTACAGAAAACAATGGAATTTAATTTTATATATATTGAAGTCATAGTAGACTCCGTTCATAACTTCACTGTTTTACGCTTTATTTCCTTCATCCTCCCACCTTTAAATTGTTCATAATTTAAACTACAAAGGAAATCAAGTGCTGTGGTTTCTTTACTATTCTACCACTTTTGGTCTTCAAAATTGGTTCTTCTCTTCTGTTCTTGTTTTTCTCCTCTTTCTCTGATATTTCTTTCTCTCGCACTGCTTTGAGTAGCTCTTCTCCCTTGTATTGTTTTGCAGCTTCGATTTCTAATAGGTAGATTCGCTGGACAGGGCGTAATAACTCACCCTTCACCATCTTGACTTTTACGACTCGAACTACTCCATCTCTCCCTGGAATCAGATACATTTTTTCCCATCGGCCAAAACATTCTCTTCTTATCATCGGAACCGATGATAATGATGTCTCCTTCATGTAATTCTCGTTTATCTTTGTCAACTGCTTTCTGTTTAAGGGTGCTCAAATATTTGTTTCGGAATCTGGAACGAAACTCAGAAATTAGTTTAAGCGTATATCTATAACGTTTGCTCAAGTTGTTGTTATCGATCGGTTCCAAATCCTGGACTCCCTCACTCTGCACGCCCTTAATAAACATGTTGGGTGTTAATGGAATTAGGTCTTGACCATCACTGCTGACGTAGATCAATGGTCGAGAGTTCACAGCTGACTCGATCTCTATTATAATGGTTGATAATTCCTCTACTCCACGGTTCTTCTTCCAAGAATACTTGTCAATAGACCTTTGACTATGCGAATCATCCGTTCCCAGAATCCTCCCTACAAAGGAGACGCAGGTGGAATGAGGATCCATTCGATTCGGTCAGTTGCAAATATTTCCTGGGTCTCATTCCAATCTAAATTTCTTAATAAATTGGCTGCTCCCACAAAATTTGTACCATTGTCGCTATAGACTGTGGATGGTCGAATTCTTCTTGCGACGAATCTTCGGAATGCTCTCATGACTGCCTCTGTACTCACCGAATTTACCAGCTCCAAATGCACTGCTCGGTAAACAGGACATGTAAATAATAAAATCCACACTTTGCTTTTACCTTTGAGATACAGAGGCCCTGCTAAATCAACTTACACCGTTTGAAACACGTTGGTATTTTGAACGCGGTACTTTGGTAATGTAACTTCTTCAGGCCTTATGTTGTGCACTGTATGAATTCGACAGCTCTTACACATGGAAATAACCTTCTTAATGACTTGACGGCTACGGGTAATCCAAAACTTTTCTCTTAGAATCCTCATACAGGTTTGGGTACCTGCATGACAGTTACGAACGTGGATATCATGCAAAAGTAACTTGATTACGGGATGATTTCCTGGTAGTAGTATGGGCAGCAAAAAACATTTCTCTTCATCTCTCTCTAAAATTTTGGTTTTGACTCTCACTAATCCAGTATCATCCTTCACGAGTTTCAATGTTCGAAAGGATGACTCAATAATATTCATATCATTTTGAATGGCTAAGAATATTCGTATTTCGGCTTCTTCATACTCGGCTGAAAGAATTTTATATTGAGAAATCTTCGTTTTACCTGACAAAATACTTTTCCTCCAACGCAGAGCACGAACCGTTGCTCGAATTGTCTTTGTATATGTGGAGCAATAAAAAAGACTCCATGGTTGCATACTTGTGGCCGTTGCTGACACGATCGTCTTTTTCCTATCAGAACTAATAATTTCCTCGTGTATTACTTCATTATTCATAGGCCACAATGTTTTACACTGTTTCAACCAACTCGGGCCCTCCCACCATTGCGACTTCAGAAACTCCTGAAAAGAACATCCCCTCGATGGAAGATCAGCTGGGTTGTTGTAACCGGGTACATGATGCCAATCGAATACGTTGGTTAGTTCACGTATCACCTTAACTCTAATGTGAACAAAAGTCCCCCAGTCGTCTTCGCGCTTGATCCAAGCAATGGCAGTAGATGAGTCCCACCAAAAATATTTCTGATTATTTTGTAACCCTAAAGCCTTGACAATGTAATCAGCTAATCTTGCTCCGACGATACAAGCTAGTAACTTTAATCTTGGGATAGTAATCTTCTTTAATGGAGCGACTCGTGCCTTTGACATCAGCAGATGGACGATTACGACTTCTCGATACTTGATCTTTAAGAATGCAACCGCCGCATAAGCTGACGCGCTAGTGTCACAGAAAATGTGAAGACTCCATTTGCTCTCTTCCCGGTTGTGTACTCCAAAATGTCGTGGTATTTTGAGCTCTCATAGACGTGAAGTCTCAGAATCCCATAACTGAAACTTCTCATGCAGCTCTTGTGAGAGTGGCTCGTCCCATTTCAGTTTAACCACCCAGGCCTCTTGTAAAAGAATTTTTGCTTGTAAAGTAACAGGGTTAACTCGTTGTAATCTGGAAAGAACAACTCTCTTCGTGATGATAGCTGGTGTTTCAGCTTCCTGCACCTTGATATGTATTGTGTCGTGTTTCTTATTCCAAAGCAGACCCAAAACGCTGGAATATTGTGCAGTTTCCTCTTCTTCAAACAAGTCGTTGGTGGACGACATTGGTATTCCAGCAGCTTCCCATTGACGAAGCTCCATCTTCGCTTCTCCAAAGATTGAGGTACTATTCTTGATAAAGTCGAAAAGCTCTTCTTGTGTGTCTAGTGATGTCACGCAATTGTCAACGTAAAAAGAATTCAATAACTTGCAGGACATGTCTTCGCTCATCGGTATTCTTGATATATGTAACTTGATGACAGCTCCAAGCAAGGGTGAACAGTTGACACCAAAAACGACGCGACGATGACGATACACCTTCAACTTTTCAGACTCTGATTTTTTCCAGAGGTTGTAGGTAGTCTCGATGGCCTTCCCAAATGGCGATTTGGAGAAAAGCCTTCTTGATGTCAGATACAACTCCGAAGCGCTTCTCCCGAAAACGTAGTATAATAGCTGGAATCTCTTCGAGGAGATTTGGACCTTTGGCAAGGCAATCGTTTAGTCTCTTGCAACTTGCATCAAAAACCGGCCTTACTTTGGTGGTAAGACTGGATTCCTTGACAACAGCTCTGTGGGGAAGATAATGTCCAATACTTTGATCCGACTCTATCAACTCAATGATCCTTAATTCTTCCCACTCTTGAAAAATCTTGTCATATTGTTCTACCAGCTTTACTTGCTCAAGCTTTTTAAGTGTTGACTTCAGCCGCTTTTCTGCAACTTCTCTATTGGTGACTAAATGGCTTGGCTCAATCATGAAAGGTAACTGAATTTCATAACGTCCTTCTGCATCTATTGTGACTGTCTTCTCGAAGTACTGTTGTGGAACAGGACCACAAATATTTGGCTGATCTAAACATTCAAAATGAAATATTTTATTAGTATCTTCTACTTCGACTTGATACTTATGATGATTTTGTTCATTAGTCTTGGTACCACCAAACAACGTGTGAACCAGACGTTCAGAACCAACGGGTCTATAGCCCATGGCTTTGGCTGTTTTTTCCAGAATGCAGGACCTCTGTGCCCCACTGTCAAACAGGACTCGTACTCTTCTTTGGCCGGCTGGACCTCTTAAGTTCACCACCAGGGATTGCAGGATGACTTCTGGGGACGTTCGGCTCATCAGCATCTCACTCTTCTTGGCGTCATCACTCGTACTGGGCTCTTGATTATGCTGACTCTTCGACTTGTTTTCTTTTCTAGAACCACTAAACTCTGGATTTTCGTTAGTGCTACATTTACCAACCTCTGGATACACGACTGCATAATGATATCGGGTACATATTGGACAGTTGACCTCCGTGTGGCAATTCTTGGCAAGATGTTTGCCCCTCATACAGACGTAGCACCAACGACCCTTGTCAAGCTGCTTCCTTCGCTCTGCATACGACATATTTCTGGCTTTTCTACAGACCTTCGAGTCATGGGCGTTGTTGCAAAATAAACATGATTTTGTTTCACTTTGAACAGTCATTCCGGCAACTGTTGGTACATCTACTGAATTGTGTTCTTTCTTTTCATTCGTCTTGGTTTTCCCTTGACCGGAACTCCAAATGACTGACAGGCCATCTCCCTCCTTTGTTCATTAGTCACCTCTGATTTCAGGAAATCCATCAGCTGATCGAAAGTTGTTTTCTCACTATCTTTATCTTTTTCTTTTCTTTGCCAAACTACTAGGATTTCTGTGGGTAAGGAGGATTCGACTAATGCCGTTTGTATGATGTCTATGAATTTACTGTCAGTTATTTTCAAAGACACTACTGCCTTATTTCTACTCACTAACTCATCATACAACATTGCTAATGATATTTTCTCTTTGTCTTTTTGCTTATTTAAAATCAAAGTTAAGAACTCACGCACGTATAGTTCTGACAGCAACTCACGTCCTCCGAATCTCTCCTTGAGGACATTAATTACAGTCTGGTAATTCTCAGCTGATTGAGGATACGCATCTACAATTCTCTTGGCTGGGGAATCCTCGATCATACATTGAGCGAGAAATTGAAATTTATCTACATCCTGTAAACTCGGATCAAGATGAACTTTTTCAAATTGTGACCACCAACCAATCCACGCTTTGAGATCACCTTCAAACTCTTTTAATTTTATTTTAGGATGTTTATATTTATTTATTTATTTATTTATTTATTAGAAAAAAGTACACCACAGGACATGCCTAAATGATACATATACAGTTATAAGTTTAAAAAATTGTACGTTACATACAAAAGTAATAAAATAACATACAACAAGTAATAAAATAAAGATAAAGGAAATGACTTTACCTAATAATAATAAAATTAATAATACATAAAATTACAATTTCATAAAATTACAAACGTTTTAAGGTTTTTTTGAGTTGTTTTAATGTAATACAAAAAATATCGATGTGTTCAGGTAACTCGTTGTAGCTTTTAACTAAACGATTGATTACAGAATTTTGACCATATATTGTTTTGCTATACCGTGGTTGAAGTGCGTTCGAAAACCTTGTATTGTGTTTAGGTGTGATCAGATTAAGATCGTAGAGGATCTCTGGGGCATCAATATGCCCTGTTAATACTTTACAAGTAAACAATAATTGTGCTTTATTTCTCCTAGCTGCAAGTGTCTCGAAATTCAACATTTTTAATCTGTTTTCATACGTATAATCAGCTCTATTAATGTGTAATTTATAAAATATGAAATTTATAATTTTCTTTTGTACTGATTCTAATCTCTTAATGACATTTATGTGATAAGGGAACCAAATTATTGCGCAGTATTCAAAATGACTTCGGATGAGCGAGTTGTATAACAAAATTATTGTGTTGATATTTGTAAAGTCCTTACATTGTCTCACAGCAAAGCCACACATTCGATTGGCCGTTTTTGAAATATGATCTACATGTGATTTAAAATTTAATTTTTAATCGAAAATAACCCCTCTCGAATAGATGTTACATTCTCGAGTTCTATTTTATTTATTGAGTAATTATATTGAATTATATTTTTCTTTTTATGAAATCTAATATATTTACAATTTGATGTATTTAATGACAATAAATTGTTTTTACACCACAGTTCGAGAGCTTCTAAATCTTTTTGCAGAAGTAAAGCATCTGTCATGTCTTTAGTAATTGAGAAAAGCTTCAAGTCATCAGCAAAAAGCAAACATTTTGCATTAGCAAAGATTTTTGGCAAATCATTTACAAAAAGTGAAAACAATAAAGGTGCTAAATGCGATCCTTGCGGAACCCCTGATGTTACTGAAAAACTCTTAGATACGAAATTTTTTACTTTTACAGCTTGATTTCTTGAATCTAAATAAGATTTAAGCCACTTTAAGAGAGAACCTGATATTCCATAAGCTTCTAATTTTTGTAGTAATATCGAGTGATTGACAAGATCAAATGCTTTTTTAAAATCAGTATAAATTGAGTCTACTTGATGGCCCGAATCAAAAGCTCTCGATCTATAATCTGAATAAATAATTAAATTAGTACTAGTTGATTTACTTGCTATAAAGCCATGCTGCTCCGGACAAATTGTATTTTTAAATATATTAGATAATATTTCTGTTATAATAGATTCGAAAACTTTAGAAATTATGTTTAGACCTGAAATTGGTCGATAATTGCATATATGAAAGGTGTACTATTATTATCAGTATTGGTATAGACCGAGCTAAAATAATCAGCAAACATGTTTTATTATTTCGAGACCGTCACTGGAGGATGCATTGTTAAAATTCATTTTTGTGGGTATACCATTAGTTTCCTTTTTAGAATTAACAAAATTCCAAAACGATTTTATATTGAAAGATATATTATTTTCAGTTGTTATCACAAAAATTTTATGATCTTCGAAAATGGCTCTTTTACATTTTGATCTAAGACTCTTATATCTATTCCTATATTCTATATTATCAGTAAATTTAAATTTCTTATAAAATTTATTTTTCGCTTTCAATAATGATTTTGTGTTTTTTGAGAACCATTTAGGATATTTATTGTTATTACTATTATTATACTGTTTTGGTATAAATATATTTATAGCCGTATATAGAATATCATAAAAAATTGTTAATAAATTATTAAAATCCATTGTTTCGTCTTCAATAATTTGATACCAGTTTATTGTGCATAGAAAATCATTTATTAAATCATAATTTCTTTTTCTGAAGTTATATTTCTAATGAGATGTATCATGTAGATTGTCATCAGGTTCATTTGCCGCTAATTTAATAATTAATGGTGGATTATGAGTATCTATATTAGAGAGATATTCGTCTGCTGGCGACACAACTACATTTTCAGTACAATTTGAAAACACTAAGTCTAAACATTTGTTATTGCGATTTGTTACATGATTGAATTGTTTTAAATCTAAATAATTAAATATATCAATAATAAGTGTAACGTTACCATTGCACAGGTTATTTGGTTCATAGAAATTTTCAACGGGCTTCCAGGTTAGTGTCGGGAGGTTGTAGTCGCCGGCTATGCAAATAGGACTGTTTGGTCGTCGTTCCATTACGGTTTCAACTGAGTGGGCGTGGGATTCATACACTGAATTTGGTGATGCAGGTGGAATATAGACAGCGCCAAAAATATATTCGGTATTGCCCAGCAATACACTGACAAATAACTCCTCCATGTCTGAGGTCGGTATTGAAATAAGAGATGAGGGAAAATTGCAACGAACAGCAACTAAGACTCCTCCGCCACTTAATTTATTGCTAGTATGTTTATCTCTGTCTTTTCTGTAAACTACATAGTTTGAATGAAATAATTCACTATCATAAATATCATTTTGTAAAAAAGTTTCTGTCAATATAATAATATCGTATTCTACGTTCATGGTAGCGAGCAAAAGTTCGTTTGTTTTCGTTCGAAGGCCACGCACATTTTGATAATAAACATTAATATTTTTAAAGTTGTTTACAGAAGACTTGAGATTGTTATAGTCTACGTTTGCGTCTATGTTGTTACTGTGTTTGCAGTGGGAATAATTAAAAAATTATTAGTTGAAGATGGTTTAGATTTAGATTTAGAATAGAATTTGCTAATCAGAATACCGTTTGGCCAGTTTGACGGATTTAAAATAGTTTTACTGTGAGCTTTAGGGAAACAATTTAAACGATGAGTACGCATTATATTTCGGTTTTAACGAACTGCAGACAGTTTAATATATTTAAAGATTTTAAATGTTCCTGGATTTGTTCGGGTTTTACTTCAGGTGCCAAGCGAGAAATAAATACATGGTCGTATTTGGGAGCAACGACTAAATTAGAGTTGTTAATTTGTTGCGAGCCTGCACCATATATTACTCTTGACTTTCTTTGTTCATTATTTGACATCACTTTCTCTTGAGTGACTTGTGGACGGATAGGGTTTGAAGATGATTTACTTCTTAATTTATCCGCGTACATTTGTTTAACATTAGAATTAGAGTTTGAATTTTCAGTATTGTTAGAATTTTGACTCGGATTAATACTACTATCGACATCTTTTGGGGATTTTTTATCATTATTTGTTTTATTTACTTGTGCCGATAAGCTTGGCGCTACTTGTTCTGTCGTATTTTTAATTAAATTGTTTACTGGTTTTGTGTTTGTTGATAAGGTAGAGTTAATCGAGTATAAATTTTGATTTATATTATTTAAATTTTGTTTTAAATCTTTAATCTCACTATATAGTTTACCGATGATAGATTCCTGATTTTTAAATAGTTCTCCAAAATTTTCCAATATATCTTGAATGTTATTTGCATCACTTAAGTCAGAATTTGACGGCTGACTTGCCTTAAGACAGTTATTGCAAAACCAATTTATATTCTCGTTGCCAGTGATGCAATTGAATTCACTTTTTTTCACAGAAGCACAGGAGTAGTGGAACACTTTGTGACACTTTCCCGAGCAAGATATACTATTATTTTCACTTGATATAATTTTTTCATTACATTCAGCGCATGCTGTGCTTAACTTGTCAGCCATGTCGCTGGCCCCGACTTACTTTCTCTCTCATGCTCAGTTTCCTTTTTTCTTGTCGAATGTGATTTCATACATGCTGACTCGTAAATTCTTCGCTTCAATGTACTTCATGCACTCTGCAAGTTCAGCATCTTTTTTATCTTCTTTGACCTTAGCGTCATACATCGCTGACAAAATATTCTCATCCAACTCTTGTATTTTTAAACGCTGTTGTTCAATACAAGCTAACTTAGCTTTCGCATGCACCTTAGTAGTACTTGTGTTCGTTAGCATGGCATCGAACTCCTTACCCAGTTTGTTTAATGCACGTCGAAATCCCTCTCGAGTTTTGGTAATTTTATCGAGCGTCGTCATCTTCTCAGATTCACAGAACAAAATGTTTACAAAGCACTCAATCAATTTTCCTCACCCGGTGCACCAAATATCGCTTATCTACCCGACAAGCTTTTTCTCTTGCTTTGCAAACATTCTTAATTGAATAAAACAACCACTTTTTCACTATACTCTTTTAATATACTCAAAACGAATAAATCATACTGAATTGTACAAAGAAAAACTGACAGAAAACAATGGAATTTAATTTTATATATATTGAAGTCATAGTAGACTCCGTTCCTAACTTCACTGTTTTACGCTTTATTTCCTTCAGGTAGTATAGGACTTTCACCCACCAAAACTCCCAACCCTCCTCATCTAAATTACCTTGGAACCGCTTTTGGCATTTCATCAGGGTAATCAGTTTTAATTGAATATTTCCATTTCTATGTCCGGTTGTTTACATTCTTTGTTCCTCTCGTTTTATTGTTTCCTTCGCTCGAATAATTGTAATTATGTACGTTTCTATGATGAGCCAGTTTTCCCCGCTTTCCAACATTATGTTGACCATGGTGTCTGGATTAAGGTTTCCTACAAACTGTTCCACAATGTTTCTTTCTGGCTCCCATTTGCTGCATGCAAAGAGCGTGTGCTCAGCTGTATAAACTTCCATTGTTCCACAGTGATTACACCTGTCGTTTGCTGGGTAAGGTGGAAGGATACCTCCCCGTGTTTTCTTGTTACCCAGGGTTCGAGTATGGAAATTAGTTTTCTGATCCAAGAACCCTTAGAGCCATTCTTCCATTTTTCCTGCCATTTGGCAAGTACTTTCTTATCTTTCTCCTGCTTTGTCCCGGGCATCTGCCTCATCCCTGCCAAGAGCTCGATGGGGGATATTCCAGAGACAACTTGAGAGGCCTCCAATCACACAGTGCAATACGCTGAGCACATTCTCAATGCCATTCGTCGTTATACTGCTGCCAGGGTATTCCGATGGGTAGCTTTGTTTACCGCGTGCGCCCAAACAGGTGCCGCGTACAGCATAATCGAGTTGGTCACGTGTGCCAATACTATGCGCTTATTGGCTGCTGGTCCTCCTATGTTGGACAGCAACTTAGACAGCGCCATTGTAGTTTTCTTAGCTTTTTTCTGCTACGTTTCTTATGTGTTTCCCCGGGTTCATTCCTGGTGTTATGATAACACGTAAGTACTTGATTTGTTTCCGGCAAGTAATTGTTCCCCCTTCAACTTATTTAGTTACTTACTTACCTACTTACTACCTTACCTACTCACTTATTTACCTACTTACTTACCTACTTATTTACCTACTTACTTTCTTACCTACTTACTTACCTACTTACTTACCTACTTATTTACTTACTTTTTTATTTACTTAATTACCTACGTACTTGCCTACTTACTTACCTACTTATTATCTACTTACTTGCCTACTTATTTACCTACTTACTTACATACTTACTTACCTACCTACTCACTTACATACTTACTTATTTACCTACTTACTTACTTGCTTATCTACTTACTTACCTACTTACTTCTTACTTACTTCCTTTCCTACTTACTTACCTACTTACTTACCTACTTACTTATACACTTACCTACTTACTTACTTACCTACTTACTTACTTACTTACTTACTTACTTACTTACTTACTTACTTACTTACTTACTTACTTACTTACTTACCTACTTACTTTCCTACTTACTTACTTGCACTTACTTACTTACTTACCTATTTACCTATTTACTTCCTTACCTAATTACTTACTTACCTACTTTCTTGCCTACTTACCTACTTACTTACCTACTTACAGACTTACTTGCCTACTTAATTACTTGCTTACCTACTTAGTAATTTACTTACGTACTTACATACACTGAAATACACACACACACTCACACACACATACATACACACACACACACACACACACACACACACACACACACACACACACACACACACACACACACACCAGAACGCTCTCTCTTTCTCTTTCACACACATACAAACGCGCGCAGTGGCATCGTTCTCGCAGTAAGGTAACAAATCGAAAATGATAACAGAAAAATGTTGAAGCGGCACAGACGTAAACTATATCACCTCTCAAACCAATGTTGACAGGATCGGGCTCTGTGGTTGGCTGCGGGTGCGGTTACTTCAGCCGCAGCCGATAGCCGCCGCGCTCCTATTGGTCGAGGTCGATGAGTTACCCGCACCTGCCTACCGCCACAAAATTCGCTAGTGTGTTACGGGCATAAGGTCATCTACGATTTGTATGCATTAAGATTTTAGCTCCGCCTATTCTGTCAAATTCAATACAGTAGTGTCGTTTACTTAGTTTTTATGAGGCTACTTAAGATACTACTGTTATTTTCTTATTATAAAAATAGATGTTACAGTAAAAGCATTCAAAATTCAAAAATAAGTCGGTGAAACTAACAGACAATAACGCTATACGCACAGCTATGAATCAAGGTAATATATTTGAATTAATAAATTACTTAAGTTACAGCGAAAGTATTGTTAACAACGAGAATAGTTTTAAAATGGAATGTCCTAACTTAATTGAAACAATATGGATTTTTGAAAAACAAACATGTTATATCTATCCTTACGCACACACTTCTTGTCATTGTAAATGAAAGAGAATATAAGCCAATTTGTGAATTAATTAATCATACAAATGACTTTGATCGGACTTCGTACCACTAGAGTTATTAACAAGAATGTGTCTGATATATTCATATAACATATTTTACTCAAAATATATGGTTCAATTTTGGCACTCTCGGTATGAATCAGTCTATATATATATATATATATATATATATATATATATATATATATATATATATATATATATATATATATATATATATATATATATTTAAAATTACTTCATTTAAATTAGTCCTGAGGAAGCCTTAATAGTCCGGATGTTAAGGCAGTTCACCCTGCATTTTGTGATGCAAGCAAGCCATTTGGGTCATTATATTACTGGGACTATACCCTACCGATTAAGAGATGTAGCCACCCGGAAATTCCCCGGAGGCGCAAGTTATTGCGGGTTGTATACTTCATTGGCGCAGTTTTCTTAAAGTCGCCGTGATGCGCAAACCATTGGATATTCAAAGTTGAATTTTTCTAATAATAGTAACAATGGAAATGTCTGATGCTGCATTGCAAAAAAAAAATGTTTGGTTACATATAACGTATACATTTTCCTCTTAAATTTAGCACATTGTGTTTTTTTTAAGAAAATTTTTGCTTTTTTGGCCGATTGCGTAAGAAATCCACGTTATACCGAAAAATACCCCGAATAAAAGTTGTAGCGCATTCAAAGAGCTATCGATATAGAGCTCAGTGGCGTGTCTGTGGCTATCAAAGGCCCGACGACATGGAAGTTTCTAAAGGGAGGCGTAGGTGCACAGAGTCGCCCTATGCGAGAGAGCACATTGATGTGTCAGCTCGAGTAGCCGCTTGGTTCATAAGTAGCTGGTATCAAACCCTACCGATTAAAATGTGTAGCCATCCGGAAATACCGCGTAGGCTTTGTATATTGCGGGTTGTATACCTTATTGGCGCGTCTTTTCTTATTAGAATCAGTGGAACTTATAAATGAAACGCTGGATGGACGATCAGAACAAATAACACAATTTTATTGAACATGAAAATATTACACGTCAAACTTATTATATTTGTATCACATGACAACGTAATAAATTGGTTGTGTTGGTAACAGCAGTATTGTTTTTATTTTGGACATAGGTGACTAAATGTGTTTAGTACAAGTGATTGTTTAAATGCGTATGTGCGTGTGTGTGTGTAAGTAAAATTTGTATACCTAACACGCTCCCTCAAATTTAACTTCTACAATTCCAATAGATCTGCAGCAATTTTCGAATCTTGAAGGGCTTACTGCTTTTGTTAACATATCTGCGGGCATTTGGTCAGTTGGCAGATATTTTATTTCAATATATCCGTTTTCCAAAGCTTCTCTGATGAAATGACAACGAATATCAATATGCTTGGAGCGCGCGTGCTGTACGGGATTCTTTGCCAGATGAGCTGCACCTTGATTATCGTTGAACAAAGTCACAGGAGCTGGAAAATTAACATTTAATTCTCTGAGGAATTGACTTAAATGTATTGCTTCTTTTGTAGCATCGGTGAGACCGAGATATTCGGCCTCAGTCGAAGATAATGCAACAGTTCGTTGCTTTTTCGAAGCCCATGAGACCGCTGCACCTGATAGAGTGAACACCAATCCAGTATATGATCTCCGATCATCGACGGAGTTGCCCCAGTCCGCGTCGACATAACCTTTCATGTCGTCGCCCTTTTTGCTGTACGAGAGACCATGTTTCGAAGTTTGCTTCAGATATCGCAGTAACCTTTTAGCTGCTGCCCAGTGCGTATTGTCATGACAATCATTAAATTGACAAAGTACGCTTACGGCATGGGCAATGTCGGGACGTGTGCCCACAGCTAAGTACATCAGTGCTCCCGTTAATTGTCTGTAAGGATTTTCCACCTCGGTATTCTTCTCATTTGCCTTTGTTAGCTTCGATCCAAGTGCCAGGGGCGTGCGATTAGGTTTGCAATTTGACATGTCAAACCTGTTCAAGATTTCTTGGATGTAACCGCTCTGAGACAATTGAATACTATTTTCTTGTTGCTGGATTTCAATTCCCAGGCAGTATTTTGCAAGTCCCATGTCTTTGATTTTGAATTCTTGAGATAAAGCTGTTTTTATGTCATTTACTCTTTTTGAATTGTTGGATGCGATGATGATGTCATCAACGTAAATTAGAAGGAAGGTTTGCGACTTGCCTATTTTATCTACGAAAACGCAGGGATCGGACTTGGTGGGGGTAAGATGAAGTCGTAATATAACCTCCGTGAGCCTCTTGTACCATTGGCGTCCTGCCTGCTTTAAGCCGTAAAGTGCCCGGTTTAATCGACAAACCATATTCTTCCCCTTCCTGATTCGCGATAACATCTCATTAGCCTTCGCAGCAATTCTAGATCCTTGCTCTTCGATTGTCATTCGTTCCAACATTTTTTCAAGAAAAACTGGTTTTTCCATGAATAATTCTGTGTCGATTTTACCGTTCAAGTATGCTGTCGTCACATCCAGTTGGTGCATTTTTAAGCCAAGTTTAGCGGATAGAGCAGCTAGTAGTCTAAACGATTCCATTCTTGCCACGGGAGCAAACGTGTCGTGGAAGTCTAATCCAGGACGTTGAGCGAATCCTTTTGCGACTAACCTAGCTTTTCTGCGTTCGATTACACCGTCCGCATTAAGCTTGTTACGTAATACGATTCTTGAACCTATTACTCTTGCATTTTCTGGTTTGTTGACTATTTCCCAGGTATCGTGTTCGATCAGGGATTTCATCTCATGGTAGATGGCGTCGAACCACTCGTCGCGGTTGTCGCTAGAAATAGCCTGTGATAATGGCATTTCATTAGTGCACATACCCGAAAAAAAGTTAAAATCTTCATCTTCGTCATGGTTGCAATCGATATTGTCATCTATGTTGTCTTCTGTGATCCTTTCTTCACAAGAAGATGCTCTATTGATAACTACGGTGTTATATTCTTTCTTCGGACGACCAGGCTGTCCTGAACGAATAATTCGTGGTCTCCCAGGACCTCTTCTAGTTTCTTGGACGTTGTCGGATCTTTCTACGTCAGTGGTTTCTTCTGAGTCGCTGACTTCTTTCAAATCGATGACTTCTTTCATAGGTTTGATAGCGTCGGAATTGGGTCCGATTGTAGTTATGTTTTCTTCGTATAATTCTGGAAGTTCTTCTAAAAATTTTACGTCTCTGCTGACATGGACTTTACGATCTTCTGGAACCCAAATACGATAGGCCTTTGATTCGGAAGAATATCCTACAAAAATGCCCTGTTTCGCTCTAGGTTGAAATTTGTCTTTATTTGGAGTAGTGTCGACAATGAAAACTTTGCAGCCAAATGAATGAAGATGGCCGACACTTGGCTTTTTACCAGTATATTTTTCTAAAGGTGTACCGTCTTCTAAACTTTTCGTTATGCTTCTGTTTCGAACATAGTTTGCCGTATTGACGGCTTCTGCCCAAAATGAGTTGTTTAGGTCGGCTTGCATCAACATGCACCTGGCAGAATTAACGAGTGTTCTATTGCGGCGTTCCGCCACTCCGTTCTGTTGCGGTGTATGGGTGGTTGTAAGCCTACGTTGAATACCTTTCTTCGAAAAATATGAATCTAGTCTCTGGTTGCAGTATTCGGTTCCGTTATCTGATTGGACGAATTTCACTTTCTTGCCTGTTTGCCTTTCAGCCTTCTCAATGAATTCGATGATTCTAGTTGAAGTTTCATCCTTGCTTTTTAAGAAATATACTTCGCCGTAACGGCTGTAATCATCAATGATCGATAAAAAATATCTAGCGCCACCATTTGATGTTGTTCTCATAGGTCCGCACAGATCAGTGTGAATGATATTAAGACATTCCGTTGACCTATTTGTAGCTTTTCGAAAAGGTAGACGTGGTAACTTTGCTGCTATGCAAATTTCGCAATCTTGAGGAATGTTGGAATCGCTGAATTCCATTTCGGTAACACTTGCCTTTTTCTTCATTGTAAGAAGATCTTTAAAATTAAGATGTCCGAATCGCCTGTGCCATAATTCGATTTCATTTTGCTTGTTTTCAGTTACGGTGTTAACCTCCTGTTGACGTGAGCATATGTAAAATAAATCGCCACGGCGTTCGGCTGTCATTTTCACATTGCCATCCAAGTCACGAATAACTGCGTGTTGTTTTCTGAAAACAACTTCGTGATCTTTGTCTACAATTCTTGCTACAGATAACAAATTTGTTCTTAAATCAGGAATAAATAATGTATTTTCGAGATTTATGTTCTTGTAGCTATCGTTGGATTTTATTTTCAGATTGACACGACCTTTCGCAAAAACATCTGCAGTGGCTGTACTAGCTAGTCGTATTTTGCTGTTAATATCTTCAAGATTTTGAAATGAATCTTTGTTATTGCATAGATGTGATGTGCAGCCACTATCCACACACCAAAGTTCGTCTTTACCGCAATTTACTGGACTGTTTATAAAGAAACTTTCGTCTACGTAATTTGCGTTTTGTTTACCTTTATCTTGATTTTGTTCTCTTTTCTTTTTAAAACAATCGGATTCTTTGTGACCTCTCTTCTTGCAATAACCACAATTGTAGTTAGGCTTCTTTTTATTCGCAATGTAACCTGATTGTGATTTACCTGTATTTGCAAATTTTTGGTGCTGTTTAGCATACATTGCATTTGACTCAGTGTTTTCTGTTCTTCTTGCTCTGGCGTCGTTTTCTTCAATTATTTTAATTTTCAATGATTCGGCGTCGGGCAGTGCGTCACGCGTCTCTATGACACATCTAAAATTTTCAAAATTATCTGGCAGACTATATAACAGTATGATTGTGAGAAGATCGCCATTGATTTCTACATTCATGGCGTTGAGTTTGTCGACTGTATCGAAGAAACGTGACAAATGTTCCCTCACATCGCCTCCATCAGATAGTTTTTGAGTAATTAACTGTTTAAGTAAACTTGCCTTGCGGGCTGGCCCTTTCGATGCATAAGTGCTTTGTAGCTTCACCCATATATCGTTGGAAGTTTCACAACCACGGATTTGCTTCAGTTCGGATGGTGAAATAGATAATATGAGATCTGACTTCGCTTTACGATCTTGTGTGATCCATGCGTTTTGTAGCTGCTGTTGAGTTTCGGCATCTTTTGCACCTGATTCAACTTTTGGCTTCACACGGGTACCGGATACATATTCCCATAAATCTGCTTTGACGAGTAACGCCTCGACTTGAATGCTCCAGGTATCATAATTGTTTCTATTAAGTAATTCGATTCGCGTTGCGTTTACGATATTTGCGCTAGCCATTTATTATTTTTAATTGAATAACCACGGCACTAGGGGACTAACACGATAGACACAGCTCGAGAGTTCGTCACCTGTCACCTTACGTATCTTTGACAGTTATTCCTTTTGATGAACTTTAATCGCGCACTATAATTCTAATTACTTAATTCCTGGGCCCATAACCTGATAGAATCAGTGGAACTTATAAATGAAACGCTGGATGGACGATCAGAACAAATAACACAATTTTATTGAACATGAAAATATTACACGTCAAACTTATTATATTTGTATCACATGACAACGTAATAAATTGGTTGTGTTGGTAACAGCAGTATTGTTTTTATTTTGGACATAGGTGACTAAATGTGTTTAGTACAAGTGATTGTTTAAATGCGTATGTGCGTGTGTGTGTGTAAGTAAAATTTGTATACCTAACAAAGTCGCAGTGGTACGCAAACCATTGGACCTACAGAACTGCTTTATATATATATATATATATATATATATATATATATATATATATATATATATATTAATTGTAATGATAAGGCCGTTGATGCTGCAGTACAAAAAAGAAGTTTCATTACGCCAGCAATGAGTGTCCCTGAGGTGACGCTTGGTAAACGCCCGCACGGTACAAATATGTCATCATAAATAAAATAAATAAATAAATAAATATATCATCACGGCTTATTACCCATTGCTGGGTGTGCCAATCTGCTTGTACACAGATTCGGTAATGATGAAATATTTGCACTGTGAGGGCGCTTACCAGGCGTCACCTGGTATCATTATTACCGATATTCGCGTACAAAGCAGATTGGCACACCCAGCAATGGGTAATATGCCGTGATGATATATTTATTCATTTATTTATTTAATTACTTATAACGTATCCATTTTCCTCTTGAACAGAGCACATTGTGGTTTTTTGGAGAAAATGTTGGCTTCCTTGGCCGATTTCGAAAGAACGCTACGTTTTACCGGAAAGCAACCCTAATAAAAGTTTTAGTGCGTTCCAAAAGCTAGCGATATAGAGCTCAGAGGCGTGTCTGTGGCTATCAGAGGCCCGCCGACTCGGAAGTTTCTAAAGAGTCGAGTACGTGCGCCGAGTTGCCTTGCGAGAGAAAATTGTTGCATCAATTCGAGCAAACCGTTAGGTTTGTATGTTGGTGGGGCCATACCCTACCGATTATGAGGTGTAGCCACCCGGAATTGCCTCGCAGGCACTGTATATATTGCGGGTTGTATATCCCATTGGCACGAGTTTTCTTATTAAAATCGCAGTGGTGCGCAAACCATTGGACGTACAGAGCTGATATATTTTTTGTATAAATTGTAATGAAAAGGTCTTTGATGCTGCAGTGCAAAAAAAGGAGTTTGGTTACATATATCGTACCCATTATCCTCTTGAATAGAGCATTTTGTGGGTTTTTTTGGAGAAAATTTTGGCTTCTTTGGCCGATTTTGCTAGAAAGCTACGTTATACAAGAAAACAACCCTAATAAAAGTTGTAGTGCGTTTAAAGAGCTATCGATAAAGAGTTTAGCGGCGGGTCTATGGCTATCAGCGGTCCGCCGACACGGAAGTTTCTAAAAGGACGCGTAGGTGCGCCGAGCCGTCCTGTACGAGAGAGAACATTTTTACGTCACTTCCAGCAAACAGGTTCGTGTATATGTTGGTGGGACTATATCCTATCAAATAAGAGACGTAGCCACCTGGAAATGCCGCGCAGGCAATGTATATTGCGGATTGTATACCTTATTGGCGCGTGCAAGTGCAAGAAAGTATGTTGCGAGCAACGATGCAACTGCACCAAGAGAGATATAAAGTGCACTGATCTATGTTATTTCCGGATGGCTACATCTTTTGATCGGTAGGGTTTGGTCCCAGCTACTTATGAACCAAAAGGCTACTCGAACTGACACATCAATGTTCTCTCTCGCACAGGGCGACTCTGTGCACCTACGTCTCCGTTTAGAAACTTCCATGTCGGCGGGCCTCTGATAGCCACAGACACGCCACTGAGTCCTATATCGATAGCTCTTTGAATGCGCTACAACTTTTATTTGGGGTATTTTCCGGTATAACGTAGAGTTCTTACGCAATCATCCAAGGAAGCCAAAATGTTCTCCAAAAAACTACAATGTGCTAAATTCAAGAGAAACATGAATACGTTATATGTAATCAAACTGGTTCTTTTTGCGCGGCAGCATCAAAGACCTTATCATTATAAGTAATATAAAAATAAAATTAGCTCTGTAGACCCAATGATTTGCACACCACTGCTACTTTAAGAAAAACGCGCCAATGAAGTATACAACCCTCAATACACAGAGACTGTGCAACCTTTCCGGGTGACAACACTTCTTAATCGGTAGAGTATTGTCCAAGCAACTTATAAACTAAACGCCTTGCTCCAATTGACGTAACAATGGTCTGTCTTGCGCAGGGCGGCTCGGCTCACTTACGTGTCTCTTTAGAAACTTCCGTGTCGGTGAGTCTCTGAAAGTCACAGACACGCCACTACGCCGTATATCGATAGCTCTTTAAACGCGCTACAATTTTTATTCGGGTTATTTTCTGGTATGACGTTGCGTTCTTGCACAATCGGCCAAGGAAGCCAAAATTTTCTTTAAAAAAACACAATGTGCTAAATTTAAGAGGAAAATGTATACGTTATATGTAACCAAACTTTTTTTTTGCAATGCAGCATCAGACATTTCCATTGTTACTATTATTAGAAAAATTCAACTTTGAATGTCCAATGGTTTGCGCATCACGGCGACTTTAAGAAAACTGCGCCAATGAAGTATACAACCCGCAATAACTTGCGCCTCCGGGGAATTTCCGGGTGGCTACATCTCTTAATCGGTAGGGTATAGTCCCAGTAATATAATGACCCAAATGGCTTGCTTGCATCACAAAATGCAGGGTGAACTGCCTTAACATCCGGACTATTAAGGCTTCCTCAGGACTAATTTAAATGAAGTAATTTTAAATATATATATATATATATATATATATATATATATATATATATATATATATATATATATATATATATATATATATATATAGACTGATTCATACCGAGAGTGCCAAAATTGAACCATATATTTTGAGTAAAATATGTTATATGAATATATCAGACACATTCTTGTTAATAACTCTAGTGGTACGAAGTCCGATCAAAGTCATTTGTATGATTAATTAATTCACAAATTGGCTTATATTCTCTTTCATTTACAATGACAAGAAGTGTGTGCGTAAGGATAGATATAACATGTTTGTTTTTCAAAAATCCATATTGTTTCAATTAAGTTAGGACATATTACTATTACTAGTATGTATATAATATATATATATATATATATATATATATATATATATATATATATATATATATATATGTCGTATGGCAAAACAAAAATAAAACAATATTAAAAATAACAAGAACAAGAATTAACTATCATAAATGTCTTTGTGTTTTGACTTATGGTTTGATATCTAGATTGTTCAACCATTGGATAGCAGTGCCCTCGAGGCGATGTAGTTCTTGAAATATTCCTGGGAACCGTCTTAGTGGACATTCTGTTGCTATATGGTGTAACGTTTGAGGAACATTCCCACAGTCACAGTTTGGATTATCAACTAGTCCCCATTTTTGTTTCCAATACTTGACATCTACCATGATCAGTCCGAATCCGATTGAGCGTTGTCCAGGTCTTTCTAGGTATATTAAAGTCGCATAAACGTTCTGCTGGATTAGAAATTAAATTTTGTGTGTCTGGATTGAATATTTCCCACTCATCACACCAAGCTGTCTCAACAACAAAATTTTGTTCAATTAATTTCCGCCCCAGCTTCCACGGCGGTTTGCGGGATTTTAATCTGGATGCATTGTTGTTGCAATCCTCATGTATTGGTAGCTCTATGTTTTCCTCGCATTTTTGCCATTCTCTTTTTAAGGCTAGTTGTCTTCTTAAGTGTGGAGGAGGAATGTTAGTTAAATACAGGGAGCCAATGGGAAGGAGTAGATTTAATGGTCCCTGAAATTAGCCGCATGGCGTGGTTTAGCTCAGAGTCGACTATTCTTACATGTGCGCTGTTTAACCAGACCGGACTGCAGTACTCAGCCACCGAATATACTAAGGCTAGTCCTGTAGTTCTAAGAACTGAAGCATTTGCTCCCCAACTGCTGCCAGAGATCTTATGTAGAATGTTGTTTCTAGTTTCCATCTTGCTTGCAGTTTCTTTTAAATGTTGTCTGTAGATTAGTGACCGATCAAGAGTTACTCCTAGATATTTTGGGTAGGGATTGTACTTTAGTGGTTGATTCCTGAATTGAATATTTGGTACATAGTTTGCTTGTTTATTATTTAAATGAAAGCAAGCTACTTCAGTTTTATTTATATTGGGTTTTAGCCTCCACATTTTAAAAAACTGGTCCAATTTATTCAAGTCCTGTTCGAGAGCTCTTTCGGCAGTGTTAAAGACTTTAGATTGGTGAACCAAACTTATATCATCGGCGTATATAAATTTCTTTGAAAGTAGTGTCTGGAAAATCCGATAAATATATATTAAATAGAAGAGGGGCTAGAACGGAACCTTGTGGTAAACCATCATTTATCCTATACTTGCGGCTGATTCGTCCGTCTAGGTGTACTTGGATGTAACGATTTGAAAGCATGTTGTTCAGTAGGCTAGTTATTTTTTTACAGGGAACTATTCGAGAGAATTTTAAAATCATCCCTTGTCTCCAAACTGTGTCATAGATGATAGATCGATAAACACGGCGATAGATTTTTTAATTTTTTGAAAGCCATTTTCTAAATGGGCGGTTAATGACAATACCTGGTCGCAACAGTTTCTTTTAGTTCTAAATCCAGCCTGTTCTATAAGTAAATGCTCTTCCACCAGAGGTTGTATTCTGTTTAAAATAAGTCTTTCCAAGAGTTTATTGCAAATGCTTAAGAGTGCAATAGGTCTAAAATCTTCAGCGGATTTTCCATCTTTCCCGGGTTTTATGATAGCCACGATCTTTGTTCTTTTGAATATAGTTGGTAGTCTTCCTGTCAGTAGAATATCGTTATAAAAATTTGTGAGCCAGAGTATAGTTTGTGAGCCGCAGTGCTTCAGGAATTCATGATATACTTCATCCAGACCGGCTGCTTTTCCTGATTTAATTTTTTTCAGAGCCTCGACGACTTTTATCGTCAAAAATTCTTTTGAGATGTTGTTTTCAGTTGTTAAATTTTTAATTATAGCTTTTTTCTCTCTTCTGATCTCTCTCGTTTTTATTTTGTCTAAATCTGTTGGTTTTCTTGTTAGATTTAAAATCCTGTTTGCCACATCATTTGGACCGATGTTCCCGGTGTTTTGATTTGTTTTGTTGGGGCTATTTCCCAATTTTTTAAGCAAGGACCAAGCCTTTTTACTTGAATATTGAATACTCATTTGTTCCATAAGAGAATGCCATTGATCTCGTCTGGCGATATCTAAACAATGTAGGAGTTCGTCAGCTACTTCAGAATTATGATTTTGTTCGTATTCCTCAAATAACTCTGTGCATTCTTGGCTCCAGCCAGGAATATATGTTTTTCTGTAGCCCCTTGGGATATGCTGCCTTGCAACAGCTAATAGCAAACCCACAAATCGAGTAAAATTATCTGTTTTTGGTGGAATCCATTGGACATTATGGTCTAGTTCAGTAGCAAACTCCTCCCATTTAGCTTTCTGAAAATTCCATCTTAGCTTAGGAGTTGATCTTACAATTGGGATTTGTATTCCAACGTTTAACAGTACAGGTCGATGTTGGTTTCGTGGAAAATCTGAGAGTACCCTTTTGTTACAATGTAGAGGTTTATAGTTAGCATCTCTGGAGACGAAGCATAGATCAGGATTGTAATCTTTTTTACACCTCGCTGAGTGAAATGTGCCCTTATCTTTCGCGTCAAAGACCAAGAACACATTTTCGAAATCTGCCCACTCTGCTAACTTCTCACCATCTTCATTAATGTCGTTGTATCCCCATAATGTGTTTCTACTATTAAAATCTCCCATTATTATTGCAGGATGTTGTATATTGCTTACAGTACTATCAGTCCAAGGCTGAGCTGGAGGTGTATAGAGATTAATAATTTCAATATTAGAAATTTTTACTCGAGTGGTATATACGTTTGATTCGGTTAAGCTTTTTGGATCATGAACTTGGACGATGTTGTTTTTCACATAGGTAGCAGTACCATACGCTGCATGGTAGGTGGCTACAATCAGAGAGTATCCTGGTAGGTTACATCTACATCTAAGTTGATATTAGTCGGCACAATGGGTTTCTTGTAGTAAAATAACATCTACTGAATGTTCATTTAATATTTTAAGCAAATAGTCGGATTTAGATCTGCTCATTCCATCTACATTAAGTTGTATAATTTTTAAAACATCATCTAAGTCTTTTATAAGCTGGTTCTGAGATGAACCGGTGTTGCTTTTTGTGTTATTCATATTCTTGTTAACTTTCTTTGCTGGGAATGTCATCAAATTATGCCATAAAAAATACGTGTATCTTAATATTAGGCAAATTTGTCATGACATGAAATTTTAAGAATAGGCAAAACATAATACATTTCATAAGCCACTTGGTAAATATTAGTAGTATAAATATAAGTAGGTATAAGAGCAAAACAACATTTTAAAAACCAAGTCACTTATGATATGTATTATGGATTGCCAATTTAGGAATTCCCAGGCGGGATCTTTTAAAATGGACACTCTGTATTAGTTGTGTTAATCAGTTTATAATAAAATAATGACATATTGAAACATTTTATTATTGTTACAGAGCTGACAGAAAGTACTTATCTACCCTGCTTAAAAACTTTATTTCGAAATGTTGTCAGCGCAGTAACAGAAGCTAGAGACGTAACATTATATTTAAAACCAATGGAAAAATATTTTAGTTCATTTGAAGATATTGATCTACTGAATAACGAAAGTAATATACTTCCAATGTTTCACTGTTTATGCCTTGTATGGGTGAATTCTCGTTATTATTGTAACAGTACAAAAATAATTGTATTGTTACAAGAAATGGCTAATATGATGATAGTGGCATCTGATAAACAATTAGATCCTGGATCACTTTTTCAAGGAGAGATTGATGAAGCTTTGCTAAAACTTGAGAAGACGATTGCTATCTTAAAGAATTTTATGTAAGACATTCATTTTTGTATTATTTTATATTATACAGAGTGATCAAAAATAATTGAAGGTCACGTGACAACTTTTGTTCCAATATAATGTCAAAATTATATTTCAGTTTTCCATAATTCATCAAAGATATATTCCACATGTGACAGATGATGACAGGTGCATGATATTTGATTAATATCATTGCCGTACGTTGACTAATTTGATATTTGTTTCGCATACCTTCGAGAAAATTCTTTACTTTCTTTTCATTATGGCTTTTAATGAAGAGCGTGTCAAATATCTTCTTGAAGCATATTATCGTTCGGGTGAACGTAAAGAAGATGGTTCTTAGGATAATTCATATGACAGTTTTGAAAATTTCGAAAGGTACGCGCATGGCAATAGTTGCTGTCATACTAATTAAGTAGCAAATGTCAAAATAGTATGAAGCGGCACCCATCAGTCTGTTTTGGTCACTCTGTATTATACTATATGATTCAAAAAATGTCATCAAATTATGCCATAAAAATACGTGTATCTTAATATTAGGCAAATTTGTCATGACATAATTTTTTAAACGACCACTTCAGATAATACATAATAGATATCGCAACAGTAGCTTACTTAAGGAAATATTGTACAACTAGCATGATATGAATATCGTACTAGAGACGATCACGATATGATTATAATGAAATGATTAGCCCAAATCGACGTAGCCAGGCAGCTTTGTTTTGTTTGTTTGTATAAACAAAGCAGTAGGTATTGAATCGTCATTTGAAATAAAATTCTTGAAAATACTTATGCTATTTTTTGTGGTCGTCTAAAAAATAGTGTTCATAACTCGCTCGAAAGTAATATGGTATTGTTCGTGAGTTTACTCATTCGGTTGCACCTCGTTTGTCAAACTTGGATACCTACCAACTCGTTATGAAATGTACTATTAAACAACGAAAAATATCACCGATTGTAGTAAGTTTAGGCATACTCATTATATTTATCTTTGTTTTCCATGGCACAATTTGATGTCATTGTTTTTGAATCACATGATATATTATGGGAAAATAGTTTTTTCTAGAATATTTTTTCCCGAATTAATATTTAAAATAGTATTTTATGTACCAAGGGCGTTACGATGATAATGCCAGGAGGGCGACGAGGATCTAACCCGAGGGCCTTTGGCCCGAGGGATAGATGTCGTCCGATTTATTAATTGTTGTAATCAATCCTTATTATTATTGTAATGAATTATAATTTAAAAAAAATTCATTATATACCGTTCATATTATTTCTAATTTAAAGTCCATAAACGATGATCGAATTATAATGAGGGCATAATGAATAAACAGTTCATAATACTTTAGTGAGACATAAAAAAAATTAAATGAAAGTTAGGGTATAACAGTGTAATAAATCTATTAAATATATCAGAATCTATTAAATATATCAGAATCTGACTTAAAATAATTTGGAGATTAATAACTAAATGTTCCAAATTACTGGTTGCCTGTCACAATAGCATAAATGTTAAAAGTTAAATTTTATTTTGTGAGAAGGAAGTTTGAAACACGTGCTCCAAACCTTCGAACAAAATGAAACTACTTTTAACACTTATATCATACATTATTTTTTCTACAACAGTATATTTTAAATTTGTATATCTGATTTTTTTTGGCACATAACAAAAATGTCAATTTGTTGTTCTATTCGTCATTATCAAGGTAACTATACATTGTTCCATTTAAGCCATTCAGTATTGCGGAGCATAGGGAATAGTTTTGACATCTCTGATTGGCTGAAATTGGAGACAAGAGACAAGTTTATCCAATGTAATTTCGGCTACTTCAGATTTGCGCTGTTGGCAGTGCCATCTACTGAATGGCTTAAATGGAACAGAGCATAAAGTGCATACACATTACTATCACGTCACATAAACTCACATGATTTCACGTGTCAGTATGCACGTTCTATCGGAGTCAGAAATCTTCCTACTTCTTCTAGTAGTACCCCAAAGACCGTTCTTTTGCGTCAAAAAAATCTGAATATTCCTACGAATCATTCCAATTTCAGAGCTGGAAGCGTTGGTAGGAGATCTGTAGAGTGGAGATACATTCTAAATTTTACTAGCCGACTGTAGCGCGCCTCTTTCTGTTACATCTGTGAATGTTTATATTAGCTAGTGCTCATAAAAAATACCTCCTTCACGTTTTTATTATTTAATATATTTGTAGATAATTATGATCTTTGTAATATTTGCGTACCGCCATTTTGAAGAACCCGAATAGATCTTTAAAGTTATGTTACAGCTACATCTAGCAACCACATATTCCATTTTATTAATGTTTGATCAAGTGACCGAATAACCAGTTGAATGTTGTTAAGAAAATAAAGTGTTTTTCGAGTTTCGTTTTCCCTTTCAAAACCATGTGTTTTTATTTAGTATTATACAAGTTTAAAGTTTTTACGTTTTTCTATTGTCGCCAGGACAACAGTAGTTGACGATAATTGGCAGCCCGATGGATTACGCGAAGACCAAGTTTTTTAAGTGTAGAGTATATTAAATACCGAACTGATATTTCCTAGACTCTACACAATTGGTGACCCCGACTGTCAAGCAAAATGGACGGCGTACCTGCTCCTAGTGCTCCTATTTCAGACACACAACCTGCTGAACTTCCACCTCCTGGAATCTCTTCATTAACCAATTCCTTCCAGATTCCCGAATTTTGGCCTGCAGACCCGATATTGTGGTTCTCTCAAGTAGAAGCAACGTTTATGTCACATCGTATAACATCTGAAGCAACTAAATTCTACAAATTAATTTCATTACTCAATCCTCAATATGCAGCAGTTGTTAATTAATAATGCCATCTAGTAACTCTATTCAATTTTTATTTGTTACCTGAAAGTTATTTGCTACTGTGCGTTCTATTGCATATTAAGAATATTCTTATTCTAGTAGGAATATTTATGACACCGATAAAACATACCTTGTGTCAAATTGTTGAGACCCATATTTCCTATTTATTTATATTGCTTCCGCATGTTATGTGATTTCACATGAATGCTACGAATGACAACAGTGTGTGATCTTGCAATATATATATATATATATATATATATATATATATATATATATATATATATATATATATATATATATATATATATATATAAATGGGAAATATGGGTCTCAACAATTGACACGTGAAACCATGTGTTTACCTGACGTGATAGTAGTGTGTCCGAACCTTTAATCGCTCTTAACACTACCGTTAAAAGTAATAATGGTCTGTCAATTTCTAAAACTGTTGTCATAGTGTTTTGTAGTAAAAATTATTTTAAAAGTAGCCCAGTAGTCAGTATTAAGACGGTGCTGCTCGAAATGTGACTTTTTCTCCCTAGTCCTGTGACTTTATTATAAATAATAAATTATTGAAATTTGCCACGATGAATAATGAAGGTTGACTTTAGTTTGCGATAGAGGCATTTTTAAAAATAATTTAAAATAAATGAGTAATATGGTATTAAAATAGGTCAATTTGACGATATTGTAACGTTTTTATTTATTTGGGTGAAGTGTAAATATTATACAATTATTATGAATTAAAATAAAAGTTTATTATAACAATAAATAGATATTAAATATAATTAAAAGAAGATAAATATAACAAGCACTACGATTAAACAAATATTAAACACTAATTATGACTAAGAATATTATAAGACACTTAAACACTAAGATTATTTTTTAAACAATATATAGCTGACTTATTTATTTATAAAACTATATTTATTTATGTTTACCACTTGCCGACTATCTGTTTATATCACCAACTGTTTAACACGCGACGCTTATTTATATCAGACTGTCCAATGCCTTCGCTAACGGTGCTTATATACCCCGGCATTTGAATTCGAGAACTCACTAGAACACTTCTAGATAAAACAATAGGTTACATCAGCCGCGTAATTAAGCAGGTTCCGACAAGTCGGTTGGGTCATCGCTAACAATAGACATTCGCTCGACCCTGCGACAGCGACGGGGACAGCGGCGGCGACGGCCGGCACTGCACATTACACTGCCCCCTCCTTAAGACTGTTTCGTCCCGGAACAGTTTGTGATGACGAAATCTGCATGCATTATCCTTGGTGCATTTCGAAGTTTTGAAGAAATGACAGTCGATGGTCCGCTCGACTTCTTCTTTATGTCCGTTAGGGTTTAAGCTGCAAACGAGTATTTCAACGCCGGTAAAACG
Source organism: Harpalus rubripes (assembly GCA_963082715.1). NCBI lineage: Eukaryota > Metazoa > Arthropoda > Insecta > Coleoptera > Carabidae > Harpalus > Harpalus rubripes. Next base: position 34,553,639 of record OY720451.1, on the reverse strand, counting down.
GAAAAGGATTTCTATCATGTTCCTAACAATCCTCCAATCTAAACCATCTGGACCACAGCTTCACTTCGGTACACCGGAAATAGTACTTAAAGCTATAAAGCTTGAAATAATATATTAAAATATGATCCAAAACTTCTCAAATTTGGAATTTCAAACTCGCATGCAATTTGAAACAACATCATCAACCGGAAGTGATACTTCACTTAAAGCTCATTGCTACTTTAAACAAGGAAATGACGGGAGGTTATGTACTGGCCACAGACTTTTTTTTAATAAATAAATTCATGGCTACGTTTGATCGTGGAATCAAGCTCAAAGTCACAACCCATGTATCTCCACCCACTTTTGAGTTATTGCCCAATAATTAAATTTTTAGAGTTCAAATTTGAACGCAAGTATCTCAGGAAATAAAAAAGGTATTAATTTAAGACTTAAATAGTACATTAAAACACAAGTATCATAAGGCAATCTGTTAACGTACGAGTCCAAGTTTGGAAAACGAGCCGCCAGGCGACTTTTACAAAGGACGATTGCGTCAACAGGCCTTATGATACATGTTTTTTATACTATTTTTTCTATTGAGGTAATTTTACAATTAGATTTTAAAAAAAAGGACTTGTCAAAAGTATGAGTTGGGGTTTTTTATCAGTTGTCAGTTTGTGTATCTTGTGATTTTGTCTAATTGTTTACATTAAAACATTGTATCAAGCATTATACAATTATGAAATAGGAAAACCAATACATACAATGAACTCCAAGGTTTATTAATGAACCATCCTGATATGAGATATCGGTGGTACGTGTTGGTTACTATCATAAATAAAACTTGAATATGTGATTGAAGGACGTTATGTGGACCATCGAGCCTTTTTATTGAGAAAACAACATATAAATAAAACTCTTTAAATAATGAAATACTTTAATGAACAATTTATTATTTATTAATTACTTTCCACTATTTTGTCAACACTCACTGCTCAGTTGCACAGATAACGGCAACAGCTGTTCTTACACTTTTTAATACAAAACATATATGGTATATATTCGATAGTTCGCCACAGCGTGGAACTGGAAATCATGGATTAAAACGTCAACTTTTCATATTTGTTTACTAGTAGCCGCCACAAATTGAGTAGACAGTGTCAACATATTCAAGTAACGTGAATCATACATTTCATAACCTGCATTAAATAACAATACATTCAATTCAAAATTGCATTACCATAAATGTAAATTGTAATAAATAAAACTTACCGTTTTAATTATTTTGACAAAGTAAACCTGAGCGCATTGTTTCTTGTTTCAAAATTTTTTAGTTGAAATTTTAACTTCACAGATTCTTATTCTTTCTTAACTAACACAGCTATAGCTATAAATTTCTTTTCTTTCTAGTCCTATCACCTAGAGAAAGGATAAAAATCCTCAATTAGAAATATTTTAACACAAACAATTTACCATTTTGAGGTTATCTGTCAGTTATGAAAGCATGACTACCACCTCTACAATACAAAAGGCGCCAAAAACAGTACGTTTATAGATTTTCTAAACGTCGTGTTTTCAGTGAAAAACAGTGCTTTTATAGAAACATAAGAACACCGAATTAGAAAATTTTTATAATAGAACTATTCTCAAATATTTTAATAAAAAATCAACCTATCGTTGGGTGTATGTGAGTTTTGGAATCCATAACTCAAAAGTATGTAAAGCTATAGACTTGTGAGTATAATGATCAATTTATATTCATGTTTGTATCAGTAATGAAAGTATTTACATTCTTTTAGTACCTACCTACTTATGTATGTATGTATGTATGTATGTATGTATGTATGTATGTATGTATGTATGTATGTATGTATGTATGTATGTATGTATGTATGTATGTATGTATGTATGTATGTATGTATGTATGTATGTATGTATGTATGTATGTATGTATGTATGTATGTATGTATGTATGTATGTATGTATGTATGTATGTATGTATGTATGTATGTATGTATGTATGTATGTATGTATGTATGTATGTATGTATGTATGTATGTATGTATGTATGTATGTATGTATGTATGTATGTATGTATGTATGTATGTATGTATGTATGTATGTATGTATGTATGTATGTATGTATGTATGTATGTATGTATGTATGTATGTATGTATGTATGTATGTATGTATGTATGTATGTATGTATGTATGTATGTATGTATGTATGTATGTATGTATGTATGTATGTATGTATGTATGTATGTATGTATGTATGTATGTATGTATGTATGTATGTATGTATGTATGTATGTATGTATGTATGTATGTATGTATGTATGTATGTATGTATGTATGTATGTATGTATGTATGTATGTATGTATGTATGTATGTATGTATGTATGTATGTATGTATGTATGTATGTATGTATGTATGTATGTATGTATGTATGTATGTATGTATGTATGTATGTATGTATGTATGTATGTATGTATGTATGTATGTATGTATGTATGTATGTATGTATGTATGTATGTATGTATGTATGTATGTATGTATGTATGTATGTATGTATGTATGTATGTATGTATGTATGTATGTATGTATGTATGTATGTATGTATGTATGTATGTATGTATGTATGTATGTATGTATGTATGTATGTATGTATGTATGTATGTATGTATGTATGTATGTATGTATGTATGTATGTATGTATGTATGTATGTATGTATGTATGTATGTATGTATGTATGTATGTATGTATGTATGTATGTATGTATGTATGTATGTATGTATGTATGTATGTATGTATGTATGTATGTATGTATGTATGTATGTATGTATGTATGTATGTATGTATGTATGTATGTATGTATGTATGTATGTATGTATGTATGTATGTATGTATGTATGTATGTATGTATGTATGTATGTATGTATGTATGTATGTATGTATGTATGTATGTATGTATGTATGTATGTATGTATGTATGTATGTATGTATGTATGTATGTATGTATGTATGTATGTATGTATGTATGTATGTATGTATGTATGTATGTATGTATGTATGTATGTATGTATGTATGTATGTATGTATGTATGTATGTATGTATGTATGTATGTATGTATGTATGTATGTATGTATGTATGTATGTATGTATGTATGTATGTATGTATGTATGTATGTATGTATGTATGTATGTATGTATGTATGTATGTATGTATGTATGTATGTATGTATGTATGTATGTATGTATGTATGTATGTATGTATGTATGTATGTATGTATGTATGTATGTATGTATGTATGTATGTATGTATGTATGTATGTATGTATGTATGTATGTATGTATGTATGTATGTATGTATGTATGTATGTATGTATGTATGTATGTATGTATGTATGTATGTATGTATGTATGTATGTATGTATGTATGTATGTATGTATGTATGTATGTATGTATGTATGTATGTATGTATGTATGTATGTATGTATGTATGTATGTATGTATGTATGTATGTATGTATGTATGTATGTATGTATGTATGTATGTATGTATGTATGTATGTATGTATGTATGTATGTATGTATGTATGTATGTATGTATGTATGTATGTATGTATGTATGTATGTATGTATGTATGTATGTATGTATGTATGTATGTATGTATGTATGTATGTATGTATGTATGTATGTATGTATGTATGTATGTATGTATGTATGTATGTATGTATGTATGTATGTATGTATGTATGTATGTATGTATGTATGTATGTATGTATGTATGTATGTATGTATGTATGTATGTATGTATGTATGTATGTATGTATGTATGTATGTATGTATGTATGTATGTATGTATGTATGTATGTATGTATGTATGTATGTATGTATGTATGTATGTATGTATGTATGTATGTATGTATGTATGTATGTATGTATGTATGTATGTATGTATGTATGTATGTATGTATGTATGTATGTATGTATGTATGTATGTATGTATGTATGTATGTATGTATGTATGTATGTATGTATGTATGTATGTATGTATGTATGTATGTATGTATGTATGTATGTATGTATGTATGTATGTATGTATGTATGTATGTATGTATGTATGTATGTATGTATGTATGTATGTATGTATGTATGTATGTATGTATGTATGTATGTATGTATGTATGTATGTATGTATGTATGTATGTATGTATGTATGTATGTATGTATGTATGTATGTATGTATGTATGTATGTATGTATGTATGTATGTATGTATGTATGTATGTATGTATGTATGTATGTATGTATGTATGTATGTATGTATGTATGTATGTATGTATGTATGTATGTATGTATGTATGTATGTATGTATGTATGTATGTATGTATGTATGTATGTATGTATGTATGTATGTATGTATGTATGTATGTATGTATGTATGTATGTATGTATGTATGTATGTATGTATGTATGTATGTATGTATGTATGTATGTATGTATGTATGTATGTATGTATGTATGTATGTATGTATGTATGTATGTATGTATGTATGTATGTATGTATGTATGTATGTATGTATGTATGTATGTATGTATGTATGTATGTATGTATGTATGTATGTATGTATGTATGTATGTATGTATGTATGTATGTATGTATGTATGTATGTATGTATGTATGTATGTATGTATGTATGTATGTATGTATGTATGTATGTATGTATGTATGTATGTATGTATGTATGTATGTATGTATGTATGTATGTATGTATGTATGTATGTATGTATGTATGTATGTATGTATGTATGTATGTATGTATGTATGTATGTATGTATGTATGTATGTATGTATGTATGTATGTATGTATGTATGTATGTATGTATGTATGTATGTATGTATGTATGTATGTATGTATGTATGTATGTATGTATGTATGTATGTATGTATGTATGTATGTATGTATGTATGTATGTATGTATGTATGTATGTATGTATGTATGTATGTATGTATGTATGTATGTATGTATGTATGTATGTATGTATGTATGTATGTATGTATGTATGTATGTATGTATGTATGTATGTATGTATGTATGTATGTATGTATGTATGTATGTATGTATGTATGTATGTATGTATGTATGTATGTATGTATGTATGTATGTATGTATGTATGTATGTATGTATGTATGTATGTATGTATGTATGTATGTATGTATGTATGTATGTATGTATGTATGTATGTATGTATGTATGTATGTATGTATGTATGTATGTATGTATGTATGTATGTATGTATGTATGTATGTATGTATGTATGTATGTATGTATGTATGTATGTATGTATGTATGTATGTATGTATGTATGTATGTATGTATGTATGTATGTATGTATGTATGTATGTATGTATGTATGTATGTATGTATGTATGTATGTATGTATGTATGTATGTATGTATGTATGTATGTATGTATGTATGTATGTATGTATGTATGTATGTATGTATGTATGTATGTATGTATGTATGTATGTATGTATGTATGTATGTATGTATGTATGTATGTATGTATGTATGTATGTATGTATGTATGTATGTATGTATGTATGTATGTATGTATGTATGTATGTATGTATGTATGTATGTATGTATGTATGTATGTATGTATGTATGTATGTATGTATGTATGTATGTATGTATGTATGTATGTATGTATGTATGTATGTATGTATGTATGTATGTATGTATGTATGTATGTATGTATGTATGTATGTATGTATGTATGTATGTATGTATGTATGTATGTATGTATGTATGTATGTATGTATGTATGTATGTATGTATGTATGTATGTATGTATGTATGTATGTATGTATGTATGTATGTATGTATGTATGTATGTATGTATGTATGTATGTATGTATGTATGTATGTATGTATGTATGTATGTATGTATGTATGTATGTATGTATGTATGTATGTATGTATGTATGTATGTATGTATGTATGTATGTATGTATGTATGTATGTATGTATGTATGTATGTATGTATGTATGTATGTATGTATGTATGTATGTATGTATGTATGTATGTATGTATGTATGTATGTATGTATGTATGTATGTATGTATGTATGTATGTATGTATGTATGTATGTATGTATGTATGTATGTATGTATGTATGTATGTATGTATGTATGTATGTATGTATGTATGTATGTATGTATGTATGTATGTATGTATGTATGTATGTATGTATGTATGTATGTATGTATGTATGTATGTATGTATGTATGTATGTATGTATGTATGTATGTATGTATGTATGTATGTATGTATGTATGTATGTATGTATGTATGTATGTATGTATGTATGTATGTATGTATGTATGTATGTATGTATGTATGTATGTATGTATGTATGTATGTATGTATGTATGTATGTATGTATGTATGTATGTATGTATGTATGTATGTATGTATGTATGTATGTATGTATGTATGTATGTATGTATGTATGTATGTATGTATGTATGTATGTATGTATGTATGTATGTATGTATGTATGTATGTATGTATGTATGTATGTATGTATGTATGTATGTATGTATGTATGTATGTATGTATGTATGTATGTATGTATGTATGTATGTATGTATGTATGTATGTATGTATGTATGTATGTATGTATGTATGTATGTATGTATGTATGTATGTATGTATGTATGTATGTATGTATGTATGTATGTATGTATGTATGTATGTATGTATGTATGTATGTATGTATGTATGTATGTATGTATGTATGTATGTATGTATGTATGTATGTATGTATGTATGTATGTATGTATGTATGTATGTATGTATGTATGTATGTATGT
>OY720451.1:34522775-34541561 GCA_963082715.1 Harpalus rubripes | reverse complement strand
CCTGCGCATATCATATATCATTATTTAAGAACTAAAGTGAATGTATGTAATTATCTTCGTATGCGCCCTATGTCCCATTGAATCGAACTTGTATATCATGTCATACGTAGTTTCTGAAATCCTTATGGTGTTATTCAAAATCCGGATACCTGCGCATATCATATATCATTATTTAAGAACTAAAGTAAATGTATGTAAATCTAAAACATTTTGTTATAGGGCATGTTTTGAAGAGCATCGGGCAAAATTAGAATCCTATTTTCCTGAAGACGTTGACCCGATACCATGGGCTTTTCATCACCGACTGGTTTTTCAAAGACTTATAATTTATATTGACCGTTTAAATCTGTGCAAAAATATATTTACAACTGCGTTAGAATATACAAAATTAGAGAGAGTTGTTGTTGCTGGAATCAAAGGACGAGACCTGACTACTAAAGTGGAACAAATCGCTGAAGTATATTATTATTAACTATAAAATTTGAATTCAAAGTACAAAAAATACTATTTCTAGGAGTTCAATAATTTATACAATATATTCATGAATATTACTTATGAACCACTCGAACCTGAAGGAGAAGACTTTATAAATGATTATAATGTATTTACAGCAGCAGTTAGAGAATTGGATGAAAGGTTGGCGTCTATCTCCGAACAAGCTTTTGATGAGTGTGATACATTAACTGCACTTGTTAAGGTATTAAATAATTATTTTTTTAATGATAAGTACAATACGGAGCTAGCAGTGATGCTGACATTGATATCCTAAATTAAATCCGCTACTAAAAAAATATTGTTTACAATACTTGTTGTAAGAAAGACGACAAGAATAAATTCCATTAATACTTAAATTATCTGTTGGATATCAATTATCAAATGTAGATATTCAAATTCCCAATTCTTGAAGCTAGTCATAAAGCAAAGGTATTCCAACAATAATTTTGCACAATTGAATAAGTACGTAACTATAATTTTTTGGTTTTGTATTTAATGAAATGTAGGCACATATGTCCTATGTTTGTTTTCAAGGATAACAATGTCGCGTTAGTGTTGGTGTCCTATATAAATATATGCAGGGTGTTTCACTTTACACGAAGACACCTAAATAAATTGTTTATCAATAACGCAATTAGAATATTTTTTTAAATTAATAATAAAATTAAAAAGTAAAATAATGTATAATCAAATAAAAATAATAACATTTAAACTGTTGTGCATTTAAAATTAGAATATATAATGTTGATAGTTCATCATGCAGAAGCAAAATAAATAAATATAACAGAAAATAATTTAATATAAGAACAAATGTGAAACATATATTTTTATGCATATATACAAAACAACTTATTATACATTTTCATAACTACACAATAATAACAATAACATAGCAACATATAACAAATATATAATATCAGAATAGCTGTGACTTCCAACACTCCCCTGCAATTTAAACTGTAAACATGCTGTAAGCAAACAGAAAAAAATAAATAACAAATATAATAAAGTTTAAATTGTATAATCAAAATTCTAATATTTTAAAGCAATAGCATCTCGATGTCTTTCAAATAAATTCCTATCTAAAGCTTTTGTAAATAAATCAGCTGGATTATTCTCACTGGCAACATATTTTACTTTTACGTGTCCTGTATTTATTAATTCCTTTATAAAATGTTATTTGACGTCTATGTGTTTTGTATGTTTTTGATATCCTGTTCCATTTGCAATAGACATTGCTCCATTATTGTCTTCAAATATTGTAATTTCATTCTTTTCCTTTGTTGATAGTTCATCGTGTCTCGATCTTGTGAATCCTATTGACAAAACAAAATTAATAAATTCATTATTCCAATATCTCGAACTTTGTTTTAAACCATATAATGATCTATTTAGTCTTTTTATACCATTATTTTCTTTAAAAGGTCCTTCAGGTCATTCTATATAAATTTCTTCTTGTAATTTACCAGTTAAGTAAGCAGTCTTCCCATCTAAATGTTGAATTTCCCAATTTTTCGAATATGCAATTCCAAGCATAGTACGTATTACTGTTGTACTAACTACTGGAGCATAAGTATCTTCATAATCTATACCAAATTGTTGACTAAATCCTCTTGCAACCAATCTTGCTTTATATATTTCTTTACCATCCACACCAAATTTCTTCGCAAATACCCATTTACAAGAAATTGGTTTCTTATTCACGTTTTCAGCATCTGTCCAAGTTTTGTTTTTATTTAATGTTTTATTTCTATTTCGATTGCTTCTATCCATTTTTGCTTATCTTTTCTTTCTAATATTGAATAATAATCTCGTGGTACATTTTTTACATCTGCCAGAAGTGCCAAAACATAATCTTCCATCCATTTTGGTTTAGTTAATTTCCTCTTATTCGAATTATTTTGAGATTCATCTTCCAATTCAATAATTTCGTTATTTTTTTGCAATTCTTGTTCTATTGACGTTTCTTCGTTATAGTTTTCTTCGTTTTTATTATTATCTTCTAAATTAATTGTATGATAGTAATGAGGAAGTTGCTTTACTTCATCAAATATTACATCTCTTCCTGTGATAAATTTTCTACCGTCCCACAATTTATATCCATGTACAACGTAGCCAACTAATTTACATTTGATTGCTTTTTCATCTAATTTGCTTCTTTTATTTTCTGGGACATGTAAATATGCAGTACTGCCAAAAACCTTTATTTTCTTTAAATCAGGTTGAGATCCAAACCATATTTGAGCTGGAATTTTCTTTTCAATTGTAGGCAATCTATTTAAATTATATGCTGATGTTTAAAAATACTTGAAGACCATATACAGAGCCTGGTCCTGGGCCCATAACCTGTTGATAGTTCATCATGCAGAAGCAAAATAAATAAATGTAACAGAAAATAATTTAATATAAGAACAAATGTCAAACATATATTTTTATGCATATATATATATATATATATATATATATATATATATATATATATATATATATATATATATATAAAACAACTTGTTATACATTTTCATAACTACACAATAATAACAATAACATAGCAACATATAACAAATATATATCAGAATAGCTGTGACTTCCAACATATAATAATATTAAAAATTAAAGAAGTGTGGTAGGTGTTAACCTAATACCCCTGGAACAAAAAGCTAAAACGCTGCCATCATGCATACTTGTATGTTGATCTTTCTTTTATATAAAATAATAATCACCAAATGAAATTTTTCGTAACATTTACATAATTTCCTTAATTATTCTTTATTAATTGTAAACAATTTGATAATAATATGTTGCAATAAGTGTTCCCGAACATGTGTATAAAGTTTTACTACAATAAATTTTAATGAGAGGCAAATATTCAAATTATTTATATATCCCATGTTAAATGTCTATGTAACGGAATCCGAGCGCCACCCGGTATATATATATATATATATATATATATATATATATATATATATATATATATATATATATATACCAGGTGTCTTAGACCGACCGACACATAGGAGATTAACATGTGAAATCAGTTAATTGATTGTAGAGGGTTTCTCCCCAGAGCAAGATATTAAGTAGAAAATATGTGTACTTATTGGAGGACACTAGTTCTATGGATTAGTCCAAATTAATAAACTTAAATGTGTAATATTTCCAGGATTTTTGTTCATATCCCCGAAAAAATGAATACCAAGTAAAAGCTTAAATAGCTTACCGGTAGCGTGTGCGCTTGGAAGCAAACAAAACTCGGAGACACTGGGTTTGGAAACAAAATTTATTTATAATTGTTACTTCTAAAAATATTTTTTATTGTTAATATAAATTTAAGAAAATCGATACGTTATTTTTATTATAAATATTTATTGTAATTATTTAACTGCATGTTGTAATCAATGTAATTCAGATATTACAAACTACGTTTAATTTATGATTAAAATGTTTATGTTAAATTCATAATAAAATTTATTCTAAATAGTAAAAATTTAATTTTGTTGCTGACTGGTTCCGAACCAAGTCTCTCCAAACTTTTTTATTACTAAGCTCACACGTTACCGCTATGCTATTTGTACTGTTACTTAGTAACAATTTTATCCAGTATACAGATAATAATCCAGCAATTTCTACAATTTTTTTATTTTTTCTAGTATTACACATTTAAATTGACTAATTTCAATAGTAATCCGTAGAATTAATTTGAGCTTAATATCTTTCTGATTTCACATATTAATCTCCCATGTGTCGGTTAGCTTAAGATACCCGGTATATACATACATACACGTACATACCGGGTATCTTAGGCAGCCGACACATGGGGGATTAACATAGAAAATCAGGTAATTGTGAATAGTATCTCCCCAGTGGAAGATATTAATTTGAAATTTTGTACGCTTATCCGAGGATACTATGGATTATATTTCAAATCAATTTACATGTGTAATATTAGAATAATTCAGAAAAATTGTAGTTTTCTTCATATCCCAAAAAAATTGTTTCCAAGCAACGGTTCTGTTTATATGGTGTTAGCGAGCGAGCTGGGCAAAGTATTGGAAAGTGGTACTTGAAGTACAAGTACCAAGTATCTTGATGTTTCTTATTAGAGATAATGAGGTCGCAATGAACGAACACAAATTCAAACAAAGTAAACGTATAATATAAATCAATAAATCAAATACAAAGCATTTATAGGTACTGACACCTGTCATCAATCACAGAATCTTATCATTACAATACAAAAACAAGTGAAGTGACTAGCTTACTTTATGAACCGAGACGCGGTAAACTCTAAAGCCTAACACTTCCCCTCGAGTCTAAGTTCATATAACTTGACACCAAGTCCCGCAGATCTCACGCACCATTCGTGCTTTGGCCTCGGCTATCCCTTGGTCAGGATATCTGCAACTTGATTATCTGTTGAAATATAATTTATTTTTAAATTTCTTGTCTTGAAGAACATCTCGGACAAAATGATGACGAATGTCGATGTGTTTACTCCTCGCATGGTAAGTAGGATTTTCGGCTAATCTCAGCGAGCTTCGATTATCGCAATAGATTACTAGTTCGGCCAATTTACTGAAACCCAACTCGTGGAGTAATCGCTGCAAATAAATAGCTTCTTTCACTCATTCTGACATTGCCATATATTCCGCTTCTGTGGTAGATAAAGCGACCGTTCTTTGCTTCCGGGAGTCCCATGAAATTGGACTCCCATTAAGAAAGAACAGCTAGCCCGTATATGAACGCCTGTCATCGGCACAGTTTCCGCAATCCGCATCCACAAAACCTTTGATTGGTTCGTTGTTTCCTCCGTAAATCAATCCAACGTCGACTGTCCCCTTCAAATAACGCAAAATACGTTTTGCTGCCTTCCAATGCTCAGCTCCGTAGCAGTTGTTGAACTGGCCTAAACTACTGACTGCAAAGGCTATATCTGGCCGGGTTGTCGTTGACGATCCAATGAGCTCGCGATACGGGTATTTTATTTCTTCTTGACTAGGCTGGTCGTTCTTCAATAACTTCGTACCGAGTTCCATTGGAGTGGTAACCGGCTTAGAATCGGTCATGCCAAACCGACGAAGAAAGTCCTCGATGTACCCCTTTTGGTGCATCAGTACCTTTCCGTTGATTTGAGAAAACTCTACGCCTAGGCAATAAGTTGCGTACCCAAGATACTGAAGCTCAAACTCTTTGAACAACTTCTGTCCAAACGCGCTGATTGATTTCTGGTTCTTCGATGCGATCAATATGTCATCGACATATATTGTTATTAACAAGATGTCTTCCCCTGAACCAACTCGAAACACACAGGGATCGGAAGCTGTAAGAGTTGCACCATATTTTTTTTAGAGTTTGGCTTAATTTGAAACACCAACTCCTGCCGGCCTGCTTTAAACCGTAAAGGGAATTGTTTAAAAAACATACCTTTTCCCCTTTCTGTAGTTCTTGAAGCATTGTCTTTGCTTTCTCCTTAATCGTATAGTCTCCCGTCGAATCAATTATTTTCTGAATAATATCCTTGGAGCCCTTTGGTAGCTCCATAAAAAATTATTCTTCCAAATCCCCATTTAAGTATGCTGTTTTCACATCACATTGTCTAATTTTCATTCCATACTTAGCTGCTAGGGATGCCATAAGTCTTTTTGATCCAAATCGGGCCACTGGTGCAAATGTTTCTGAGTAGTCTCGTCCTGGTTGTTGGCTAAAACCCTGTGCAATCAGTCGAGCCTTCCTTCGCTCGAGTGTCCCATCCGGCTTCAGTTTGTTGCGCAGGATCATACGGCTGCCGATGACCTTGCGACCCTCTGGACGATCAACAAGTGTCCAAGTATTATTCTTAATTATTGATTCCATCTCGGCTGCCATAGCGTGACGCCAGTCATTTGCGTCAGGACCTGTCATGGCTTCCTTCATTGGAATTTTCGAAAGAAACGTCAACGCGACTTCTGTAATGCCAGCTGTATCCGCAGCATTTTGCGTACGCGCTTCGACTGAACTATCGAAACCCCAGGAAATCTTCTTCATCATATGTGTTGTCTGTAACAGGTGATTTTCTTTCTTGTAGCAGAGATTCTGCATGGTCGATGTCTGCATAGCGGCGAACCGGTTCTTCCTGAGGGTCGTTCTTCTGCTGACTTACTGAAATAACGTCGCTGTTGGTCTCGAAGAACTTGACATCCCGACTGATCAGGACCTTCCCCTTCTTCGGTGACCAGACACGATATGCCTTGTCGTCCTCAGCAAAGCCAAGAAAAATGCCCTCTTCACCTCGAGCATCCCACTTGCCCTTTCCAGAATCTCGATTCTGGTACAAAACACGGCTGCCAAATATTCTGAAACTAGATATATTAGGTTTATTACCAGTCCACGCCTCAAATGGCGTTCGACCATCCAAGCTTTTTGTTGGTACGCGGTTTCTTATATAATTTGCAGTATCACTGCTTCCGCCCAAAATTCATCAGATAACCTTGACTCCATCAAGATACATCGAGCAGCATCGAGAAGAGTACGGTTTTTTCTTTCAGCTACACCGTTTTGTTCAGGATTGTGTGGAACGGTTAATCTTCTGGTGATCCCTCGTTTCTTCAGGTACGCGTTGAATTCTTGGCTCGTATATTCGCAACCGTTGTCGGACTGCAGGGCCTTATCACTCGTACCCTTTTGTTTTTCTACAAGAGCAATGTACTCTTTCGTAGCCTTGAACACGTCCGCCTTTGATTTTAGGAATCTAACTTTGCACCATCTTGACCTGTCGTCAATGAATTCTACGAAGTATTTGGCACCTCCCAGATATGTAGTCCTCATTGGCCCACATACGTCTGTATGTATGAGGTCCAAAATTTCTGTCTTCCTGTTCGTCTGTTTTGGAAACAATGTTCTCGACATCTTCCTCTTCAGGCAAACGTCGCAATCGCATTTAGCGGTCGGATCTTCGATTTCAACGCCCGTTACGAATTTTTTTCGAACAGCATCCAAAATGTCTGTTATGTTCACGTGGCCTAGTCGCCTGTGTAATAGTTGCAAAGATAATTTTTCGAATTTAGAGTCGATAGATGCCACACATGCATCTTCCCCGACCTCACGCACGTAAAACAAATCACCGATTCTCTCGGCAGACAGTATTACTTTCCCATTAGCACGTTCGCATTTTTCTTCCTGAAAGTAACTTGAAGACCGCGATCAGTGATCTTACTGACAGAAAGTAAATTTGTTCTTAAGTCTGGAACATGGAGCGCGTTACTAAGTGTAACTATCTTTTCTTTGCCGTTTACGCCCGCTGTAAATTGAACAGTTCCCTCGCCAGAGGTTTCCGTCGTCGCATTGTTCGCGAGATTCAAAATACCGTTTTTAAAATTATTGATATCGCGGAAGTTTTGCAAATTATTACACAGGTGTACTGTCGCACCACTGTCAAGACACCATTTACGTATACGATCGTCCGATTGAAATAATGACATACTTAGTTAAACGTTTTCCGCACATTTAGCCGATTGATTTATATTTTGACAGTCAACCGCTCTGTGTCCCGTTTGCTTACATTTAAAACATCGTATTTTGCATTTATTGTCTATACGTTTTTCATATTCAATGTCTTTTATATTTTATTTCTTTTTTCGATCACGCCAACCGCCACTTTTATTCGCGTACATCGCGTCTGACATATTTCGGGCGTCACTTTTGCGGGCGTCGCTCTCTTCTATAATTTTCACACGAAGAGCCTCAGGCGTGGGCAGGTAATCCCGCGATTCGATTGCACACCGAAATACTTCAAAAGATGCGGGTAAACTATAAAGTAACATGATTGTTAATCATGTCACTGAGTTTATCGACCGTATCGAAGAAATCGTTCATATGATGGCGTATGTCAACACCGTCTGTCAGTTTGTGCAGGGTCAATCTCTTCAAAAGTGTTGCCTTTTTTGTCGGACCTTTTGATTAATGAATTTCCTGCAATCTTAAGCACATGCTTCACGATGTCTCGCAGTTCTTTACCTGCTTGAGTTCACTCGGACTCATGGATAAAATTATGTCAGACATCACCTTTTGGTCATTTCTTTCCCAGATGCTTGTATGTTTGCAGCATTCCCGTCAACTGCACTAGGTTCAGGTTTCTTTGCAGGTCCGTTGACGTAGTCCCAAAGATCGCTTTTCACGAGTTCGGCTCGCATTTGCAACTTCCATGTGTCGAAGTTTTGCTTGTTCAGCAACTCAATCCGTGACACGTTCATTTTGGATCTTTTACGCGCGACTTTTCTTTGTGTATTCTTCGTTTATTACTCGCAACTGGCGCGACCTGGGCCCATAACCTATTAGAGATAATGAGGTCGCAATAAACGAACACAAATTCAAACAAAGTAAACGTATAATATGAATCAATAAATCAAATACAAAACATTTATAGATACTGACACCTGTCATCAATCACAAAGTCATATCATTACAATACAAAAACAAGTGAAGTGACTAGCTCACTTTATCAACCGAGACGCGGTAAACTCTAAAGTCTAACATTTCTAAATGTACTTGAAGTACAAGCACTTTTTTAGTTTCTAAAGTACTTGAAAGTACCATGTACTTGAAAATGTAAATTTCTGATTATATGGACCTTAAAAGGTGATTATTGGCAAGAATTTCAATATGCGATATTTATTTGGTTATTTAAAACAAGAGTTCCTCGCTGGGACTGCCGTATCACCTAGCGATCTCATGACGTAAAATTGACGTCATATGATCGCCAAGCGATACGAGAAGCTGTACCGAGATGTTAGAATGACGTCATTTTTACGTCATGCGATCGCCAGGCGATACGGCAAAGTCCCAGCACTGTAGTTAGGTAATACAAACATTATATGGTATATACAGTATGAAGTTCACAATTAATTTATTTATGGCAAAAAATTTGCAAATATATCTTTACTTTCATATTATCGCTGAAAATATATTTATTTATGGAATTCATATGATTATATACTACAGGAATAACACCACGTCACTGCAAAAGACACACTAACAGACAAACAATTCTCATAAGATTGTTAACTTTTAAATTATTCATCAAACTTCAAGTACATTTAAAGTAATTCAAGGACATTTAAAATTTAAAGTAATTCAAGAACATTTAAAATACTTCAAGTACATTTAAAATACTTCAAGTACATTAAAAGTACTTCAAATATTTAAAAATACTTCAAGTACTTTTCATTGTACTTCAAGTATTTTTCCAAGTATAAAGTGGCAAGTACATGTGAATAGACTTATTTTGTCAAGTACAAAGTACTATAAATAGAAAGTACTTGAAGTACAGTACTTGCAAGCCTAATAAAGTACTCTTTTGCAAGTATTGCCCAGCTCTGGTAGCGAGTGCGCTTGGTAATAAACAAAATTCGAAGAGACGGGTTCGAAACCAGCCGACAACAAAACTAATTTTTAAATTTCTACTTTTCAAAATAATTTTTATTAATGTGTTTTGAATTCATTAATATTTAATAAAATGGATACGTTGTACGCAACACAACATATTTATTTTATAAAATATTAATCGCACTAAATACAACAGCAAGAATTATAAAAATACAACAAATATTCGAAATGATCGCCATTTTGTACTAAGTAAAATCCGAGACGATCATAACATTGTTGTTGTCTCACTTTTCTCGGCTGTCGATATGAAATAAGGCTGCAATCATTTCTCATTGCCGCTTTGAGATGTTTTAAAGTGGTCAATTCATAATTGCTGTAAATTTTTGATTTTAAATAACTCCAAAGAAAAAAATTAAGGGGCAGGAAATCTTGCAGGCCATTTAGGCCTGCAAGATTTCCTGCCCCTTAATTTTTTTAAGTGATACATTTAAACAAATCAAAAAATATTTATTGTAATCAATGTGATTCATATTTTACAAAATATAATTTATGATTGAAATTATGTTTATATTTTACTAAATATGAATAAAAGATTAAATACATATTAATGATAAAAATTATTATGAAAAGTAAAAATTAAAAAAATATATTTACTCTCGACTGGTTTCGAATCCGACTCTACGAATTTTGTTTATTACCAGGCGCACACGCTGTCATTATGCTATTTGAGCCGTTGCTTGGGAACTATTTTTTCCGGGATATGAACAATTCTGGAAATTCGATATATTTCTTAATTTCTTCTAGTATTACACATGTAGATTGACTAATTTTAAATATATTTCATAGACTTCCTATCCCCGGATATGCATACAAAATTTCAACTTAACATCTTGCACTGGGGAGATACTATTCACATTGATATTTGTAATACAAATAACTGATTTTCCATGTTAATCACCCTTGTGTCGTTTGGCCTAAGACACTAAAGAAGATACAATATTAATTTTAGAACTAAAGTGTAAATATAAAAAAAATGTTCAGAATTAAATACTGCATCTTGCCATGAGATAAACGTAAAATAAAATATACGTTTTTAAGCTATTTACAGAGTGCCTTGCAATACAAAATATGCAATTCAAATAGTCGTATTAATTGACTTTGACAGATAAAATTTATTAATTGGTATTTAATTGTTAATAATGTACCATTGAGTTTTTTCTGTGATGGTAAAATGTAACCTTGCTTACTGATAAATAATTAAATGAATTCAATAATTATAAAAACTTGATAGATGTCATCTGCCAAATTCAAGCAATAGAATTGTTAAAAATTGTGATAGTAGTCATGGCACTGTGTAAATAGCTACAAATTATTACTTTTATTTTGTCTCTCTTTCGCAAACGAAACGCATGCAAACAATAATTTTGGACTTTTTAGATGCAGTTTTTAATTTGAACATTTTTTGAATTTACACTTTTGTTCTAAAATTAATACGGCAGAATTTACAGCAATATGACACCCGGTTTATATAGTCCTACTTGTCTGATATAAAGAACAAAATGTCGGAATACCCCATTATTTAATAAAATACATCATCAGTGCATGAACAGTATAATAGCATTTATGCTCTGATGATGGTATGTCTATTATGAAACAAACAATTCATAAAATTCTATTACTCATTAAAAATTTATTAATTTATTTGTAGTGTATCAATATTTGGGGTCCAATTTTGGATCGACCATTAATAAAGAAACACTTGGAGCCAAAATACATTCGACTACTTCAATTGGAAGATGAACAGTTAGATATAGTTAAAGAATTGTTTGATAAAGGAGTATCCGAAGGCGATTATCTAGTTGATATTCACTTCCCTCCCGTTGCTGGAAAATTATTCTGGATTCATAAACTACGAAATAGAATCAAAATTCCTATGGATGATCTAGTCGAACTAGATAATCCTATCATGTTATGTGAATATGGGGAACATGTGCAACTTAAGTATGAGCAAATGATGGAACTTTTAGATGAAGAAGAAATTGATGTGTTCACTGCTTGGGCCGATACTGTTCCAGACCAATGTATGGAAAATCTTAGTAAAACTTTAATAATAAGAGATGAAGAGACTTTGCTATTATCTTTAAATTTCGATCCTGAACTAGTGGCAATATTGCGAGAAGTTAGGTACATGAATATACTCGAAAAAGAAGATATCCCAGAAGAAGCTTTGGCTTTGTTTGCTCGCGTTGAAGAATTCCACAGAAATATATTAAACTTAAATCGTACTATACAATGGTATAACTGGCTCAGAACTAAAACAAAGCCAGTTGAACTAGATTTAGTATCGAATCAAATGGTTGAAATAGATGTTTCTATTGATAATTTAATACAGACATATACTTGGGAAATAGATGCGTGGGATGTAATCAATGAAATTCATATTAACGTGAAAGATTTATATGACAGAGTCTATCAAGCTCAAGTCAATCTACGTGAAGTAATAACGGGTATGGACAAATGGGCAGTGATTCCTTTGTATGATAGAAAGGATGGTAAACCAGACCAGCTTTTATATTTGGAAGATAGATTAGAAAGAAAAAAGAAACGCTATAGTACTATAATAGATTCTGCTACTGATATATCATTGATGTTAGAGGAGAATTACAAGTTATTCTTCAAGATAGAAATGCCAAGACTAGATTTCGATGAGGATGAAGAAGATGAAGAAGATGTTGCTTCGCCAACTCCTGTTCCGTCTAAAAAAGGAGGAAAAGGAAGAGCAAAGAGTCCCAAGAGTCCCAAGAGTCCTGCAGAACCCTCAGAATCTCCGACAAAAGAGAAGAAAGGAAAGAAAGAAAAAAAAGAAAAAAAAGAAAAGAAAGAAAAAAAAGAAAAGAAAGAAAAGAAAGAAAACAAAGAAAAGAAAGAAAAGAAAGGCAAGGGCAAGAAAGGAAAGAAAGAAGGAAAATCTCCAGTAGCAGCATCAGAAGCAGAAGTAGAACTAAATCCATTCGAGATGAGCGAAGAAGAAAGACAATTTAAATGGGAAGCATATCTCCTCTTCATTGACAATATTGTGCATGATATGTTGCTTAAAGCAGTCATGTTTAGTTTGGGTATATTTATTTCTGAAATGGAAACTGGTGTTAAGAAACCATTATTTGAAGTTGCTCTGGAATTACGCGAACCTGCAATAGTGTTTGAACCATCTTTGAACGAAAACGATGAATTCTGTTTTTATGGACTCGTAAAATCATTAATAGAAGATATTATAGTGATGTGTGAGATGATACCTCGAGTAGCTGTAGATGTAGAATCAGAAAATTATCGTTGTAGTATTGAGAATAACTTAGATATCATCGATATCATTAAAGAAATATTATGTAAAGTTCAAGAAGGAGCTGAGAAAGCAGTGACATATAGTGAATCGTTTGAAAAATATGCATATTTATGGCTGGATAATCGCCAAGAATTTTTGAAGCAGTTTTTACTTTATAGCAGAATTCTAACACCTGAAGAAGTAGAAATGTTGGAAGATGAAAATTTTCAAATCAAGGAACAACCACCAACAATAGCTCAGTTCAAGGAACAAATTGACTTTTACGAAGATCTTTATCTTCAGGTATGACAAATTTTTCATTTATACAGCAATATCTCGCATAATATAGATTCCGGTTTTAAATCCTAATATAGTATACTCTCTTCCATTCAAGCCATCCAGCAGATGGCGCTCACATCAACGCCAGTTTTAAGTAGCCAAAATTATTTTGGGTAATCTTAACTGTTGTCTTCAATTTCAGCCAATCAGAGAAATCAAAACTATACCCTATTCTCTGCAATACCGAATGGCTTAAATGGAAAAAGGTATAGTACACAAAATTATATTTTTTTATACTTAAATTAATCCTGGAAACCATGTATTTTTTGTTTATATATTTTTTTTAAATTTTGACGTTTTTAGCTGTCATTATTAACTCCATAGCAACAACTATAGTAACTGTTCATTTGCTAGTGAATTTATAAAAATTAAGTCACTAATAAAATTTTAACTCACTGTACAACAAATAATTCATTTAAAATAAAATCCGGCACGAAAAGAACATGACACCACAGTCTTTATCTAAAAGATCAGCCATTTGCATTATTTTTCACGACACAAATAACAGAAATAAAGCTTGTTTATAATTTATCAATATACGACTTGACGTATATCGACTATTGGCATGCACAGCCTACAAATTGACTATATTTTTATTTTGTCAAAATTAAATATTATAACGATTTTATTATTATTTCGTCAAAAGTGAATAAATTATTGTATACAGGGTGTTATATTTTAATGGGCCCAGCAAATATCTCGCTTATTTATTGAGTTGGCAATTTTTTTCATATAACATGATTTATACAGGAACATGTAAACTACTTGAAGACGGATGTACATTCCTGATACCACTTCTGGTTTATGAGTAATTAATATCTACTTTGAAATTTCAAATGGAACATACCATATTTTTTACAAATTTGAAAAGTGCATCTAATTTGCTTTACAATCATGTAAAATAATCCATATGTTACATTATTAAAAATTAAAATGACGGGCACTTTTTTATACACCTAATTGGAAAGAGAATATTGAGCCATGACTGTGGCTTGTGTTCCTTATTCTTATTTTCTGTATAATTATGACAAAAAAAAATTTTCGTTTAATAATAATAGTTACAATTGTTTTAGTTAATTGTTTTATTTCAAGCCACAGTCATGGCTCACTATTCTCTTTCCAATTAGGTGTATAAAAAAGTGCCCGCCATTTTACTTTTTAATAATGTAACATATGGATTATTTTACATGACTGTGAAGCAAATTTGATGTATTTTTTAAATTTGGAAATAAATATAGTAGGTTCAAAGTAGATATTAATTACTCATAAACCGGAAGTGGTATCAGGAATGTACATCCGTCATCAAGTAGCTTACATGTAGCTGTACAAATCATGTTATATGAAAGAAATTACCAACTTAATAAATAAGCGAGATATTTGCTGGGTCCATTAAAATATGACACCCTGTATGCCACGTGAGTTAAGAATGTTTATTCACTCAAAGACTTTGGTCTATAAACATCTATTATTAAACGAATGAGAAAGGAATTTTGGCCTTGGGAATCCATGTAGTAATTTTTATTTTGTATAAAAATTCATTTATTCTGATATAGGACGTTTCGGAACTGACATTTGTTCCATCTTCAGGAATAGGTGTGAATTACAATTGTCAATAACTTTGTTTTGTTTACATGTCAGATTTTTGTTTGGTTTTACATTTTAAATAGTGTTTGACGCTAGTCAGGTTACATCTCTCACTGACATCATCCACAACCCATAAGGTCAACAACGATTTGTTTTTATACAAAATAAAAATTACTACATGGATTCCCAAGGCCGAAATTCCTTTCTCATTCGTTCAATTTAAGGATCCTAAGTATAACCTCATTTTAATCTATTAAAGAAATTTGAATTTATTTTTATTGAAAACCGGAAATTTTTAACCAGTTATCATTATTTGTATATACAATTATACATATTTAATTCTTTGATTAATTCGGTTTTCAACCAGTCCGGTATATCGGTGATATCGATTATCCTGACTATGCGAGGAATTGCTGTGTTTAACATATTTAGCAGAGTGGTTGTTGGTCGTCTTGAAATGTAGGTACAATGCATGACTAAACCAATTTATCTCCAAAGATATCTACCTTAAGTTTCATCTAAGATGCAATATTCACTATTCTGTCATTAATGTATTACTATTCATACTAGATATACACACTGTACAGTTCCAGAGCGTAGAAATATTACGCTACGTCTGGCTGCAGCGATAAAAAGTATAAAGTAGCGCTACATAAAAAAAGCGTTCACTATGCACAGCACTACGTAACGCTAGCAGCACTCACATCGCTGCATCCCAAGTAAACGTGCCCATTGCTTGAATTTGCCAGATGAAATTTGACATATGCCCGGTTGCACAAACGTTCATCAACGCATTGTTCGATTAACGGTTCATCAAATCGAACAAATTCGAATCAGTTTCCTTGTTCTTATGACATTTAAATCATTGCTGTCAAAAAATCGCGGTGCATTTGTTCGTTTTGATGAACCGCTAACCGAACAACGCGTTGATTAACGTTTCTGCAACCGGGCAATAAAGTTTTAATAAAGATTGATTTTATTAAATCATGTGTCAGTAATCATGGATACATTTACCGTATCAGAAAAATGCATTTAATTATTTTTTGCACGACCATTTTTTTGTTTAACGATAGGGTTTCTAAGACAGTATAATTTATTTACAAGTTACTGATAGGTAAGTGATTGTGATTACTTGATCAAGAGAAGAGGCGGTATATAAATAAAAACAACGGTTAAACCTTACTTTAAAAATAACAAGAATTTTTATTTTATTTTGTATGTCGATAGTGTAAAATACGTTAGACATTGCAGTCACGAAGTGCTTTTCTACCGGTATCGAATGTATTCAAATTAATCTTAAATCGGTAGAAAGCACTTACTGCTTACTGTCCTAGATCGTTACATCATAAATCAATAAATCAATAAATCAATAAATCAATAAATCAATAAATCAATAAATCAATAAATCAATAAATCAATAAATCAATAAATCAATAAATCAATAAATCAATAAATCAATAAATCAATAAATCAATAAATCAATAAATCAATAAATCAATAAATCAATAAATCAATAAATCAATAAATCAATAAATCAATAAATCAATAAATCAATAAATCAATAAATCAATAAATCAATAAATCAATAAATCAATAAATCAATAAATCAATAAATCAATAAATCAATAAATCAATAAATCAATAAATCAATAAATCAATAAATCAATAAATCAATAAATCAATAAATCAATAAATCAATAAATCAATAAATCAATAAATCAATAAATCAATAAATCAATAAATCAATAAATCAATAAATCAATAAATCAATAAATCAATAAATCAATAAATCAATAAATCAATAAATCAATAAATCAATAAATCAATAAATCAATAAATCAATAAATCAATAAATCAATAAATCAATAAATCAATAAATCAATAAATCAATAAATCAATAAATCAATAAATCAATAAATCAATAAATCAATAAATCAATAAATCAATAAATCAATAAATCAATAAATCAATAAATCAATAAATCAATAAATCAATAAATCAATAAATCAATAAATCAATAAATCAATAAATCAATAAATCAATAAATCAATAAATCAATAAATCAATAAATCAATAAATCAATAAATCAATAAATCAATAAATCAATAAATCAATAAATCAATAAATCAATAAATCAATAAATCAATAAATCAATAAATCAATAAATCAATAAATCAATAAATCAATAAATCAATAAATCAATAAATCAATAAATCAATAAATCAATAATAATAATAATAATATTTTATTGATCATATGTACAGAACATTTATGATACGTCAGGATATTAACATGAATTATTAATTAATATCAAAAAAGTATAAATTAAATAAAAGATATAACAAGATAAATGTCATGTATACTCCATCTTAAAGTCAATGTAAAAAAAGAGAACGTAAAAGGTACGATTGAAAAATCTACAATTTTTTATTTACCAGCGTAAATGACAACTGAAAAAAAAAGAATAAATAATATGTAAGATCTGTTAAATAGATAAATGGATAAATGGATAAATGGATAAGTAGATAAGTAGATAAGTAGATAAATAGATAAGTAGATAAATAGATAAATAGATAAATAGATAAGTAGATAAATAGATAAGTAGATAAATAGATAAATAGATAAATAGATAAATAGATAAGTAGATAAATAGATAAATAGATAAATAGATAAATAGATAAATAGATAAATAGATAAATAGATAAATAGATAAATAGATAAATAGATAAATAGATAAATAGATAAATAGATAAATAGATAAATAGATAAATAGATAAATAGATAATTAGATAAATAGATAAATAGATAAATAGATAAATAGATAAATAGATAAATAGATAATTAGATAAATAGATAAATAGATAAATAGATAAATAGATAAATAGATAAATAGATAAATAGATAAATAGATAAATAGATAAATAGATAAATAGATAAATAGATAAATAGATAAATAGATAAATAGATAAATAGATAAATAGATAAATAGATAAATAGATAAATAGATAAATAGATAAATAGATAAATAGATAAATAGATAAATAGATAAATAGATAAATAGATAAATAGATAAATAGATAAATAGATAAATAGATAAATAGATAAATAGATAAATAGATAAATAGATAAATAGATAAATAGATAAATAGATAAATAGATAAATAGATAAATAGATAAATAGATAAATAGATAAATAGATAAATAGATAAATAGATAAATAGATAAATAGATAAATAGATAAATAGATAAATAGATAAATAGATAAATAGATAAATAGATAAATAGATAAATAGATAAATAGATAAATAGATAAATAGATAAATAGATAAATAGATAAATAGATAAATAGATAAATAGATAAATAGATAAATAGATAAATAGATAAATAGATAAATAGATAAATAGATAAATAGATAAATAGATAAATAGATAAATAGATAAATAGATAAATAGTTAAATAGATAAATAGATAAATAGATAAATAGATAAATAGATAAATAGATAAATAGATAAATAGATAAATAGATAAATAGATAAATAGATAAATAGATAAATAGATAAATAGATAAATAGATAAATAGATAAATAGATAAATAGATAAATAGATAAATAGATAAATAGATAAATAGATAAATAGATAAATAGATAAATAGATAAATAGATAAATAGATAAATAGATAAATAGA
>OY720451.1:34515275-34517775 GCA_963082715.1 Harpalus rubripes | reverse complement strand
TTCTCGGGCGCCAATCGAACGGTCGATAACACAGCACAGGAGAAGTGAAGGACGCTATTATAGCGTCGCTGAAAAGAGCGGCTTGAACGCCAAAAAGGCTCGGGTAGCTTAGTGGAGACAGAGTTCGGTTTTTGACAATGAAATCATAAAATGAATTTTACTATTTTTATTAAAATATATTAAAACTATAATAATAACAAATAAATGAAAATAACAATCGCTGGCATATAATCGGGTAATACCAGTGAACCAGCGATACTTGCAGGATTTGTTCAATAAAAGAAACGGTCAACAATGAACGGGTAACAATGTTACGGGGCCGCGACATGAACGGTCAACAATGGCACTCACCAAAGTTGAAAAACGCAAAACGGTAACAGTGTTGTCACTTGACAACACTCATCAACAATCGCGATTTCGAAACGCAGCCGTGTTGACACACACCAACACTCCTCGACAATCGCGATTACAGCCAACAGTGGTAAACCCCACTAGCTTTAACATCCGGCTACGGCGGCATCCGCAGCCGTACAAGGCACCTTCTGCACTCCCTCACGAGCTGCCGGCACACACCAACAGCACTGAGTCAGAGGCAGCCAAGGTCCTAACCAACTGCTCGCCCGGCACTCACCAGGTTCGCGGAAGACGGCACACACCGTCTCCCCGAGAGAGCACTCACTCTCTCTTGAGACAGCACACACTGTCTGCTAAAACTGTCGCTTGGGCCCGTATTTATACCCCGAAAAACCGTTAAAAATACAAAAATATGTTTAAACACGATTCTAATTATCCTGCAAATACTTGCTATTTGAAATAAAAATATAAAAAATACAAACTCATGTGGGATCGAACCCACGATCCCCAGCACGCTGGTCGATCGCACTAGCCCGAGGGGTTGATCACTTGGGAATTAATTGTACACTTGAGTAGAAATTGGCAAGAATTAGCTAGGAATTAGACGAATTTACATAGAATTAAAGGAATTAACACAGAATTATAGGAATTCTCTAGGAATTGAAGGAATTCACTAGTAATTGAAGGAATTATCCAGGAAATAACTAGAATTTTAGAGAATTCACTAAAATTTTAACGATTACCTTGGTTTATAATCTAAATATATGTTCTAGATATCAATATATTTTTCACGTTTTTTAATCCAGCTCAGTTCTAATTTAAAAAAATATTATATGGATTTACAATTAATTTGTAAATCCTTATGAACTTATATGAAAATAACTTTAAAATTTAATAGTAAACTATAATAATAACAAATTAAAAATAATAAATATTTATTTATTTAAAAAACAACATTTTCAAAACTATTCAATTATATTTTACGAAATTTGGTACCTAGGGGTTTTCCGACATACCCGTTTCAACTAAAATATTTTCAAAACAATTATTATTCCGGTTTAACCGGAAATGTTCCTAACTTTCTTATTTAATAGTATGCCAAATTTTTTATTTTGTCCTTGAATTCAGCAGAAAATTCTACATATGAAACAATAGAAACATTTTACCATAGTCAACCACTTCCGGCTTAACACAATTTTTTTGTTTTTCCTTAAAAACGGTCACTTCTTTATCATCACTCTATCTCAAAAATGGAATCGAATAATTATAATCTGTAAAAACAGTTTTATAAAGAAAGTTTTTGTTTACATTGACATAAATTAGTGATCGCCAATTTTTGAAAAAAATAATTTCTATGTTAAGCTTTTTAAACATAACACCCCATTTTTTATTATTTAAATGAATTTAAATGAAGTTAAAAATTTGACTAGTTTGAGTAGCATGTTCAATATTGCAAATTAATATGTTTATAATAAAATGGAAAATAAGTAAACGATATTTAACATATTCTTTGGCATGTTTATTTCTGTCCAGTTTTCTGTTGCCATGTTTATTTTGTATTGGTATTATCTTTGGTTTTTCAATTAATGTTATCCTTACTTTTAGCTTTTACTTTGACTTCCATTATGCGTCAGATATGTATCCATAAATCTAATATAATTTTAATTTTTACTATAACATTAAACAAAAGTATACTTAAACACCAAAAGCGTATTAATGCAAAAATGGATTAGATACCACATAATTTTAAAATTACTAAGAATAAAAGTTACAAAGTAAGTATATAATCAAGGTATTGATTATCAAAAATTATAGGACTTGGATAGGAATTATATAAGAAT
Source organism: Harpalus rubripes (assembly GCA_963082715.1). Taxonomy (NCBI): domain Eukaryota; kingdom Metazoa; phylum Arthropoda; class Insecta; order Coleoptera; family Carabidae; genus Harpalus; species Harpalus rubripes. Next base: position 34,515,580 of record OY720451.1, on the reverse strand, counting down.
TAGCGGAATTACCTAAGAATTAGAGGAATTACCTGGGAATTAGAGGAATTACATGGGAATTAGTGGAATTACTTGGGAATTAGTGGAATTACCAAGGGATTAGTGGAATTAGCTAGGAATTAGAAGAATTAGTGGAATTAAAATTGAATTATACGCTTTCTTCTTAAGTGACCAACCCCTCGCACTAGCCACTTGATTACGCGGTACCTGACAAGTAAACAACAAATTTATAAACATTGCCAACTTCAAACAAAAATACAACAAACGACATACAATATAAGCAAACAATTACATTGTATGCGTAA
>OY720451.1:34357775-34510275 GCA_963082715.1 Harpalus rubripes | reverse complement strand
TATGTATGTATGTATGTATGTATGTATGTATGTATGTATGTATGTATGTATGTATGTATGTATGTATGTATGTATGTATGTATGTATGTATGTATGTATGTATGTATGTATGTATGTATGTATGTATGTATGTATGTATGTATGTATGTATGTATGTATGTATGTATGTATGTATGTATGTATGTATGTATGTATGTATGTATGTATGTATGTATGTATGTATGTATGTATGTATGTATGTATGTATGTATGTATGTATGTATGTATGTATGTATGTATGTATGTATGTATGTATGTATGTATGTATGTATGTATGTATGTATGTATGTATGTATGTATGTATGTATGTATGTATGTATGTATGTATGTATGTATGTATGTATGTATGTATGTATGTATGTATGTATGTATGTATGTATGTATGTATGTATGTATGTATGTATGTATGTATGTATGTATGTATGTATGTATGTATGTATGTATGTATGTATGTATGTATGTATGTATGTATGTATGTATGTATGTATGTATGTATGTATGTATGTATGTATGTATGTATGTATGTATGTATGTATGTATGTATGTATGTATGTATGTATGTATGTATGTATGTATGTATGTATGTATGTATGTATGTATGTATGTATGTATGTATGTATGTATGTATGTATGTATGTATGTATGTATGTATGTATGTATGTATGTATGTATGTATGTATGTATGTATGTATGTATGTATGTATGTATGTATGTATGTATGTATGTATGTATGTATGTATGTATGTATGTATGTATGTATGTATGTATGTATGTATGTATGTATGTATGTATGTATGTATGTATGTATGTATGTATGTATATATGTATATATGTATGTATGTATATATGTATATATGTATGTATGTATATATGTATATATGTATATATGTATGTATGTATGTATGTATATATGTATATATGTATATATGTATATATGTATATATGTATATATGTATATATGTATATATGTATATATGTATATATGTATATATGTATATATGTATATATGTATATATGTATATATGTATATATGTATATATGTATATATGTATATATGTATATATGTATATATGTATATATGTATATATGTATATATGTATATATGTATGTATGTATATATGTATATATGTATATATGTATGTATGTATATATGTATATATGTATATATGTATATATGTATATATGTATATATGTATATATGTATATATGTATATATGTATATATGTATATATGTATATATGTATATATGTATATATGTATATATGTATATATGTATATATGTATATATGTATATATGTATATATGTATATATGTATATATGTATATATGTATATATGTATATATGTATATATGTATATATGTATATATGTATATATGTATATATGTATATATGTATATATGTATATATGTATATATGTATATATGTATATATGTATATATGTATATATGTATATATGTATATATGTATATATGTATATATGTATATATGTATATATGTATATATGTATATATGTATATATGTATATATGTATATATGTATATATGTATATATGTATATATGTATATATGTATATATGTATATATGTATATATGTATATATGTATATATGTATATATGTATATATGTATATATGTATATATGTATATATGTATATATGTATATATGTATATATGTATATATGTATATATGTATATATGTATATATGTATATATGTATATATGTATATATGTATATATGTATATATGTATATATGTATATATGTATATATGTATATATGTATATATGTATATATGTATGTATGTATATATGTATGTATGTATGTATGTATGTATGTATGTATGTATGTATGTATGTATGTATGTATGTATATATGTATATATGTATATATGTATATATGTATGTATATATGTATATATGTATATATGTATATATGTATGTATGTATGTATGTATGTATGTATGTATGTATGTATGTATGTATGTATGTATGTATGTATGTATGTATGTATGTATGTATGTATGTATGTATGTATGTATGTATGTATGTATGTATGTATGTATGTATGTATGTATGTATGTATGTATGTATGTATGTATGTATGTATGTATGTATGTATGTATGTATGTATGTATGTATGTATGTATGTATGTATGTATGTATGTATGTATGTATGTATGTATGTATGTATGTATGTATGTATGTATGTATGTATATGGTCACAAAAAATTATATCATAATCAGCAAGAACAATGTAGGGTGCAAATAATAGCCGACAATGCCAGAAATTTTAGACCGCAAGTGTGCTAAGGGTTTACAGGCACAAAAGGCTCGGCAGACTAAATTCGCAATTGAAAATTTTCACACACATCATTTTCTTCAAAAATAAAATAAACACGAATAGTTAGGGGTTTGTAAGCTGACTCGAAATTTGCCAGTCTGCCGACCACTTGAGGCCACAAAACCATTGGCAGGCTACCCTTAAAGTGCTAAATAAATTGTTCTCTCTTACTTACGTCATTTTCAGCAAAAAAAATTGAACGCGGAAACAAAGAGTTTATTAAAGTATATCTAAATACACCTGTCTGCGGCGCCGTTTTAGTCACAGAACCCGTAATAGACTAATTTAAAAATTGCAAGTGTTTGTTTTGATTGGCTTAAACTATCACATTTATTTATTTCGAAACATAAATTCAAAGTAGGTAAGTGATTGTGAAGATATTCAATTTTCAATTTAGTCTGTCGATCCTTTTGTATATCTCCTTATTGTGGCCGATACGAACTGACAGATTGGTGATTTTCATATTAGATAAAATGCCTTTAATGATATCCGGGGTTAAAATTTATTGGATACCATGACGTAAGCATAGCCGTTGTGGGTTCTCTGTCTATATGACGAGTGACAACAGTGACATTGACAAAATTGTCAGCTATCTGACGGCCATAAGAAGAGTGATCGCGGGTAGAATTAAAATAAACAGAAATAGTTGATTTATAGTTCTGTGATTGGCCGAGAAGGGTGAAATATGAGTCCACAATTAATCGAAAAAATTGAAATAAAAGTGTTTCATTACAGGAGTAGCAAATTATACTTTATTCACAATTATTATAGTAATATATCAATTCCTAACCTTTTAGAGATTGGGAAATATGCCATTCCTAACTGCAATGACAATCTCTTGGGGTTGGAAATGTTTATGTAGGGGTTACCTAGCAACATTGTCATATAATAGTGCAGGCTATTCAAATTTTAATAGAGGTATCAAAAAATATTAACAAAATTTAAGGTCATACCTCAATGATTTATTTTGATAATAATTGATTTAAAAAGAAGATGATTGTGAATAAAATAGTATACTCATACATAACACGGTGGGAGTTTCATCACAGTCTCGCGCTGTACCTCACCTCGGATGTAATATACTAATAAAAATATTAATGTGTGGAGCATCTTTGATTCCTTATAACTTTAGCACATTGACTTTTCATTGATAACAGTAATTCATCAATTTTTTCTTATAGATTATTTTACCATGTGTTCTTTTTTTAATCAAGTTAACACCTCCATCTGCAGCACTACCTCATAGTATACCCATCATTAGAGAATTACATCTACATCCACTCCTAAAGCCATTTATTGGCAAGGAACTTAACTACTTCCTTAAATATAACATAAACACAGCACCTGGAATGGACAACATACACTACATTATGCTAGCAAAGATGCCTGATATAACAATAAAAATATTAACCAGAATATTCAACAACATCTTTAAATATGGAATACAAATAACTCCTTGGCAATCACATTTAGAGCCACCAATTTTAAAACCAAAATAGGATCCTACTATTGTTAATTCATATCGACCTATAGCATTACATCTTGTGTACTCAAAACGTACGAACGCATAATTAAAACCAGACTTGAATTCTGGGTAGAATCAAATTTCTTATATCCACTAACGATGAACGGATTTAGGAAAGGAATAGGGTGTATGGATAACCTGTACTTATTAACAAATGACATCCAAAACACCTTTTTGGAAAACAAATATCTCATGGCTGCATTTATAGATCTTAAAGGTGCATATGATAATTTCAACTTACACATATTAGCCGAAAAATTAACAACCCTTGGCATACCAAACGCTATGATAAGAGCAATAATTTCAATTATGAGCAGCAGGAATCTTCACCTAAAGCACAACAACAATATTATTGGTATACGAAATACGTCCAAAGGTCTCCCTCAAAGGGATGTACTAAGTCCACTTCTATTTAATATTTAGTGTATAGACTTATTCTCACGCCATCCAAATTTTATGACAGTCTTAAACTATGCGGATGATATTTGTATCTACACCTTCTCCAAACAGCTATACAATTGTCAACGTGAATTGGGCCAAACATTTATAATTTTGAAACAATGGTTATTTCAAAATGGTTTAGAACTCTCCTCTAATAAGACCCAAGTATGTATATTTACTCGTCGTAGGTTGAACAACTTAACCAACATTATACTTCTGGGAGGACTTAATATTCAAATCACAGCTAAGATAATTTTTTTAGGAATAATATTTTATTCTAGACTTACATGGGCATCTCACATCGAAATGTGAAAAGGCAATTAACATGCTCAAAGCAATTGATCGTCTCAAATGGGGAGCCGATCCAAACATTTTGATGCAATATAAAGCTTTATGTCTGTGCATAAGCGCATTTAAATCCACCCCTACACACTGCCTGTTGAATGAATGTGCAGAAATACCGTTAAAAATTCGTCGTATGCAACTTGACATTAAATTTGGTATCTCCCGAATTTAGATTAACGACGATCTGATAACCCAAAGGATTGTCACATTAACAATAAATAAATATTGGAATCTAAGAAGTACACCTCCTGTTATTCAGATGTATATTAACTACACTACTGAAAATAAGCTCATTGCACAACAAAAATCTTTATCTTGCTACCTATACCATTACCTCTACTCGTTAAACAATGATAATATTTATGACAACTTAAATCTGATCGAAGAGAATCTACTGAATGAGACAATTGCTAATGGCATATTTAATGAAAATTTAAACATATTCGTCCTGACACAATCTATACAGACGCCCCCAAAACGGAAATTTTCAGAAAAATATAAATTACCATCATACACATTTATCTTTCATGCAGAGTTATTTGTAATACTACAAGCAGTAAAATATATAATAAATAATAGAGTCTGTATTAATAAATTAAATTATGTAATCTTTTAGGATAGTCAAAGTGCAATTAAAATACTGAAATCTCCTGGATGTAAAAATAACAATATTATGGTATATGAGATATTGAAAAACATAAAAACGTCTTATCAAAATTTATACATTAATTTAAAATTGACATGGATTAAAGGTCATTCAAAAATTAAAGGAAATGAAACTGTTGATGCACTAGCCAAAGAAGCAGCAAAAAATGGCGAGCAAATAAACATTTCTATATCTTTAGAAGAATATATTTCAATTAATAAAAAATATCAGAAAACTATGGGGGAAGAAGAATATAAACAAATTAGCGAAATGAAAGGAAATTATTATTACCAAATTCAACCAAATTTTTCTAATAAACCTTGGTTTAATAAACCCAATCTAAATAGAAAAGCATTTTTTTCTATCTGCAGACTACGATTCAATCACCACCGTTTACCAAGTCACCTATATAAACTCAAAATCATCGAATCGGATATATGCAGTTGCACTGGTACTGATGAAGCCGATATAGACCACTATCTTTTCAGATGTCTGTATTATAGGGATAAACAAGATGAATTGTTGGAAGATCTAACTCAAGAGAGAGTCGCATTTCCTACAAAATCCAGCACATTGTTATCAGAGGGAAATAATAGAATAACAAAATTAATTGTAACATTTATCCAGGCAATCAACTTGGAAATTTAAAACCATAAAAATACATTGCCCCTGACCAATTGTTTAAAAAAACAAAGGTCTAAATCAATAAATAAAAAGTCACAAAAGATCACGATGGCCACCGAATTTTTTTTGCGAATGGATGAAAATCTGTTTCAGAATTTGATTGAATTGATAAAAAACAAGATATAGTGATGAGGGAAGTTATTCCAGCTGCAGACTGTTGAAATGAAGAAACCCGTGGGTTGGCAAGAACTGACAATGCAATAAATATTGACGTCGCTTCAATATAATGACACAGCTTTAATAAAAACTAAATCCGTTTAATGTTCTTCAATATTATTTTCGTTAATATTATTGCTTCAATATACCCCTTAGACGATCAATATATTAAAAAATATCGATATTGCTTCAATAATATTGACCGAGTAAGGCAGGCTTAAGACATCTTTTTATTGTACTAAATGACATATTCGGTCCATTTTTTATTTGATTTGATGAAACAAATATATATTTTTGATATTTTTTTTTATATATTTCTATCACATATTCTATCAGTTTTACGTGGTCAATAACAGATCTGTGGAGATTTAGATGTTTGGCAATGGAAATTATTATCAGTCGATAAATATTTATCGCGGGGCATTGTAAAATTTCACAGTAAAAAGATAATACAATTTAGCGCTGTTAAACGTATTTAAATCGTAAAACAAGTGGAATAATATTGTTGTTTATAACCCGGCAAATTCAGACCTGCACACCATATCATGGGCAATATGAATTTAATAGACAAATTTTAACTTGCAATTTGCTATTTATGAACTATGAAATAAAATCAATAATAGGAACGACTTCAAAGACAGATTAAAATACAATTTTCAAATTATCCATTTGTTTCTCTACTTTTGACCGATAGTGTAGGTACCTATAAAAATAAACTAGTTATTTCCAGTAGTATGAGAGTTTGTAGGTTATCTAATAGGTGCCACGCTAATTATATTGCTGCTCAAAAGATATCACACGTATAAATATTTTTGCCAATAGAATGACTTGGTTTAGAAACGTGTAGTTCCCTACCTCAGCAAAATTACAAGGAATAAAAGTTCCACTAAATAAAATAGAATATTTTTTTAGGTGAAAACCATTGAAACTGAAAACATAATTGACGGATGGCTAAAAATAGACGTACGTCCTCTGCGTCAAGCTATTTTGAACACTGTTAGTAAATGGGGAAATCTTTTCAAACAACATTTGGTAGAACATGTCATTAACAGTTTAGATGAATTAGAGAACTTTTGTATAGAAGCAAACGCCGTACTCCAAAAAGAACTTACCGAAGATGATTATGATGGATTATTAGAAGTGATGAATTATCTTTGGAAAATAAAAGAGCGACAACTTGCTACTGACATGATGTTTGAGCCATTGAAGGAAATTATGGACTTATTGAAACAATATGATGTGGAATTTTCAGAAGAAGTTTACTTACAGGTAAGCAATAGCACAATTTTTTTATATATTTTGCCGAATGACATTAAGTGCGATTTTTTAACAGCTAATAGTCTGTAAAATATTACTTTTATTGCTTAGGTAGTAAAAATATTTTTACTGCCTATTATTGCTATTTACATAGTAACCGATCAAAAAACGCATAGCAACCGTTCAACAAATGCATAGCAACATAATTTGAGGTATATAATAAGTATAAAAAATAATCACTAAATTAGACCTAATTAATTCTAAAATCAACAAAAAAATAATGTGTTTAACATAGCACCTAACACAGATTTACAGCTTCAGCAGCATTCATGGCCTCGGCTTCGCCTATGTGCGTATGTTCAATTTGCAAAGAAGCTGAGTTTGTTACATGGCGGCTTGCAATACAGGGTGTAATCATACTTCGGGGAAAAAATGAAAGGGCATATAGTACTGACCAAAATGAGTAAAAAGGCTTAATCAAAATGGGTCCGATCGTCAACTGTTTCTGAGAAGAGCCATTTACTATTAGAATCGAAGAAAATTGACAAAGATAGTGAATGAACAAAATTTTGTCTGTCAGTAAATAGACTATAAAAAACAATAAAATGATATATGATACATTTTTCACAATTTACAATAATAACGAAAATATTTGAAAATCAAATATTGGCCAAGGTTGCCACAACATTTAACTTAGTAGAATTATTAGATTTAAATAAAACAAAAGCACATCTAAGTTGCCCTCTGAAATGTAAAGAAAAAGTCTTATTTAATCGAAGTCGTAACTCTTATAGTTTTAGAGATAGCACAGGTAAACCCCCGAAAAACTCGTTTTTCAGTTCCTTGTATCTCGGAAACTATTGAAGATCGAACCCGTGTTAATTAAGCCTTTTTACTCATATTGGTCAGTAATATATACCCTTTCATTTTTTACCAAAGTATGATTATACCCTGTATATTAAATTTATTATTAAATAAGACAATTTTGGCAATATAGATTTTCATTTATTATAGTTTTTGTTGAAAACCTGAAAAGGTAGAGAGGTACAAGGAATAAGCTAGTTAAGAGGGACGTTTCGGTGGTTCGACAAAACCATCAGCTATAAGTTTTTACATTATAATTATAACCAGGGAACACAATTTAAATTTAGTCAGACATACAACTAATGATATTTTTATAAAAATTTTCATTATATTTTATATTTAAACGATAAAGTTAATACATTCTAATTGAACAGTACACCAAAATATGTTTGCCAGCCGTATTCATAATTCCGACATGGTTTAAACCAGATCTATCTGAAGGTTTTTCCTTATTCGTTATTCATAGTATTGTTGACTTGGGCCAGTTGTACAATCAAAGGTTAAGGCAAGGGTTAGTAATTAACAACTGGTTAGTCAAAAAATGTGTTGTACGATAACAGGTAAAGCGTAACCATGGCTCTTAACCAGAATATTTTTAACTTTTGTTGAAATAAGGGGTTACTGATTTAACAAAGTGTTGACGCTTGACATTTGACGTTTGTATAACTATTTGTAATGGCTTTTCGGCGACGTTTGGTAGTTGAATCTGATTCTGAAGATGAATTATTAGAAAATATGTTTTTAAGAAGTAGGAAAGCCAAGAGAATTACACAGAGAGCTGACCTTTTTAACGAACTTGACGACACATATTTTTTTATACGAAACCAACAGTGCACCTGTTATTAGGTCAAATTGATCACAATTTGTCTCATACAAAAGATAGGTACGCAATTAAAATTCTTTTATAATTTACCATTAAATTATACATTTACATATAATATATAGAAATTTTTGTATTACGCCCATGAACCAACTGCTATTGACATTGAGATTTTTGGCATGTGGCGACATGTTAATATGCGCTGGGGACTTCGCTGGTATAGAAAGACTAATATTTTTTAATAATTTATTACACTCGTTAAAAAATTATTTTAAAATATTCAGCTGGAAGCGAAACCTCGGCTTTTGATTAAATAAAATTTTATACATTCACTGCATTTCTGCTTACTGCTTTTATCCAATAACCAAGAATACTTCATGCACTTTATATAATAATTTATTTACCTTATCTTGTGTTGTGATCGCGTCAGTTTATTTATTCTCTATTATATCTGTATACTGGGCGACAAAATCCAATAATTTTAAACAATCATCTTGCATAAAATAAGGTGTTCTATTACGCTTAGTTTTTGACATTTTGTAATTTTAATTTTTATGAAAACTGACGTATATGTGAAAATTGCAATAAAATAAAATTTATGTTTTGTTTTATATAGTATAATTTGGAAAAACTGATACAGTGTTAATTGACAGACTGCTAGGTAACCTTTAGAAAAATAGAAATGGTACAACTATTTGTGTTTTTTAACCAGTGGTTATGTTAACTGTATGTTACGTAACCGTAGATAGTGTGAAATGTACAACTGGCCCTTAGACCTAGTTTAAACCTAGTCTAAAATTTAGACCAAGCGTACCCCTATTTTAAACTAGATGCAACGAATATATAACGTGCTTTAAGAAAATTGCATTCGTAAGATATATGAAATATTTATTTATTAAATGAATAAAATTCAGAATATTCGAAATATTTTCGTACACACAAACGATGTAGTATATAAAGAAAAGATCAGATATCAATCTCGGATAATGAGCGTGATAATGAAAAGGATTAGGATGGCCAAGGCTAATGATTATATGCCATGGGCCAGGGATTGCGAGGTAGATATATTGTTTATAGGAGTGGCATGAACAGTGGGTATGGCTGCTGGTAGTAACGTGAATGCACCAGCGTGGTGTTTTCTCCAATCGTGGACAACAGTGCAGGTCAGGACAATATTGCACAGGTACATGATATAGTCTCGGTGTAAGCTGTATGTTTCAGTCCAGTATTTGAGTTGTAAATTTACGTCTTCGAGTGTGTCAGTCCACTGATTATCAGTTTCCGTGATGGTGGACAGATTTAAATGTGGCACCTTTTTTGTCCAGTTATAATTTAGACAATCGGAGATTTTGTCGTATACTGGATGTTGTTCTGGTACTAATGGGTTAATACGGTATGTTTTCAGCGACGACCAAGTGGCTGGTAATACATGTAGTATTTGTAGGTGACGGCTGTCTTCTCCACACGGCACTCTGGGTGGTATTAGTTGCGTTGCGTTGACATAGAGTGAACAACGGCAAGGTAACTGGATTTGGAGTACCCCAGGTTGGTTTATATGTAGCTTGCTGACCGGATGGACTTCCCGTGGACATCTGAATATGGTTTTTGGTTGAGGATGTGTGATCACATATGTATCAGGTTTGACTTCGGATATTATGGTTTGTTTGGCTGGATAGCACCGAAAAGAACAGAATTTTGTGATATCGTCGACTGTGGCTCCTTCATACATCTTGAAGGCGCATTGCGGTCCATACACATTATCATGCACGTGTCGTTCTCCCATCCAAAAGGTGTCATGTTGGAATGTTGCGGTTCTTGCAGGCGTTATTGATTTCATTCTGTCGCATGAGCGTCAGCATGTGGAGCGATCTCTTGAGATTTGAGAAATCATTAATAAAAAGTTGTCGGACCAACCTGTTTGTGGAATTTTCAAATCTCTGGTTTCGTTGTCCTTCTTGTGCTAGACCACTGATTTTTGATTTTATATCCTAGAATGTTGACTGGATATTGACGTCATAATTTTGAAAGTGCGCCGTGATTGTTGTCATTGTTTATACTGCTCGTGGATTCCACTCTGTAATTGTTCGATTTTCTGGATGATATGGCGTTCATTCATAACAAAATTGTGCATTTTAGAATCCGTCAGCACCAGCTGAAGGCGTCTCCAACGAAGTCGAGTGGCGATCTGCCGTGACGGTTGGGTGTATTTTTGCTTGTCCTGTTCATGTTGATAATTTTTAGGTAATTTTGTAAGTTTCCTGGTTTTATTTGTTCCAGTTCCAAGAAATAATTTGGATCCAGAGAGGCATCCAATATTGTTGATAATTCATCATGGAGGCTGGAAAGTTCCATAACATCCTTGGCTATTTTGCAGTTAGGGGCGTCTTCTTCACTGCATTGCATTATGCTGTTGGACGGATCGACAGATATGTCTTGTTTTTCGACCCACCCGGCTTCATACGTGAGCGGGATAGTGGTTTCATACACTATCGTATCGGGTAAATTCTTCCAGTACGCCCCTGCTACTACACGCACAGGCACGGACGCCCGGGATATGGCAACCAACTGGCAAAGTAGAAATACTACTCTGAATCTTATACAATATTTACATTTTATATACTTTATTATATCTGGGTTGGGCTTTCTAGTTATTTAAAATTTATTATATGAACGTCTTAACCTGAACATGCATACTAATTTGAACTGATTGGAACTTAATACTGAATAAATTTAATTATATAATTAACCTAAACATACACTTAAACAAATGTAATCGTTTTTTTGGGTGTGATATGTAGTCTTTGTTTTTCACTTATATTATCTACTAATACTAAAAAATGCCATTTTTTATTCCTAATATTAACACTTAACACTAACACTTATCACTAACACCATTGTCACGATCGGTCCATAGCCCACGGTGAGAGTTATTCAAAATTAAATATGGTCTCATCCGTTCATCGCTTCTGAATTGTTTCAACGGTAAGCGTCCTTCGCGCACATATTCATAGGTGCGGCAGACGTTACGCGCCCTCCAGGTCGCGCAGTTGTTATTCGCCCGTGAGTGTCTTCAGCACCGGGGGGCATGCGGGGTAGCCTGCATGCTGAACTTTACCCTGTTTATTTTTGCTTTTGCCAGGGCGTTCATGGTGGCGATTGTCTATGGGATTGAAGCCGTGTAGATGGTCTCCACTCACTTGAGTAGCCCATTGATGTGCTTGAATGCCTGTGCCGTCAAAACGTATTATTATAAATTCATGGCGTAGAAGTGTCGTGCTCACCGAGTCATCGGCCGCCCGGTTGTATAGCGTCGCGTGCCAGTTAAAATGCGCCGTTCATACAGCCATTTCATACACGAATGTGTGCATGTTGACCCTTATTACGTCGATTTCAACGAAGGCTACTTCGGTTAGTCGTCGGCGGGGCCTGATTGCGGAGGGCGAGGGGGATTGGTCAGCCGCGGGGCGGGGTGGGGAGTTCTCTTGTGAACGGGGTTCGGAGCTATCGACACCGCTGTAGCCATCCGCACCTGTCGATGACCCTGACGAGTCTCGGTGGCGGATGTTGCGATGTTCGTCCATCACCCATTGCTCCGACGGGGACCGCATTCGGACGACGGTCGACGTGCTGCAGTCTAAGGGTAGAGGGGTTGTGGCGGTGGCGATGCTGGCGCTGGCCTGCGGCGACGTGGTGGTGACTGCTGGCTGTGAAATGTGTACTGTACGGTGTTCGGAGTTGGTTGGACGGGGTTCGGAGTTGGTTGTTGGAACACACTCATTGAAAACCTGTTCCCGTGTTTCTTGGGTTGTCAGCAGTTGTAAAAATACGTCACATGTCGGCATCGGCAGGTTTTTCTGGATCATGTGCCTTATGAACCCATAGGCCGCCACCATTTCCTCGAAGGGGATCATCTGGTCCGTGGACTCCAGCATGTTGATGAGCCCTTGTACCAGCTCCAGCCGCTCCCGGATGTAATTATTCTGCACTGCCCTTGTATTTTCATCATTGGACAGCTCTGACCTTGATGACAAGTACAGCACATCCTGATCTATGCCCTGTATCATGGAAATGACCATCGTCCGCAGGATTGTTGTTTTAAAATGACCGTACACGTTGTCGACCGGGATGGATAGGAGGGCTTGCACCCTCAACAGGAGGAACGCGGTGCTACTTAACACCACTTGGGAGAGCATATCTCATGTCCTATATAATCAGTCATGTGTTTTATTATTTATATTTTTTAACTAATCATTCTTACTCTTGCAACTATGTACTCTGCAAGGCAATTTTTTATTTATATACATTTTACGAGCTAATATACATTTCTCATGCGTTCCTCCTTTTTCACATATTTTAAATTATAACTATAATATATTGTTTCTTTACTTACATGCCCAATCCTAGATATATCTACATTCTATAACTAATCTTCTACGTCGCTGCTACTTTATAGTTCAGCTTCTCCGTTCTTCTTTTACTACTTTTCAGTATCCTTGTAGCGGGTACTGAGTCATCGGGCGTTCAAGGTTCACTATAACCTTTCTGAATTACGTAATTTACATCTGACTGTTTTTCAATTATTTCATATGGCCCTTGCCATTTTGATAATAATTTGTCTGTTTTCCCGACGTGTCTCTCTGGGTTATATACTTTAGTTTTTTGACCGATTTTGTACTCGACGTGTCTGTGTTTATCATCGTATCGTTTTTCTAGTGATATTTAATTTAGCTTGTTCCCGAATAGCACGGATATGTTCCTGTGTTTTAAGTGCGACATCCGTTTCCACCGACTCATACAGCTGAGTTTCGGTTGGGAATACGGGTTCGCGGCCATATTCGAATGGAGAAATGTTGGTGCTTTCTTGTTTGGCGGAATTATAAGCGAACGTAACATGAGGTAGATATTCGTCCCAATTATTTTGTGCTGTATTACATACATACTTAACATGTTTGCGATTGTTTCGTTAAAACGTTCGGTTAAGCCGTTCGTCTGTGGATGATAAGCCGTGGTAAATTTTTGATCTACTCCCATGATACGTAATAATTCGTTCACTACCTGAGATTGAAAAACAGTGCCGCGGTCGCTTAACAGCACACGCGGTGCGCCATGCCTACAGATTATGTTTTCTAATATAAAAGCCGCCACTGGTCCTATCTTACCTGAAGGGATGGCCTGCGTTTCGGCCCAGCGGGTGGCATAGTCGACGGCAACTATTATAAATTTTTTCCCATTCTTACTTCGTTTAAAAGGGCCTAATAAATCGATTCCAACACGATCAAATGGCTGACCGATTGATAAAGGCTGTAACATTCTAGCGGGTTTTGAATTTGTTATGCCTTTTGTAGCTTGGCAGTCATGACAACCGCGGACGTACTTTTCAATATCTTTTCCCATATTTCTCCAAAAATATCGATTATTAATTTTGTTAAATGTTTTAGCAAACCCGAGGTGTCCGGCCAAGGGCTCATTGTGATTGCTATGCAGGATTTCTCCGACTAATTCCTGTGGTATCACGATGTCATCTTATCCGTTCACGCGGCCATTTACTTTATACAAAATGTTATTTTTAAGCCGAAAATTACGTGCACGTCTGCAATAGTGAATCACCATATTCAGGGTTGCTTAATTCTTTTATAATTTTTTTTAACTCGTTATCTTGCTGCTGATATTCTTCAAATTTTGAATTGTCGAGTGTGTAAGTAGGGACATCGATAACATCTTCCTCACTTTGTTTGGAAGATGCGTCACAAGGATAGCGCGATAGACAATCGGCATCCGAGTGAGTTTTTCCACTTTTGTGGAAAATTTCATACTGATAATCCTGTACTTTCACACTCCACCTGGCTAGGCGCCCTACCGGGTCTTTTATAGATTTCAGCCAGCACAGCGCGTGGTGGTCGGTTGCAACGCGGTATTTTCGGCCCCAAATAAAAGTTCTCCATTGCGTCAGCGCATACATAAAAGCTAGACATTCCTTTTCCGTTATTGAATAATTAATTTCTGCCGCGGACAATTTTCTAGAGGCGTACGCTATGGGGTGCCAGTCGTTTCCAAATTTTTGCAACAGCACTCCACCCACTCCGTATCCATATCGTCCTTCATCTTTTTTGGTAGAGGGAATTCGCGAACAACTTTAATTTTTTTATCAACCGGTGTTAAGCCTTCGGCACTAACTTTAAATCCCAATAAATCAATTTCTGTTTGCAGATAGGTGCATTTGCTAGGTTTTAATGTTAATTTGGATTCTCTAAGCCTCTCAAACACATGCCGTAACCGGTTTAAATGTTCATCGAAAGTTTTTCTAAAAACCACTACATCGTTTAAATATATCAAAACTTCTTTCCATTTTTAATCTTTAAAAACAGTGTCCGCTAAATTTTGAAAAGTCGCTGGTGCTGACGTCAAACCAAAGCTGAACACGTTAAATTCATAATGTCCGTCAGGGGTTATGAATGCGGTTTTCTGTTTATCTTATTCCTTTACAGGTACCTGCCAATAAACACTAAATAAATCTAAACTAGTTACCGAGGTAGCTTAAAATGTCCTCAATTACAGGTAGTGGATAAACATCTGGTTTCGTAATAGCATTAATTTTTTGGTAATCAACACAGAAACGCCAAGAGCCGTCCTTCTTTTTCACCAGTACTACAAGCGAAGACCAGGCACTGGTGGGAGGACGTATGATGTTATCTTCTAACATCTCTTTTACCTGTAGGAATTTCATGCTCTACAATATCTGTTAACCCGATTTGTTTTGAATTCCACGCAAAAACATCACTAAATTCGTCAATTAATTTCATTATCTCGTCTTTTTGTTTATCGGTCAATTCTGGATTAATATTGTGAACCATGGATTCCTCAGTTATGTCTTCCAAACAACAAATAGTAGTATTTACATGCTTATAACTACTGTTAATGTATGCTAAGGCTGTATGCTTAAATAATTTTACGGGGACTAGTTTACTTATATTTTTAATGTGTACCGTCCAGGTGCCAAATTCGGATTCATGAGGTCGAATAAAAAAAATTCCACGCCTAGTTTTTGTTTTGCATCGGACCGCAACGTGATGTCCGTGATATGCAATTTTGTTGCATTCGCGTTCGGTTCGGTAAGATTACAAATAACCTCGGCTTCCGTGGGAATTATCACGTCATCTCTGAGTGTAAGTTTTTCTGTCTGAATTATTTTATTTATTTTATTTTAAACATACAATGCTCGACAGGCTACAAACCCAATAATGAGCAAAGAATAATAATAACAATACATAATATAATGTAATGAAAAAATAACAAGCAAAATATTCATTTTAACAAATGAAACAAACTCAGTGTAGTAAATGATGTTTTTACTTAACTCTATAAGTTATCATTAAACAAACATTTAATCATTTGAACAGCATTGTTAACAAAAATATCAAAACAATTATACATCGAATTATAGATATTACACATATTATTAATTGGCGATCGTGAAGCGATGTTAGTGCGTGGTATAGGGAAATAAAATGGTGTATAATGTCTAGTAGAAGAGTAGGGAATTTGGAAATTAAGGTAAGAGAGAGACAGAGGGTCATCAATGCGAAAGTGGATTAATTTATGTAAATGTGTGAGGCAAATTTTTGTTCTACGTTGCTCAAGAGATTCCATTTGAAAAATATTTAGTAGAATATTGTATGATAAATCTCGAGGTGGATAATAATTGTGGTTAGTTCACAGGAATGCGGAAGTTCCGGAAACGCGTCACATGGATTATTTATATCTGGTGATGAGACAGATATGTGCGCACTATGTTCCAGTGGCGTATCTCCAAGAAATTCTTGAATTGGTAATTTAGCGTATGTACCGAAAGTTATGAATTTTTTGGCAAAGTTAATGACTGCTTTATTTTTATTTCAAAATTATATGCCCAGAATGACGTCACAGGACAAGTTTGGTACCACGAGAGTGGCTAATTCTGTAGTCCACGTTCCCACGGCGGCACGTAACATCTTTACCTTGGTCTGATTGCAGTTTCGAGCAAAATTTGCATTAACTACGTTGTACATGGACCCGTTATCTACAATGGCGGTAACGGGTTAATTGCCCAATCGACCTGTCACTGTTAGTATTTGCAGATGATTTTTTTCATTAGGCCCTCCTAATTCAGATTTGCACACGACGCTACGGGCATCGTCTAGCGTCGTGAGGCACTATTTCTCTGATTGGGGTTATTATGTCCTCCACGTCGTTGATCGGGACAATCTCTTTTAAAATACCCGGGGCGGTTACAATGATTGCATGCGGGCTAAACGACGACCCAAGTCGTCTTCCTGTATCGCGGTTTTACAAATTTTTCGAGCATTTAAACGCTCGCGGGCTGCTTGTACTCTAGATTCGGTTTCGCAAATTTTGTCTACGGCTGTTTTTAATTCAGACAGTGAATCTATTTCTTGCAATGCTAATTTTTCCTGAATTTCTGGTAAAACTCCGGCCTCGATTGTATTTTTTATTTGATTTTCAGTTAACGATTTTGTTAATGCATGCGAAATATCAAACATTGCATAAAAATATGTACGCGGGTCTTCATTTTCTTCCTGAATTCGGGGTCGCCACAAATCTTGCATTGTACGCTCGTATCCGACCGGAAAAAATTCCTTTCTGAATTCTTTAACTAACTTGTCCCACGTCGCGGTATCATTTCTGGCTGCAAAGCCTCGATACCAAACGGCTGCCCGTCCATCCAAATATGATTTAAAATATTTTAGTTTTTCGCGGTTTGACCAATTGTGAGCGTCTACTGATTCTTCGAATGAACGTAAGAAATCGGTTGCTGACAACCGTGATTGCGGGTCAAAACGTTCTGGTTCCCGTAATTTAGGTGGAATTTTTTCAAGTGCTTGTTTAGAGGTGATCGTAAGTAGGGGAGTTAGGCGGTTTCTGGAACAGATAACGATCTAAGATTGACGTCACAGATAAGAGATTTTAAAGATAAGAATTGATGGTGTCATAGATAATGAAGTGACGTCACAGATAAGGATGACGTCACAGATAAGGATTGATGACGTCATAGATAACGAAGTGACGTCACAGATAAGAGATTTAAAAGATAAGGATTGCATGACGTCATAGATAAAATGGCGTCTAAGATTGACGTCACAGATAAGAGATTTAAAAGATAAGGATTGCATGACGTCATAGACAAAATGGCGTCTAAGATTGACGTCACAGATAAGAGATTTAAAAGATAATGATTGCATGACGTCATAGACAAAAATGGCGTCTAAGATTGACGTCACAGATAAGAGATTTAAAAGATAAGGATTGCATGACGTCATAGACAAAATGGCGTCTAAGATTGACGTCACAGATAAGAGATTTAGCAAGCAAGCAAGCATATTAAGAGTTGATGAAGACGTCTTGAAACATCTTGAGGGTTTGATAAGAAACATTTTAAGATTCGATAAGAACGTGTTGAAACACTGTGACATCCTTATATGGCAAGTAAGGTGTCTTTTCCCACTAAATTAAACACGTAGAATACAATGGCGGCATTATTTTTACGATTTATTTAATATTTATAAATATTAATTTTATATTATTACAAAAAAGATAACACATCCTGGTGGAGATAAAAGTTTTTCTTACAAAGTAATTTAATGATGTTATATGATGCAGGTATATGGCAAGTAAGGTGTCTTTTCCCACTAAATTAAACACGTAGAATACAATGGCGATACTATTTTTATGATTTATTTAATATTTATAAATATTAATTTTATAATATTACAAAAAAGATAACACATCCTGTTGTGAAGTGCATACGAACTTATTATCATAAAGATATTTCCGCATTTGTTTTTGATTAAATTTTTTCACTGCTAATAAAAACCCCATAGGCGTAGACATTTAGTTTCATATTAGAATTAAAATATGTGTGATAGAGAACGCATAGCTGCCCGGTAATCGCTCCAGGACGTATCCGACCACAAAATCCATTCATTGTCTACGGCTATGTTTATGTGAACTTTTTATATTGTTAGAATAATGTAATGCTGGCAGCATAACTTAATATTTTTACTTATTTATTAATATTTTGGGGTAAAGGAGTTAATTTTTATGTAGTTATTTTTACAAATAAATAATACTTACTGTTTTTTTAATAATAAATAATAGGCGCGTTGCCTATTTTTACTTATTTGTTATATAATGCAGATATGTGTTAATGTTAATATTTATAAATATTAATTTTATATTATTGCAATAAAGATAACACATTTTGTTAGAGATAAATTTTTTGTTATATAATTAGTGTTTCTGACGAGACGATCGAGCCGAGAAACTACATTGTCTCGTCTCGTCCCGTCTAGAAGACAAAAAAATAACTCTCGTCTCGATTTTTTCTCGTCTCGAATAATGGAGTCTCGTCTCGGCCGAGAATCTCGACGAGATTTCTCGTTTTTTTTAATGGATCCAATATGTAATTTATTATTATATATTTACCGTAAAATCATATAAATAATATTCAAGGTTATTAAAAAAATTGAGACAACTAATTTTCGTCAGTATCAATTTTATACCTATCAACAAATTACAAAATTAGAGACAGAGTAATTTGATACAGCACTACTATAATAATAAAATAATCTTCTTATTCATGAACAGTTACAAATACACAACAAGTTAACAAAACTTATTTTAGAATAATAAAATGTATAATATAAAAATAATGTTTATTATTAGTATAAACATTGATTAAGTAAGGGTGATTAGCGAGCAATTGATTAGCATTGTTTTATATCTGTCAAGCGTTTATGAATTACTTTAGAGAAAAATACTTCAAATAACAGTCGTAGAAAAATTTAATTATATGCATCTTTTATTTGAAGTAATTTTCTTTAAAATAATTAATAAGCGATTGAGAGTTGAGAGATAAAACAATGCTAATCAACTGCTCGCTGTAGTGTTCATACTACCAGCCAGGCAATTTGCACCACCAAAAGGCAAATTTTATGCTTTGCTTAAATAAAATAATGAAAATTATTTATTTAAAAGAATCCATATAAATAATAAAAAATTAAATAAATATATCATCACGCTTTTTACCCATTACTGGCTGTAACACTCTGTCGATAGATAGTTTTATTTAAGAAATTTTAGCCTGATCCTGTATTAGATTTATAATTTAAAAAAATTTTGATACAAATTTACAAAATGTTCAAACAAAATATAAAAAACTGTACTATTAAAAATACAAAAAATTGTCGAGAAATCTCGGAATAATTGTCGAGAATCGAGAATCTCGACATATAAGTATCGTCTCGTCTCGTGAGTTCAAAAAGCTTTCTCGTCTCGGCGAGACGAGAAATTTCGAGACGAGCCGAGATGAGATTCGAGAATTTCTCGTCTCGTGCAGAAACACTATATATAATAATTACAATTATAATAAAGTAAATAAATATTACATTATTTTTATGTGTAATTTGTGTGTTTTTAGGTAAATAATTAATAAAATAAAATGTATTATTATATTATAATTTACATTTGTTATATAATAATTACAATTATAATAAAGTACATAAATATTACATTATTTTTTTAATAGTTACAATTAGAACATGTTATAGGAGAATACCAATAATATAATTGATCTAAACATTTATAACAATAGTTATTAGTTTCGTTACACAAAAAATCGTACATTTCATTATTATTTTTAATAAAATGAGTCTTTTATATTTGTATAGTACAAATAATTTGATTGTAAAGAATTAATTGCTATTAATGTACTATAAAACAACAAATTTTCATTTTTATTGATAAAACAATAATGTTGGACACATGTGCAGATAACAATATCACATTAACATCCTAAACAGATATTAACATCCGTTTTATTATGATTACATATTTGAAATTGTTGCAAACATCCTGTTTTTATTGATAAAAGAATATTGCTGAACACACGTGCAGATAACAATATCACATTTACTTCCTTTAAAAATTCGTGGAAAAAAATTATCACCAACATTTTTTATTACTATTATATTTGTCGAATAATAGATAAAGCAGGAAGCAGATATTAATATTTTTTGTGAGATAGACAATTATTTTGATATCATAGTGCTTATATATAAATGCAAACACATTTTTTAATCATAACGTTTTGTGCTATTCATAAACTAATTAGATTTATAATATACATAAAAAATGGTTCTTTGGGAAGCTACTACATCTTCGTTTAAAAATCGAGTATATTGTGGTAAAATTAATAATAATGAAAATATTATTGAACCAAATTTTTTTTTTTAAATCAATGTATGTTTATACTATTGGAGAAAATGGGTGAATTTATTTATAAGTTTAAATCACCAGTGAAAATTAATTGTGAATTATGTTGTCAATATTTATTACAAAAAAATGATAATTTACAAACATTTGAAATATATCATAATTCTCGAATGAAACCAATTACAATAAGTGACGACTTTACTGAATGGTTTAATGTAAACGTAATGGACCCTATATTAAACAATACGTCTAAGTTCCAGGAAAGAGATAGCGGAAAGTCGCTAAATAAAATATTATATTTGCAGGTGAGTTAAAACAAATAAATATTTTTCAATTATTAACTTATTTTTATTTATAGGTAAACATTAATAAGTTTGATACAACAAATTTTGGGGGGTCGTCGTATATTGATCTTCCTGAAAATATTAAAAACAGAAAGGCAATTATAAACGTTAAAAATGACGATGAAAAGTGTTTCATATGGTCGCTTCTGGCAGCCATGTATCCCGCAGATGATAATCCTCACAGACAATCAAAATATCCACAAAATCATGAAGAAATTTTTAATCTTGCAAATACTAGATTTCCTACACCATTATGTGATATACCTAAATTTGAAAAAAATAATAATATATCCATAAATGTATATGGATTGGAATATAATGCAGAAATTAAAAAGCATGTGGTTGTTGGACCACTACACTACACAAAAAACAAATTAGAACGACACATTAATTTACTTTTTCTAACCAATGAAGACCGATCACACTATTGTTGGATTAAATCACTATCTCGTCTATTGTCAACACAAATTTCAAAAAATCACCGTAAAAATATATTTGCGATCGATGTTTACAATATTTTAGTTCCGATAATTTATTACAAACACATGTAAAAGATTGTGCTTTAATGGATGCAGTTAAAATAGAAATACCAGCAGAAAATGAAATATTCGTTTCTTTTAAGAATTACTCAAGGAAAGAACGTCATCCATTTGTGGTATATGCAGATTTTGAGTGTTTAACAGTACCGATTGCAACATGTGAACCAAGCCCACATACATCATATACAAACGCATATCAACAACATATACCATGTGCTGTTGCATATTATTTAAAATGTTCCCATAATGATTCACTATCTTTTTATGAATCCTATCGTGGACCAGAAGCATCAAGATGGTTTATTGCTCGAATGAAAGAGTTAATAAATTTAATAAAAACAATTTATGAAAACACTGTTCCCATTATTATGACAGAAGATGATTGGAATAACTTTAATAATACAATAATTTGTCACATTTGTGAAAAAAAATTAAAAATATGGATGATAAGGTAAAAGACCATTGTCATCTTTCAGGTATGCTTATATTTTATTATAAATTTATTATAAAGTTATTTATATTTATATATTTAATAGGTAAATATAGAGGAGCAGCTCATAATAGTTGTAATTTAAATTTAAAAAACCCAAAATACATTCCCATTTTTTTTCACAATTTAAGTGGTTATGATAGCCATTTATTAATTAAAGAATTTGAATTTTTTGAGGAAAATATATCTATTATCCCAAACAACAATGAAAAGTATATTTCATTTTCTATAATAATGAACGGAATGGAGCTCCGATTCTTGGACTCATTATTGTAAGTTTTAAATTAATATATAGATAAATATTTGTATTGGAATAATTTTTCTTTTTAGATTCATGAATAGCTCACTAGAAAAATTAGTGAGTTATATGGACAAAAATGAATTTAAAATTATAAATAAATTTTATGTAAACAAAACCAAAAGAGATTTGTTATTAAGAAAGGGAGTATTTCCATATAATTATTTAAAATCATTTGAGTGTATGGAAGAAATTAAATTACCTCCAAAAAATGCATTTTTTTCTAAATTAAAAAATGAACATATTAGTAATGAAGATTATGCTCATGCACAAAATGTTTGGAATATTTTTAATTTAGAAACTTTTGGAGATTATGTGGAATTATATCTTCAAACAGATGTTTTGCTTTTGGCAGACATATTTGAAAATTTTAGAAATGTCTCTCTTAATGCATATGGACTCGATCCAGTGCATTATTTCACAACTCCAGGTAAAACAAAAAAAATATTTTAACTAATTAAAAAATAAATGTTTGTTTTTAGGATATGCATGGGATGCAATGTTAAAATTAACTAAAGTAAATTTAGAATTATTGACAGACATTGATATGATCCTTTTTTTCGAGCGAGGGGTACGTGGAGGGATATGTCAATGCAGTAATCGATATGCTTCTGCGAACAATCATTACATGCCATCATACGACCCAAAAAAACCGGATAGAAAATCATACAATCCAGAAGAACGAGACAGTTATATAATGTATTATGATGGATGTAATCTATATGGTTGGGCAATGACCCAATGTTTACCATATGGAGATTTTAATTGGTTAACACATGAAGATATTTTGAAACTAGATATAATGAGTATAGATGAATATAGTTTTATTGGATATCTTTTAGAAGTTGATTTAGAATATCCCCCGCATTTACACGATTCTCATAAAGATTTTCCATTATGTTCAGAACACCGTACACCACCAAATTCAAAATTTAAAAAATTAATGACAACTTTATACAATAAAGAAAGATATGTATTACATTATCGTAATTTACAACAAGCTATACTATTCGGATTAAAATTAATTAAAATTCATAGAGTTTTAAAATTCAAGCAATCTTTGTGGCTAAAAAATTATATTGATATAAATACAGAATTTCGAAAAAATGCAAAAAATGATTTTGAAAAAGATAGATTTAAATTAAATAATAATGCCGTTTTTGGCAAAACCATGGAGAACATACGTAATCGAAAAGATATAAAACTTATAACAAAATGGGATGGAAGAGGTGGTGCCAGAAAATTAATAGCTAAACCAAATTGTAAAAAAGTTACAATTTTTAATGAAAATTTAGTTTCTATTGAATTAAATACAAATAATATTACTTTTAATAAACCCATATATGTAGGAATGGCAATTCTTGATATTAGCAAATTACTTATGTATGATTTTCACTACAATTATGTTAAAAATAAATTTCAAAATTACAAATTATTGTATCAAGATACAGATTCACTGATTTATCAATTTTTTCAAGACCCATATATTAAAATTAAAGAAGATATTCACCGTTTTGATACTTCGGATTACTTAATTAATAATCGATATAAAATACAACAAGCGAATAAAAAAGTTGTGGGTTTGTTTAAAGATGAAAATGCGGGAAAATTAATAATTGAATTTGCTGGTCTTAAAGCAAAAATGTATTCGTTTGCTTTAGAAGATGAAAAATCTTATTCTAAGGCTAAAGGGGTATCAAAACAAATTACAAAAAACCTAAATATAGAACATTATAAAAGAGCACTTTTTCAAAAAGAAAAATTATGTAAAACACATAACAATATTATATCAAAGAAACATAATATTTTTTCAGTGCAAATTAATAAAGTAGTACTGGATTATAAGGATGATAAACGCCACATACGGAAAGGAACAACAGACACTTTACCATGGGGCCATTATTCAATCAGTAATAAAATTGTTATAAATAATGATGTTATAGTTATAGATTAATTTTAAATAAAAAATGTTTTATTGTAATGACATATTTTTACATTTAATATATAAATATTGTATAGTAAATATTACAATAAAATTATTATATAACACTTTCTTTGTTTATCCATGAATTATGTGAGTTATCGAACCCAATCCATTTAACGAACACGTCTGACCCTTTCCTTTTTAAAATTTTTTCCACTAAATAAATATCTGAAAATTTTGTTTTTTGTAATTCATATTCATAAAATCCTCCTGCCACAGGTTGGTTTAGATAATCTTTTAACTTATAAGTTATTGGATTTGTTAATTGTTTTTTTGTAATAGTAAATATTTCAGTCGACCAATTAGGAGTATAACCTTTTTCAAAAATACTTTTCATTTTTGATATTCTAACAAAATCACCAACTTTAAATTTTCCACGACCACAAATTTTTATATTATTATATACAGTTTTTAATAAAAATTGTTCATTTTTATAATTTACATCTATAGGTCGCATTTTAATAGTTCTATGTTTAGTATTATTATATGTTTTAATTAAATTTGGTAAAATATTAATCCATTTATATGAACCCTGTAAGATAAATTCTTGCCACATTTTATTTTTTAATGTTCGATTAAATCTTTCGACAATACTTGCTTTCAAATTGCTAAAAGTTGAATAATGATTTATTTTATATTTTAACATTAAATTTTTAAAATTGGTATTATAAAATTCTTTTCCATTATCAGTTTGTAAATTTTTAGGGATTCTTTTTTCTTTAAGTATATTTTCTAATGCTTTTGTAATTACATCAGCAGATTTATTTTTTACTGGTTTTGCCCACGCATATTTAGAAAATGTATCTATTACTGTTAACAAATATTTATAATTTTTATTTTCATTCTTATATGGTATCATTTCCACAAGATCAGCTTGCCACAAATCATCGATTCCTTTTGTTATTACTTTACGTCTTGGATAGTTTTTTCGAGCTGGTTTATGGAGTTCTTTTACAACTTGTTGCTTAGACATTTTATTTCTCAATTTTTCCTTGTAAAGAAGTTATTGCACTTAATAATTCTTGCTCCGTTTTAAAGTTTTTCTTAAATGGTTTAATTTTTTCTTCTAGTATTTTATTTATCATTAATTCTAAACTTTTAGTTTCAATGTTAATGTTCGTTTGCTTTTTCTTTTCCTCTATTATCTTATTTATATCATTTTTTAGTGTTTCCATTTTAGTACTAATTGTTTTTTCAATATTATTTACTAAAGCATCGACAATATTTATTTGTTGCTTGAGTAGAACTAGTTGGTGTTTGTACATTACCAATTTTTTTCATTTTTGCATCGAAAATATATTCATTTTTACTTTTTTTTAAAAGTATAATATTATTATGTATAAAAGTTTCATTATCGTTTATTCTTTCATCTACATATTCTTTAGTAATAATATCAGTAGAAATTTGTGGTTTACCAATATTTATAATTTGTCTTCCATCGAAATTAATTCTACCATCTTCATTAAGCTGTATTATTTCATTATCCCCACCTTTTTTTCTTTTCAATGAATAATGTCCAAATTTGTCAACACTCATATTTTTTATATTAAATATAAAATTAATGTATTATATTTGCTTCTTTTAATTCTTCAATAATTGAAATTATTTCATTATCATGACCCGTATGTCCACTTTGTTTAGATGCTAATAACAATTGCAATCTACTAACTAATTCATTAGGATCATCCCAATATATATATATATTCACGTTTATAATTTGAGACGTTTAAAGTTGTAGGTAATAAACCAGTACCTGAAGGAGAATATTTTATCGGTTTTTTTCCTTTTCTTAATGATGATCGTCTACTTATATCAACAAAATGTGGTTTTATTATATTGAAATATTTGGGAGAAGCTGTTATTTTAATTAAATTATTTGTTGAATTTTTATGGGCACCTGTTTGCTCTAAAATTTTAAAATATTAATTTTTATCTATATCATCATAATTTACAAGATTTTTTTTTTAAATTAATTCATAAAGACCTTTTGTACCTTTATATTCTTTTCCATCAATTAATATATCATTTTTATCTATTTCTATTTTCTTTTTACCTAACTTAAATTCACCATTTTTAGTTACTGTCACACCATAATCTTTATCTAGATCTTTATCATTCAGTATAAATTTTATAATATATTCTTTGCCCAAATTTCCTAATTTTAATTCTAAATTTTCCATTTCCTCTTGTCCTTGAGGAGTATTAAAAGCCTCTCTTGCTTTTGAAATAGGAGAATTATCTGGGGATGCTTCATAAATATCTTCTATATTTTCATAATTTTCTATTTTAATATTTGAACTTTCCGGACTTTCTAAATCATAATCTAAAACTTTTCTTATATCTTTTTTTGTTTTTATTGGGGTTTTATTTTCTTCTTCATTATATTTTTTATGTTTTATTTCATTATTATTTTTTATATCATTTTTATTTGAATTTTTAACTAATTCTTTAAGCGTGTTTGTTATAGGTTTAAAAGTATCTTGTAATACTGCTTCACTAATCATTTTATTATGTTTTAATGCATTAAATTTTTCTTTTAATACTTTACTTACTTTAATTATTTCTTTGTTTCTTTATTACTCATTGCATTGATTTTTTATAACTTGTTTTAAATAGAAGTTAGTTTAAGAAATTTATCCAAAGCTTTTCGATATCGACCTTCTTTTTCACTATCTTTATAACTGCAAACCCATACTTATGTCTCCAACAATTTATACAAAATTTTTGAAATTTATTAAACGACATATCTGTATTTACATGATCATTATATATATGTTGTAAATTTGTTTTATCTTGTTTAAATAATATAATAAAATTGGCGTTATCTCTAATTAAATGTTTAGGTACTTTTGCATATGTTTGAGCAAGATAAAATGAATCAACACAATTATGTCTTCCCATTGAAAAAAAATCTCTCATACAATCTTGTTTATTACATATTACATCATCAAAAATTATAACTGAAAATGGTTTTGCTTCAGAAGGTTTTATAACATCGCTGTTTTCGTTATAAGAAAAAAACCCCATGCCATTTACTTTTGATATACATTTTTCTAAAAATTTGTATTTTGGTTGTTGTAATGATTTAGAGTATAAGTAAATATTTCGAAACTTTAACCCATTTGCATGTGTAAGCAAACTAATTAAAGTATTTGTTTTTCCACAATTACTAGGATCAACTATTATACACCTAACACTATTTGGCAATAAGTCACCATGTTTTTTTACTACTTTATTTAATTGTATAATATCAAAGTTGTTTACACGAAAACGTTGTTTTTGTTTTATAAATTTCATATTGGTGACTGATTTAATATATAAACACACCTCTACTATATATATATATATATATATATATATATATATATATATATATATATATATATATATATATATATATATACTCAGTTTTCAAATCAATTTCAATGATTACGTATGGTGGTGGATTATTAAAAAAAAGCAATTAACTCACTACCTATAGAATTACTTATACCCGGTTATCAATATTGTGGTCCTGGAACTAAATTAGAAAAAACGATTAAAAAGAGGTGATACAGGAGTAAATAAATTAGATGCTGCATGCCGTGAACATGATATTTCATATTTAAAAAATAGCAATATACAAAATAGACACATTGCTGATAAAATATTACAGGAAAAAGCGTGGGAAAGAGTAAAATCAAAGGACGCATCATTTGGTGAAAAAGTTGCTGCTTGGACAATAACAAACGCTATGAAAGCAAAAAGAAAACTTGGAATGGGTATTAAGAAAAAGAAAAATATAAAAAAAACAGCGCATAATAAAAACACCTAAACATGGTGGGTTTTTACCATTAGTAGCAGCAATTGCACCATTCATTTTGAAAGGTTTAGCAGCTGGTGCTGCAAGTTCTGTTGCATCATATGGTGTTAAAAAAATTATGGGCAAAGGTTTATATTTAAAACCATATAAACATGGTGCTGGTATTAAAAAAAAAACATCGAAAAAAACAAAAAACTGCCGAAAAAAGCATTAAGTAGTGATGATATAATTCAATATGCTCGTATTTATAATATAAAGTTTTTTCGTGGTGTTTATATGCGAAATAAATTACCTAAAAAACCATTAAAAAATGAGTGTGCTATTATAAATTTAGACTCTGAACAAGGTTCTGGAACACATTGGGTGGCATATATAAAACAAAATAAAAATGTAAAATATTTTGATAGTTTTGGAAATTTACCACCACCAATAGAACTAATAAATTATTTAAATGATGCTAATAAAATTACATATAATTATAAACGATATCAAAATTTTAATTCTTACAATTGTGGTCATTTATGTTTAAAATTTTTAAATAAATACACAAAATAATTATTTAATTTAGTTAAATCATGGATTCGATGACAATATCACTTGTTAGTAATAGTACTGCAATAAGTGTTGATTATTTTCCTCCAATTGATTTAGAAAATAGTGAATATGAATTAGGCCTCATTAATTTTCAAGGTTATATGTCAATTCCAAATATAGATGAGACTAATAATAAATTTTATTATCAAGATAAAAATAGTGAAAATAAAGAACTTCAAATAATTACAATACCAACAGGATCATATGAAATTGAAGACATAGAAGCTTTTTTAAAAAAAGGATTATGTGATCCCACTTATATTTCTAGTAACAAATTTTATACTAATAAAATAATAAAAGAAAAAAATAATGAAATTTTTTTTATAAGTTTAAAAGCAAATAATAATACACTAAAATGTGAACTCATAAGTAGTGTTACTATTGATTTTACCAAAAAAAATTGCATTGGATCTTTATTAGGCTTCAAAGAAAAAATATTAGAAAGTGAATCATTATATGAGAGTGATTTACCTGTAAATATAATGAAAGTAACTATAATTTAAATAGAATGTAATATTATAAAAGGATCTTATAAGAATGGATCTCCTGTGCATATTTTATATGAATTTTATCCAGCAGTTGAACCTGGATATAAAATTAATGAAACACCAACAAATGTTATTTACTTACCTGTAAATACGCAGCTAATACGCAACCTTAGTATAAATATTAATGATCAAAAAGGAAAACTTATTAATTTTCAAGATGAAGAAATAACTATTCGATTACATTTAAGAAAAAAAAATAATATAAAAGAAGGATAACAAAAATACATTTTAGTATTTTATTGACTAACAAAGTGAAATAATTAATTTTTTCTTGTAATGGGTATAGATTATAAAAGAACACAAGAAACAACAAACCAAATCAGTTTTTCATCATCCAAGAAAGTGTTAACACGAGAAAATATTACATTTTTAAAATCACTTGGTTTACGTGTACGTGTAAAAAAAAGAAAAAATGAATAATATATTAAATGTTACATCAAGCGTTGTCTTTAACAATGATATAACTCGAAAAGATGTACATAGTCAACAACCAATTTTAATATCCGCATTTAATAATAGTGATGAAATTAGAATACAAATTCAACAACAAGATTTATATACATTACCACATGAAAGTTCTTTGTATATTGAAGGAAAGTTATTAAAGGAAGATAATTCTGCACCTCCTGTTGGTACAAAAATAACAAATAATGGAATTGCATATTTATTTGATGAAATTAAATTTTTAATTAATAGTGTGGAAATTGATAAAACAAAAAATGTTGGAGCTACTTCTACACTAAAAGCTTATGCTTCTTTAAATAAAATTGAAAGTGATATACTTGAAAATGCTGGATGGGGGCTTGATATTAATATTTTAGATAATAATGGCAATTTTAATGTATCTATTCCTTTAAAATTTTTATTGGGGTTTTTTGAAGATTTTAAAAATATATTAGTAAATGTTAGACAAGAATTAGTATTAATAAGGGCAAGAAATGATAATGATGCTTATACATCATCGGAAAATTTAAAGTTTAAATTAAGCAAAATATTTTGGAGAGTTACACATGTTTCTGTTAATGATGAATATAGATTACGATTATTAAACATAACAAATTCCAATAAATTTTTATCGTGTGCTTTCCGTTCGTGGGATTTGTATGAATATCCCATTCTTCCAACAGGAAAAAAGCATTCATGGTCAATAAAATCATCTACCCAATTAGAAAAACCCAGATTTGTTATTGTTGGTTTTCAAACTGCTCGTAAATATTCAATTACTAAAGATAGTAGTCATTTTGATTCTTGTAATTTAATTAATATTAAATTACTTTTAAATTCAGTTTGTTATCCATATGGTGATTTAAATCTTGATTTTAAAAATAATCAGTTTGCACTTTTATATGATATGTATGCAAAATTTCCAAATTCTTATTATAATAACAATAGTGCTTATTATGGTCCTATTTTAACTAAAACAAATTTTAATAAAATTGCTCCATTAACTGTTATTGATTGTTCCAACCAAAATGAAACAGTTAAAAATAGTTCTGTAGATATTCGATTAGATTTTGAATCTAGTGATCCATTTCCTGCAGACACATCTGTTTATTGTCTTATTATACATGATTCTATCATTCAATATAATCCATTAACTGGTGAAGTTAGATTAAGTATTTAAATTATTTTTTTAAATATATAAATAATTTTTTACGTTTTAATATTTAGTTATAATTTGTATTTGTTAAGAAGAAGTTATAAAAGTTTAAAAATGGAGTTAATTGTTGATATTCAGGGCTTCAATTCAAATTTTTTTATAATAGTACCGCAAGAAATTGCTATTATATCAAGAGATGGCAGTGTGTTTAATCATTTTTTATTTGAAGCACCATTTCCATGGAATAAATTAGAATATAAATACAAAAAACAATGTACATGGCTTTATTATAATCATCACGGATTAAAATGGGATGATGGCCATATACCATATAATAAATTATGCGATATTATTTTACCAATTTTAGAGAGGGGGTCAAAAATTTATGTTAAAGGTGAAATAAAAAAATCTTTTCTTGAATCTTTCAATTTAAATTGCGATGTTATATCAATAGAAGATTGTAAATCACTCCAACATTTTATTTCACGTAAAACATGTTTTAATCATTTTAATAATTGTGCAATAAGTAATGTATATAAAATAAAAAATTATTTAGATAACATATAAAAATATTTTTGCTATATATTTGATATTATAATACAAATAAAAATTAGTTTAAATATAACTGTGTTAGTGACAATCACAACATAAATAAATATTTAAAGTTTATATATTATTATAACTTTATTTTAAACTGACAGATAATGTTTTTTTTATTTTTTATATTAATTTTAAATGTAAATGCTAATTTAAATATCAGTGATTTTAAATTAATTTCAAAATATTTATATAATTATGGATATTTAAATGTAGGTGAAAATGAATTTATGTTATTAACAAACAATAATACAAATTATGTAAATGCTTTAAATTTATTTGAACAAAAATATAAAAAAAATTAAATTTTTAATATTATAAGCTTTATAAAAACTCCAAGATGTGGTATAAAAGATATTAATTTTCAAGTTTCTAAAGAAAAATGGAATAAAAACCCAATTTATTGGTTTTTTTATGACACAAATGATTATATTAAAAATATTACACAAAAAGCTTTTAATTTATGGTCAAAATATACAAATTTAGTTTTTTTACAAGCATCATCAATAAACAATGTTGATATTTTAATATCATTTGGAGGTGTTCGCCATTCTCAAATAACTAAAAATTTATTTTGTAATTATTTGTTTGATGGACCGGGTAATGTAGTAGGTCATGCGTTTTCACCAAATGATTATCCTGTAGAAATTCATTTGGATGAGACAGAAAATTGGTTTTTTGATTTAACTAAACCTAATTTTGCGAATGAAATAAGTTTTTTTTGATGTAATAGTTCATGAAATTGGTCATTCATTAGGTATTGAACATAGTACTAATCCTTACGCAGTAATGTTTCCAGCCTGTTATAATAATGTATTTAAAAACAAAACTTTATATGATTTACATTTGGATGATATATTAGCTATTCAAACATTATATGGAGTTAAAACAGAAAATAGTTCAACAACAAAAGAAAATTTAACAAGTAAAACTGCTATACTTAATAAAGCAAAAAATAATAAAACAATTTCTCATCCAAATTTATGTGAATTAAAAAATGTAACTACATTTTTAGTTTTAAAAAATAAATTATATATATTTTATGATAAATGGGTGTGGAATAAAAAATTAAATGAAAAAAATTTTAATTCTCAACCATTACTTATAACCAAATGGCTACCTTTTTTACCTAAAAATTTTAATAAAATAAATGCTGTTTATTTGAGACCAAATGGAAACATTGTACTTATAATTGATGATGTCACATATAATATAAAATTTCCATCTTTAAAATTAGAAAACACAGTGAATCCATATGCAGATATTATACAAAATATTAATGGAGCTGTTTTTACAAACATGGGAAAAACATTTATATTTTACAATAATAATTCTTATGTATTAATTAATGAATGTGAATTTAATACTGCAGAATATGGATTTATTGATTCACAATTTCCCGGTATTCCTAATAATATAAATTCAGTTTTTAAATATACAAATGGTCGAATATATTTTTTTCTAAATGATTATTATTATGAATTTGATGAATTTTATGTTAGTAAAAGCAGAAAAATTTAATCTTTCATTATTTAATATTGATTGTCCTAACATTGGTATATATGAACAACTAAAAATATTATCAAAATTAATAAATGTTTAAAATATGTTTTTCTTACCCCTCCTCCACATTTACTTATTTAAGCATATATAAACAAAATTTTGTTAAGCAATCGTTAGTATTTTAAAGTAATTAATTAAAGTTATACTTTCACTTATAATAATTTTTAAAATAATTAATTAAAGTTGTTATATAATTAATTATGGAAATATCATTAAAAATAATAGCACAGGATTTGTTAAACATTTGTTATAATACAAATTTAATATCAGAAAATAATTATAATATATATACACTAAAAATAAATGATTGTTGTGATAGTAATAGTATGCTTTTAATAATTGGAAAATTCGCGCCATTAGCATATATTTGTCAAAAAATTAATAAAGAAAAATTTGAAAATATATTAAATTTATTTACTGGAAACATATTATTAAATATTTGGGGGAAACTTCCGCTAAAATATAAAAATAATTATAATATTATAAAAAAACTACCATGTGTGGAACATTGGGATTTACCAACGCATAAAACACATATTGATGGATCAGCTCCAAATATTGAACAGTGTTGTTTATGCAACAAAAATAAAATAAATTATATTGAAAGGTATAAATTAAGATTTAGTTAATTTATTTTCAATATTTTGTAGAGTATATTTATATTTTTAGAAATAACACATATGAAAGTGAGTGCAATCGACTATCCACTTTTCAAGACCAAAACAATAAGTGACCAAAATACTTTATCAACATAGAAGACTTAGCACGAGCTGGATTTTATTATTCAAAAATGGATGATAAAGTAATATGTCCATTTTGTGATATTAAAATATGTAATTTTGAAGAAGGGGATATTCCAGTTTTTGAACATTTTCGTTGGTCTCCGCTATGCCCATTTATTATTGGAAAAACAACTAATAATATTCCAATTAATGAAATAAATACAAATATTATGATTGATATTGTTAAACTTTTAAATAATATACAAAATAGTATAATGTGTAGTTATAATAAGAAGACAGATGTAAATATTTTAAAATATATATATATATATATGGAATTAATGAAATGTTTTTAATAAATAATTGTATATAATATACCCGTATGTATGTTTTTTTTTACAAACCCAATATCCATACAAATATTTAAGGTTAAAATAAAATCATGATTATTTTTATATTATTTTATTGTAAATATTGTACATGTATTAAAATAATTCAATCTATGTTTACAATATTTTATTATAAATATTTTACATTAAAAAATATTTTTCATTAATACATCAAAATAAATTTACATTAAAAATATTTTCCATTAATACATCAAAATAAAACATAATTATTTCTCTTATTGCTAAATTATATACATCATTATTATTACATAAATTATATATATTATTAATAATTTCTCCATCATATTTAGTAGATTCTTTTATAATATTGTAATAATATTTAGAAAAATTTAAAGATTCAAGATAATTTATTGTACGATTTATTAAATCAGATAATTGAAACAAATAATTCATAGATAAGCTCCCCAAATTTAATGCACCATACTTTGATTTTAATTGTATTACCTTAAAAGAATCTACTGTGTCAAATATTATTTCAATATCATGAAATTTGTATGATTGAATGTTAGTATCAAAATTAAAATGTGAAAGTATTGCATTTTGACATAAAAGAAATTCAGACCACTCTTTGGGTTCAAAAGCAACACACTTTCCCAATTGATTACTATACAAATTAATAACAATTTTATAGTTATTTAATGGGTCTATACCAACAGATATCCATTTAAAATTATCCAAACAAAATTTATGTTCCATAATCAGTTTTCTATCATTTTGTATTTGATCACTTTTAATTATTATTAATTCTTCTTCCGTATTTTTATTTTCTATTTGTGGAATATTTTCCTTATTTTCTATTTGTGGAATAGATTCCTTATTTTCTATTTGTGATATATTTTTCTTATTTTCTTCGTTCAAAATGATATCTATGGATTGTTGAACAATTTTTTTCCTAGAACGAGTTGTATTTGCTGGATATGGCTTCTGGTCACCTTTTTACCTTCCGTCACCTTTAGGTAAGGAAGGTATTGTCTTTGGTCAAAAAATTCGATCATGAGTTTTTAATCAATAAGCACGTTTTAGGGTCCCTAGAACACGAATTTACTATTTTTACGATGATGTCTGTATGTGTGTGTGTGTGTGTGGATGTGTGTGTGTGTGGATGTGTGTGTGTGTGTAACAAAATTTTCGTCTGCGATAACTCTAATACTACAGTTACAAAAATTATAATTTTTTCGTGTACTTCTTCGTTACATCCATATGAAGAGCTGATTAGATTTTGGTTACAATTGGTCAACCGGAAGTACCATCATTTGAATATTTTAACAGTTTTTCTTGAAAAAACTATGTTAAATATAATTTTTTCACATTTGATGTTATTATAAATAT
This sequence comes from Harpalus rubripes, assembly GCA_963082715.1. Classification (NCBI taxonomy): domain Eukaryota; kingdom Metazoa; phylum Arthropoda; class Insecta; order Coleoptera; family Carabidae; genus Harpalus; species Harpalus rubripes. The sequence goes on along the minus strand of OY720451.1, from coordinate 34,474,073 downwards.
TAAAGTATATTTTATTCTCTGTACGATTTGACTGCATTTTATACTTAATATTAAATGGATATAGAGTTAAAAAATTATAAAGAAATTAAATTTCATAAAGTAGCCATAGCTATGAAAACAGCTACTATATTAAGAAAATTCTGATTGAAAGATGTCAGTGTCAAGTGAAATTGACATAGTGCGTTTGTCTTACAATTTTTACTGGAAATATAGGATCTTTTGCTTTCTGTATGGAATTTGTATAAAATACATACAACTGCTTTAAGGTAATGTACAAGAAATAATAATAATAATAATAAATCTTTTATTTCTGCAGATACATTACACTGTATATAGAAAACGTCACAAAATAATAATTTTCTGTATGAAATTTGCATAAAATACATGCAACTGCGGGAAGGTAATGTACAAGAAATAGAATATTTAATTTAGCAAGGAACTTTCCGTATGAAATTTGTACAAAATACATAGAACTGACGGAAGGTAATGTGCTGGCCACATCAGATTTTTTTGCTTGCTAAAATTTATTTATAAATATAAATAAAACAATAACATTAAAAATTTAAATTTTCATTATCTTATCTTCATAATTAGTGTTTACAGTTTCACAAATAAAATAAATATAATAAAAATTAATAACAAACTTCACTATTTATAGCTATAGGTTACTTAAATACTATTGGTCAATTTATATTGGTTAAATTTATCCTTGTTGCACTTAAAATTTTTAAAGTTTTTAAACATGTAAAGTAATTATGTATTATCTGTAACAGGAAGTGTTATATCAACAATAATCACTCAAAATATTAATAAATAAATAAAAATATTAAGTTATGCTGCCAGCATTACATTATTCTAACAATATAAAAAGTTCACATAAACATAGCCGTAGACAATGAATGGATTTTGTGGTCGGATACGTCCTGGAGCGATTACCGGGCAGCTATGCGTTCTCTATCACACATATTTTAATTCTAATATGAAACTAAATGTCTACGCCTATGGGGTTTTTATTAGCAGTGAAAAAATTTAATCAAAAACAAATGCGGAAATAGCCTTATGATAATAAGTTCGTATGCACTTCACAACAGGATGTGTTATCTTTTTTGTAATATTATAAAATTAATATTTATAAATATTAAATAAATCATAAAAATAGTATCGCCATTGTATTCTACGTGTTTAATTTAGTGGGAAAAGACACCTTACTTGCCATATACCTGCATCATATAACATCATTAAATTACTTTGTAAGAAAAACTTTTATCTCCACCAGGATGTGTTATCTTTTTTGTAATAATATAAAATTAATATTTATAAATATTAAATAAATCGTAAAAATAATGCCGCCATTGTATTCTACGTGTTTAATTTAGTGGGAAAAGACACATTACTTGCCATATAAGGATGTCACAGTGTTTCAACACGTTCTTATCGAATCTTAAAATGTTTCTTATCAAACCCTCAAGATGTTTCAAGACGTCTTCATCAACTCTTAATATGCTTGCTTGCTTGCTTGCTTGCTTGCTAAATCTCTTATCTGTGACGTCAATCTCAGACGCCATTTTGTCTATGACGTCATGCAATCCTTATCTTTTAAATCTCTTATCTGTGACGTCAATCTTAGACGCCATTTTTGTCTATGACGTCATGCAATCCTTATCTTTTAAATTTCTTATCTGTGACGTCAATCATAGACGCCATTTTGTCTATGACGTCATGCAATCCTTATCTTTTAAATCTCTTATCTGTGACGTCAATCTTAGACGCCATTTTGTCTATGACGTCATGCAATCCTTATCTTTTAAATCTCTTATCTGTGACGTCACTTCGTTATCTATGACGTCATCAATCCTTATCTGTGACGTCATCCTTATCTGTGACGTCACTTCATTATCTATGACGTCATCAATCCTTATCTTTAAAATCTCTTATCTGTGACGTCAATCTTAGATCGTTATCTGTTCCAGAAACCGCCTAACTCCCCTACTATCGTACCTATGATAGGTTCGGCCTTTGTTACTGTTATCGGAGAGGGTATTCTTAGTGTATCTGCGCGTACTACGGTCTGACGTGTGCTCGCGTCCGGAAATATATCGGGTGTCAAGGGTGATTGCGGATTTGCGGTTGTTTGTGTGGTATTTGTGTCTTTTAACAAGGGTGAGCGGCTTACAGGCAAAGCATTCTGATTTAAATTTGGTTCAGTTCGTCGTGAAGCGGTTAATCGTAATTCATATTTATGTCGCATGTGATTATGCTATGTTTTCATGCTAATGAATTGTATGCATATTGAAAAAGAACAGATAATAGAAAAAAATTCAAAAAAGCACATTGAATTTATTTCAGCCTCTACCCGGCATCTCCACCAAATGCCGCGTTTACGTAAGGGCTTAGTCATTTACTCGCTTAATATACTTCATGAAATAAACATATCTTATACTTACTAGTTCATAGAGCAAGTCGCACGTTACTTAAGGCTGCGAATAAGGTTTGGTAGAGGCATAATTGAAATAAAAGCAATGAGCTGTTTAGCTTAAGGCTGATATATTGACTGATATTACTTATTAACCTCATTACATTTTACATGCTGTACAAAATATATCTACATAACTATGGTGAATATTACAAGTATGAAATAAACTTACATTTTAGCACGGGAAAGCAAAGGAATTTTATATTGACCCAAAAATAATGGTGATAAATTTGTAAAGGAGCCAATATCAACACATTGTGACAATTGGTTCCAAATGCCATGTTTCCAAGAATTTATTTAATATCTGCCGAAGAAAGAGAAAAAGAATTAGAAATTTCTATGATTTGAATGGTTCTTCGCTTATTCTTAAATGTGCCCTGAGACAACACTTTTTTTTGAGTATAGTTGAAATTTTTATTTATAATTGACGCCACTCTTACCTTTTCGTCTCAAATAAAATCTTTTAGTCCAACAAGGGTTTTTTAAAACCCATTTAGTTTATGTTTTTAAAGTAATAATAAAATATCTGTATAAAAGAATTTACCGGTATGATTATACAGAAACCTGTAAAATGATTAATAAAGTAACTTTATAAAGGTTTATAACACCATAATATAAACTCATAATACAGATAATAGAAAAATTTATTAATATTTTATTAATAGTGTTTAAAATGACAGTTATACACGTAATACGTGCTTTTTGCAGGTTAGATACTTGTAAAAGTTGCAATTAAAGCAATTATAAAATATTTATAGAAACACTAAAAAACCTATTTATAAATTTACTGTAAGAACTTTCTTATTAAATACAACCAATCAGTAGATAAAACTTATTTATTTTAATTAAAACATCTATATCCCAAAATTATCTTAATTTCAGCAATTATAAATTACTTACATATTAATTTGGTTTTTCTGGAGACTAAGTGTGCTAGTTGTGTGGCCACATCAGATTTTTTTTAAATTGTATTTGAATAATATCTTTGTTACCAGTGAGCTTTGTTTCTGATATTAGTTCCATTTCGGATGTTTATCTTCGGACGACAATAACAATAAGGAAGAACCTAGAGTAACAAGAAAAAAATATTTCCGCGAAAGGTTCCCAGATTTCGATTAACACATGAAGCACTTATTTAATAATAAGCCAGTATCAGCTATGACCCAATTTTTAATTGCTCTTCGATTTTTTGCCTGTAGCTCATTTCTCCTGATTATTGATGAATAATGTCTAAAATTAATTCATTCTCACTTTCTGTAAAGTTTTTAACACTAACTCTTATTTTACTCATTTTTACAGCATAAAAATAATAAACATATATCCAGTCACGCAATAGAAGAAGATAAATAAACTCAAATGTCACAAAATTTCGCACGAAAGTATTACCAACTAATAATTTAACAATGACATGTATTGTGGCAGTCAAAATTATTAGCAGTGTAATTTACTGTCCTAATAAATTAACTCATCTAGTAGTTATTCGTAGATTTATTTTTGGTTTATAATATCGGGCATAAGTAGAAAAGATGCTCTTTATTCATAAGCGTAATACATAAAAGTTAGGAGTTTGCAAATTATCGTTGCTATGCATTAGTATTTATTAAGTATTAGCTGTAAATGTTCTGAACGTTGCCATACAGCACATAGAACTCTTTGTTATCATTATGCATTAAAAATTTGCTGTGACTGCAGCTTAAAAATAATTATAAATTATAACATTTGTACGTGATACGTGTAAAAAAATAGTATTTTCATGTGTTGCATTGTGGCTTGGAACGAGATCAAAGTCGACAAGTAGACTAGATCGGATACAGTTTTACTATTCATAGTATTTATGTTAAAAGGCTATGTAGATACTACAGTCAATAAACTGACACCGAATTAACGAAAATACACTTTAATACATTTTTAGGATACAAGTAAAAAACTGTGACATGACATCTGTATTTTTATTTTTAAACAAGTAACTATGGTTATAAAACTGTCGTCTAGGTAACGTTACAATAATACGTGGGCAGTTTGAATATAGAAAATAACGTATTATTCTCAACACACCCCCTTCAAACTAGACCGCATAGAAAAAAGTTCCTAGTGGTTCTAGTGTTCGTTGATACCAATACTCTTCAAACACTTCCAGTGCTTAACTCTGGGTAATCCCTTAATAAAAACATCCGCTGGCATTTCCCCAGTGGGCATGTAGTCCACTTGAATCTCTTCGTCGTTCAGCGCTTCCCTAACGAAGTGGTGTCGCACTTGGATGTGGTTTGTTCGAGAGTAACAGACAGGATTCTTCGCTAAACATTTAGCTCCTTGGTTGTCGGTGTATAATTGAATGGGGAATTGTCTTCCAGCACCTAAATCCTCGACTAGCCTGCTAAGATAAATGGCTTCTTTAGAAGATTCGCTGAGAGCCATGTACTCTACCTCAGTCGATTTTAAGGTTACGGTACGTTGCTTCCTGGACTCCCATGTGACAGACCCATTGTTCATAGTGAAAACAAACCCTGTGTAGGATCGTCTGTCGTCGGTGTCGGAGGCCCAGTCTACGTCGACGTATCCAGTGAGTTCATTTCCTATGGCGGTGAAATGAACTCTAACGTCAAGAGTTCCATACAAGTAACGAAGCACTCGTTTCGCCGCTTGCCAGTGATTTTTTCGGGCGCAGTTGTTTAATTTCCCCAACACGCTGGCTGCGTGGGCAATATCTGGGCGAGTTGCAACAGCCAGATACATCAGGCAACCCACAAGTTCCCTGTATGAATATTTTTCGTCATAGTCTGTATCGGTGCAATCATCCGGATTCATGTCTACTTTCTTTGTTAATTTCACACCCGCTTCTAATGGCGTGGATACGGGTTTGCACTCAAACATGCCAAAACATTTCAATATGTCCAGGGTGTAGCTCTGGTTCATGTGGATTCCTTACTCGTTTCGGGAAAATTCAATCCCAATACAGTATTTCAGGCCTATTCTACTAAAAATATGTATAACGATATCGTTACCATACGACTGTCGCTAAGCATTTGGTTGAACGACTTTAATAACGACAAATGACAAAAAGGTATTCTACTAATCATATCGTTATGTAGTTATCGTTATGATGAGTTTAACGATAATATCTAACTTCATGTTGATTTTGACAGAATAAATTTATATTTGTTTTTCAATTCAAATTTGACATTGATTCAAATTTGAAATTTGATCGTATATAAAATTATTTATTATTCTCACTCTCGTTTTACAGTTTATACGCTCCATATCTACTTGCGCCGTGTGAAATTTGATATAGGTATGTCTATAAAATGATCAACAATAATATTTATTTATAAATAAATCTTGTTACGTACAATGTATCCACTTTATTAAATTAAATATTAATAAAAGATTAAAAACATATTAATAATAAAAATTATTTTGAAAGGAAAAAATTAAAAAATAAATATTGCTGTCGGTTGGTTTCAAACCCGACTCTCTAAATTGTGAAGCGCGCACGTTACCCCTACTCTATCAGAGCTGTTGCTTAGATACTATTATTTTCAAGATATGAATAACATTCATGGTACTTCTATAATTTTTCTTAATTTATTCTAATATTACACTTGTAAATTGACTGATTTGAATTGAAATCCATAGAAATAGTATCCCCGGATAAGCATGCAAAATTTCATCTTAATATCTTGCACTGGGGAGATACTATTCACAATTAACTAATTTTACATGTTAATCGCCCATGTGTCGGTCGGCCTAAGACACCCGGTATGGTGATATTTGTGTAAATAAATCTCTACATGTTTCTTTACTCATCAAAAAAAATTCTAAAATTTTCCTCCGGTACAGTAAAAGGACGATTATATAAAATGTCATATTAAAAAATGTAATGGTATAATAATATCTTGCTCAGCTACAATTAATAAAATATCTTCTTCAGCCATTTTTACTTTTGTTTTCAAAATAAATCTAACTTTACGACTTCAACGAGGCGTGTGAACTTGTCGTTCATAAACGACATAAAATAACGATAAGTAACGATACGTAACGATAAATAAATTAGTAGAATAAGGTTTTGGCCGAAATCGTTATTATAACTACATGTCGCCTGGTAACGATTCGTAACGATACATATTTTTATAGTATAATAGTCCTGTAAGTCTTTGACTTCAAAGGATTTTCTAAGAAATTTGTAAAGTTCGTCTATTTTTGCATTACTGCAGGACATAAGAAGAATGTCGTCGACATAGACCACAATGATGACAAGATCTTTTCCTTTGCCTCTAACGTAGACACACGGGGCACCCTGAGATGGTTTCGCTCCAACTTTTAGCAGCGCCCTCTTGCTTGAGGCCGTACAATGCTTTTTCAAGTTTACAGACTTTGCTTCCGGGCGTCATTTCTTTCAGCCTTTTCTCAGATTCTTGTTTACCTCTGCGATGCACATTTTCATTCAACAATATAATTAAATGCATTTACCGGATAGTCTGGGATCTCCATATTAATTTCCTCGTCATGGTATCCATTTTAATATGCCGTAGCTATATTTAGCTGACGAATTTCCATCTTCAGGTGTGCCGCAATAGCGATGGCGACACGGATGAAACTCAGTCTTGCTACAGGCACAAATGTTTCATTGTAGTCTGCGCCCGGTCGTTGGGAGAACCTTTTAGCAACGACTCTTGTCTTTCTTTTCAGAATTTCGCCATGAGCCCTATGCTTGTTCCGCAAGACCACTCTACTCCCGATGATCTTCCTATTTTCGGGTCAGTTGACTATGCTCCATGTTTTATTTTTGATGATTGACGAAAACTCTGCAGCCAAAACACGCAACCATTCGTCTGCTTCGGAGCTATTCATTGCCGATTTAAGTGGTATCTCTGCCAGTCCAGGTGATTCGGTGTGCTCGTATAGGACCGTATTGTATTCCTGTCGTCTTGGATTTTCAGTTGGCACTTTTCGGGGTCTTCCACGGCTTTGCTTGGTAACAGGCAACGTATCCACCTTTTCTTGGTTTGGGAGTGGGATGTCGAATCCCCTGAATTCTTCTTCGGAATCCTCAAGTTCGACGCCGCTGGTATTATTGTCTACTTCAGGGTCGAATGGATCTTCCCACCCCTGTCGATTAAACTTAAGATTCGTAATTACTAAGTCGAAAGAATGTGACAACGATGAATTTTGTTCAGCTGCTTGCTCTTGAGTTGTAAATTCTATTCTCGTTCGATTTACTTAATTGGCATCTTCACGACCTTAATGTCTCTTGATACTTCCACATTTCGCTCTGCTGGTATCCAAATGCGATACCCTTTTGAATGCTCGGCAAATCCAAAAAAAATCGCTTTTTCTCTCGTTGTTTGAACTTTCCTGATGGTTTCGTTCTATTTAAACAGTAAACAGTACAACCAAATTCTTCAAAATAGCTGATGTCTGGGGCCTTCCCAGTCCATGCTTCAAATGGTGTTCCGCCATGAAGCTTGCTTGTCGGGCAGCGAGTTCTGATAAAGTTCGCAGTTGATATAGCTTCTGCCCAAAACGACGGAGCAAGTTTTGAAAATAATAATAAACATTTCTCCACCAGTGATCTATTTTTACGTTTTGCGACGCCGTTCTGTTCCGGATTGTTAGGAACTGTGAGACGTCGTTGAACTCCGGACTCTTTGAACAGGGATTCGAACCGAGTGTTGACGTACTCTATTCCGTTATCTAATTGGACATACTTGATTTTTCTGTTGTTTCTGGCCGCAAAAACACTAGTCCCGAATTGGATTAATTAATCCTAGCATAAATACGAGTACTGTGGCCTGTGGCGTACAATTAGTGATAATAACTTAATTTGAAATTTTTGTAGCTTGCAGAATTACCAGATAAATGGACTTACACCAAAAAATTAGCTGTAACTACAAAGCAATTAGTTGCACCGCTTCAAGCAAACCAAGTCAATTTATTGCGAAAAAGAATAGTTTTGTTCGATATCCGTCAACAGTTATACAAAGATACGTTCAGAAAATATGATTTCTTTAAATTTGGTTGCGCAGATGTATATTCTTTGTTAGACAAGATACATTTGGAACTATGTGACTATGAAAAACAAATGAAAAAACTAGAAGAATCTGCTGCATTATTTGAAGTTAATCTTCCTGATTTTAAGAGTTTAAAACAATGTAGGAAAGAAATCAGACAATTAAAGGTAAGATGGAAAAAGTATAACATATCAAACAATAAGAATGCCTAATAAAAACTAGAAACAAATATACGTAAATATTTTACTGGGTGGCATTTGAAATCTATTAGAGTTTTATAGTTTTTTAAAATTTTATCATTTTTAGCTTTTTCCAACAAAAGTTCAGAACCGTTAAGAACTACTGAGTTTGCGCAAAGCCATTTTACCGTTCCGACAAGTCGAATTTAAAATTCAGAACTTATAGTGCAGTGAATTGTGTTCCGAACCGATTTTTAATCGTTCTTAGAGGTCTAGGATTTCACCAGAATTTTTAATTCTGAGTAAGTTTGAGGTGCTATCGAACCTGACTATTTTTGTTATTATTAAGAAGACAGCGATTTTTCCAAATTGTCAGAATTTTCTAGCGGAAGTGATAGAAAATTCTTGGATTTATAGAAATAAGGCAATAAAACAACAATAAAAATTACCTACGGATGATAAAGAATACAATGATTGGGTTTTTTGGAGCATTTTCGAATTATATACGTCTGTTATATTTGAATCTTGATCTTAACTTCCATTTCTTCAGTTTAAATATATTATACTTAATCAAAAGCACAATGTTTTCTGACAGGTGCAATTTTATGAGTTAGGATATTCAAACAAAATTCTCAACCGGTTCTAAATCGTTCCAACACTAGTCAAGGCGGTTCTAGAACTATAAATTCGCACATGAATTTTAAGCAGTTTCGAATCATGTTCTGTACGGTTCTAAACTTTCTGTCGGAATAAACCTACTATCTATCTCAAATTTTTATGCAGTAAATATTCAAATTAAAAGCTATCATTTCTTATGCACATTTTAGCTCTTTTGGAAATTTTTTCAAATAAACCAGTTATTTATGTTTAAAAATAAAAAATTTGTATACTGGTTTTATTTAATTTAGAAAAGTAAGCCATGGAGATATTTTTTTTTATAAATTTATTATTTTAATAACTCATTAACGCCCAAGGACATTTATTGTAAAATATTTGTTTAAAAATATTATCATACTTCTTCACAAAGTCAAAAAGTTTATTTTAAATTTTTACACATACCCATTTTTGAGATATGGGCTGTCCTATAAATATGACATTGGGCACTATCAATAACATATGTACTTGTATATATTTTAATGTAATTTTATTTGAATGCAAAACGATAATTTCTACATATATTTAAGAGTAACAAAATAACATTAATAGATATAAATATTACTGAAGATATAATTTTATTTGCCATGGTTAGGACCGAAACACTTGAGACAAAGATTCGTCACATTTTATGCAAAATGTGAGAGGTTTGCTCTTACAGTTTTTCATTTGGCATCTTCTTTGTTTTGTTTTTTTCTCTAGTAGATGATCTTTGTCATCATAACGGATATTTAAAACTGGAGGGACGGGAAAACTTGTTCTACTTGTCTTTCCGTTTGTACAGATAAATTTCTTCTAAATTCTAGCAGAGTAAGTGCCTTTTTACCGTGAATTTGTCTGTACAATATCCAACTATTAACTACTGACATATCCAAAATTTTGGTAAAAAGTCACCAGTACCATTTCTTTCCACGTATGCTAGTTGCATATTTCTCTGCTAACCAGTCATGATGATCTACGCCGGCCATAAATGAATTATAATTTTTTATTACATTAGGCTGGGTTATTTTAATTTTTTGTTTCTTGACACGACTGTATCGAGATGCATCTGAAATCGGATCAAATGTATCAAAATTTGTCGCTAGTGTGACGCACCGGTTATCGTTCCATCTAAGAAAGAGCACCTCTCCATTGCGATCAAAACTGTAATGAAAAATTCGTCGCTCACATTTTTTTAGAATCTTACTCTCCTCTAATGGACAACCACTGGTTCTATTTTCTCGTACTTTCTCTGTGGCTCGAAATCCGTTATCCTGCAGAAGTAATAAAAATATCAAAATATAATATATAGTTGCTTGGAACCTGAATTATATTTTTCTTTTTCAAAACTACTCGAGTTCCTAGAGGTAATGACTTTGTTTCTACCGTCTCGCCCCCACATTACAAATCAAAATTATAACAGTATCCCGAAGTACCACATAGTGCCCAAAACTTATAACCAAATCTGATTGGCTTGCTGGGAATAAACTGTTGTAAAATATTTCTGCCATAATATTTAATTATCATTTCATCAACTAACAGAGATTTGTCAAATATGCCAAATTGCTGAAAGCGGCCGAGAATCATATTCAGTAGAGGTCTAATTTTGAAACCTCGATCATGTTCATTTTGAGTATTTTTGGAATTATCTGCAAAATGGAGATACTGTTTTATTTTTAAGAAACGGGTTCGCAACGGCATTGCCGTTTTTATTAGCGACACCGTGAGGTCATCTGCACCTGCCCAATATATTCGTTCACTTGGAAGACTGTGATATCCAGAACATAGTAATATACCGAGAAAAGTACGCAATTCTTCCACAGGAAATGTAAAATTGAAATCGTTTTTATTTTTTGCATGTCGTATATATATATATATATATATATATATATATATATATATATATATATATATATATATATATATATATATATATATACATATATATATATACTCGTATATTTAAAATATTCTAATTTCTTATATATATATATATATATATATATATATATATATATATATATATATATATAAGAAATTAGAATATTTTAAATATACGAGTATATGTACCGAGAAAAGTACGCAATCTTCCACAGGAAATGTAAAATTGAAATCGTTCTTATTTTTTGCATGTCGTATATATATATATATATATATATATATATATATATATATATATATATATATATATATGTTCGCAAATATGTTGATCGAAAATAGTTCCAAATAATTACGTTGGAGTTGAATTAGCATAATTCTTTTATAAGTCTTCATAAGCATTATCTCTTACACTACTTTCAGGTTTTCCAAGTTTTAGGTAGTCAGGTGGCTGTTTGCGCCATTTGGGATTGATAGAATTTACTTTGTTTGATTTACCTTGTTTTTTGTCATTAGGGCTATTTTCATTGCTAAGTTTTTCATTTATTTCAGTAACATGTGTTGAATTGTACTGTACCTCAAAGCAACCGGGCATCTCAGGTAATTCATTAATTATTTTATCATCTTTTGTGTCATCAACTATATCTTCCTCATCTGTCAAGGAATCTACGTTTGGTGGTAAAATTACAACATTTACTAATTCATTTTCTTCCAGGTCTTGAAAAAAAGTATCATCATTTAAATTTCTTTGTTTTCTTGAACGCTTAGCGCCTTTCTCATGTCTGCCATTGCGAAAATATCTGAAAAGTAATATTTATATGTTATATATGTGCTACGTTATAAAATAAATACTGATATTTATTAATTTACCTTGTCTTCCGCTGAATGCGTACTAACTGCAACGATATACGAACGAACATAGACTGCGCAAAACATACAATAGTAGTGATTACTTATTGCAAGTTATAACTTGCAACTGGGCATAATGTTATCTCGTTCGCCCATTGTCATATTTATAGGACACCATAAATTAAATAATAGTTATTTATGACTAATTTGTTTTATTAAAATATAATACCAGCAATAAATAGTACACTCTTCTCTTAATAAAACAGATTTTATTTCGTATTGATCAAAAAGGCATTAACGTGTTAAAAAATATATTGAAATGCAACATGCATACTACGCGTATATCATGCTGTGAAAAAAAACCTTCTTGTCGTTATGTTACAAAAAGGAACAATAAATTTGGGATATGTTCATCCGAGGAGATCTACAGTTTTGCAATACATTGCAAAAATTTCTATAATTGCATTGGTAAATTTTTTTTAAAATCCTAAACGTGACGTCCTATAAATAGGACATTTGGCGGTAATAGGAACACTAATTTGCAGTAAGAGTGTTGAAGAATTGCGAAAAAAATACAGGCGCCAATATGTAACTTTGTATAATATTATTAAAACGGCAGAACGATCGGTTCTAACTATTCCCAAATGAGCTGAAATGTGAATAAGAAATGATAGCTTTTAATTTGAATATTCATTTTGATTATTTTATTAGTATTGTAAAATAAGTTAATAAGTTTTTTTAAAAAAATGTTTCCATGGCTTTTTTTAGCTAAATTAACTAGAAATTGTACACAAGATTTTTATTTTTAAACGTAAATAACTCGTTTATTTGAAAAAATTGTACATAAACAATATATCGGCGAAATAGCTGTTGTTTATCTACTCTAAATTAATTTTAAGTGGACTGCAAGTTTGTGGGGGCAATATTCTCTCAAACCAATATGCTTTATAGAAAAAGAGAATAAAGGAACATATTTTTGGAAATCGACTGTCGGTTTTGGCGATGAGTATTCGAGCTCTTCTAGTATTCTAGCTTTCTATCTTGGCCTGATTTTAACAGAAGCGTTACACATGCACAGCACTAATATATAGGGTATACAGTCCGTTTGCACTAGCACAAACCATGCGACAAATGTGTATTAAATTAAAGCGTGATTTATAAGTGGGATTTGCAGAATTAATTAATAAATTGCGATGCGATAGTCAAACTCTTAAACTTTGAATTCCGAGTTGAATTCTGACTAATAAACGACAAAACTAATAATGGCGAGCTCATGCGAGTAACTGACTTATTCGCAAAAGATTTGTTTAGGTGCGCGGTAAATGTTTCCTTGGTGTCTTAGCGACATCTTGGATGTTGTCTGACAACCAAGGTATGTTTGGGATAGGAGATAAAAAGGACACACATGCTTTTGGCGTGAACAAACAACATAACCTTATGGAAAGAAAGAAAAGTACTCTTTCCAACAAAGGAATAAAAAATATATGGTTTCATTTAAATATATATATATATATATATATATATATATATATATATATATATATATATATAGGGTGTCTTGGAAATAGTGGGACATGGCTTAACCACAGATTCCTGGGCCCATAACAAGACGATTTAACTAAACTTACCTATATCCGACAGTGCACCGTTTAGCTGTTTAGCTGTTCAAAGTCTTTCTAAAAAAAATTAGTTTTGTTTATAATAACGAAACACTTTGTTCGATTTGAATGAAATTTGGTATGACATTCTATAGGGAACTAATTCATCTTTTAAGATGGTATTTGTTATTGTTCGTGAACCACTAGTGTATGAAACTTGGGTGCCGCGACCATTAATAGACCATAACTTTTTAATGACAACGCCAATAATGTATATTTACTGTTTTTCAAAAAAAATACATTCAATAGTAAACTTTCGTGTCTCTGCCTAAGTTATGATATCTCTAACGATTTAGTCAGAAAAAAATAAAATGTAAGTGATTGCGCCGTGTAATTTTTAAAATAAATTTTATCTAGCAGTCTTTCCAAATGTCAGACAACTAATTTTTAATGACATTAACAATTGTTTATGGATTGTCAAAAATTTCCTTTGCCATATTTTAAAACCAGTAACATATCCGTTTGTTCGGCCTTATAGTATTTTACTGCTATTATTATAATAAGACGATTAAATAATGTTAGCTCACTCCGAATCAACTTTAGAAGATTGACAACTGATAAACAATTGTTTCTGTCATTAAAATTTTGTAAAATGACGTTTGGATAGACTGCTAGATAAAATTTATTTTAAAAATTACACGGTGCAGTCACTTACATTTTATTTCTTGCTGACTAAATCGTTACAGATATCATAACTTACGCAGAGACACGAAAGTTTACTATTGAATGTATCTTTCTGAAAAAAAGTAAATTTACATTATTGGCGTTGCCATTAAAAAGTTATGGTTTAATCATGATCGCGACACCCAAGTTTCATACACTAGTGGTTCACTAACAATAACAAATATCATCTTAAAAGATGAATTATATCCATATGGATTGTCATACTAAATTTCATTCAAATCGAACAAAGCGTTTCGTTATTATAAGCAATATTAATTTTTTTAGTAGGACTTTAAAGCAGAATACTGGCTAAACGGTGCCCTGTCGGATATAGGTAAGTTTAGTTAAATCGTCTTATTTTGGTCCCAGGAATCTGTGGTTAAGCCATGTCCCCCTATTTCCAAGACAGCCTGTATATATATATATATATATATATATATATATATATATATATATATATATATATATTGTCCCATATTTTGTGACCCGTTGATATAAAATTATTTTCTACAAATCTGTTAAAAAGTGACAGACCATTGTTACTTTAAACACTAGTGTTAAAAGATAATTAGTTAACTTGCTAATGACTAAGGGAACAACAAATTGAAATTTTTAAATTTTAAACATATGTCAAAAAATTATTAGAAATACAAATTTAAATGAAAAAAAATGTGTGTAGAAGAAATAATGTATGATATACGTGTTAAAAGTAATTTTATTTTGTTAGAAGGAAGTTTGGAACACGACTCGAAGCTTCTTAATAACTTAAAATCTAAAAATCAAGTTGTTCTACATAACAATATTTGTTGGTTGTCATAAATGACGTTGAATTTGCAATAAGTGGCGTAGTACTTAGATTTTTAGAAATGCCTGTTGCTTTTACTAAACAAGAATACTCCTACGTGCATTTGTTTTTTAGAGAAGTGCACCAAAACAGTTGCTATTAATAAAAAGGCATATTTTGAGCTGCAGCCTTTTAACGATGTTGTAAATGAAATATTTATTGAATACCAATTTAGTAACAGTTGTTACACGAGATGCTAAAAATCCTTGATAACTCTCAGTTGTTAACTAACAACTATGTTAACAACTACTTTTGTGAATTACGCATACTCCTTAGACCAGGAATAGAGGGGGGACAAGGCATAGTCATTCCTATATTTCCAAATCATCTGTGTGATTTTGAACCTTATTCTAATGTCAGAATCAGCCGCAAAAGGCTAGTCGACCAGTTAAATACTGTTATGTTACAGTTGGCTAAATTTAAATAAATACATGATTATCCATAACTACAAATTATCTTGATAATAAAATAAATACGAAAGAATATTAATAACATAACGTAATGTAAATAACGGACAAGTTAAAGCGGTAGGTTACGCTTGTTGACATTGAAAACTTATTCGTTCGACTGCACACGTATGTAACACATCTGGCCGACTAGCCTTTTGCTGCTGATTTTGACGGTTCAATAAGGTCGAAAATCACAAGGATGATTTGGAAAGTCGTCCTATGGCGAAATAAATATCATGCCCTGTCTCCCCTCTATTCCTGTCTAAAGTATACTCCCTATTGTTTCTTCTCAATGTCGCTTTCTCACTGTTGCCACTCTACCTTCTTTTTCAACTGTGTTTGTCCTCAATTCGAAGAAGGCACAATTTTGTTAAAGGTTTATTTTACACACCACTACTACGCGCAGTAATCCATCTTGACCTGGAATTATTTCTAGGATACGACGTCGCACCGAGTTCATTGGTGGGACATTGTCTTCTTTTAATAATGGGGTATTCCGGCGATATGGAAATAATGCAAAATAATAACTTTTTTCTATAGTTTACATCTTCATAAAGTGGGAAAATATAATAAAACATGTTTAATAAAAACTTTTAATTCATAATGTAAAGTTAGAAAATTGGAATTTTACAGCTCCAGAAACGTCCTTGAAATTTGTGACGTGATATTGATAATTTGTTGCTCATTTCACGGTAGATATTTACGTTTAGAATCATAAATGGTGCCAGTAGTTAACATGCGACACGCGCCTATATTTCATGTTTGACATTTCGTTCACTTTATTTGCTGCAATTCTCGAACAAAACGTACCTTCGGCTTTTAACATTACGTATTTCTGCACTTACGTATTGTGAGTTATAGAGAAAATAATCATTTACCATGGCAGAATTCACACCAGGTAAATTACCAGAATCAGCCTTTTTAGTCTGGTTCCATAATTATGAAATATTACACGTATTTTTACCACAAACAAACACAGGACAAACAGTGTAATACACGCTGCTACTGAAACCATGTGTAAAACAGCATATGGCTGTCATGAACATGTGGATTTAGATGCTGAACAGTGTAATACACGCTGCTACTGAAACCATATGTAAAACAGGAAATGGCTGTCATGAACATGTGGATTTAGATGCTGAAGTTTGTTGCAGATGTCACTATCGATTTGACGTCATAAGCGCGTCAATGATAAGAAAATTTGAATTGCAATGAAATTTTTGAAAATTCTTATCTCACGTGATGTGTACATTTTGTTACTCAAAATTAGATATTCAGAGTCCTACTGGTATGTACAAATGAAAAAAATATATTTAAAAAATGTCGGAATACCCCATTTTGTACCATTCGGTATGTTGTAGCGTATTTCAGTAATTATGTGACCATTGTTGCCAAAATGATAGCACTTGTTTTTATACAATCTGATATTGTGAGTCTGTTATCTACTACGTCAGTCAGTTGTACTTATGGTATTGTCATAAGCGAGGATCCGATTAAAAAATGGGCTGGGGTTAGGACAGAGTAATCCGAAGCATCATCTGATAATGAACACGACTGTCTAGAAATTACATAAGCTTTAATTTGAATTACTAATGTGTAAAATTACTTAAAATTAAATGCAGAATTAGTTTCAACCCTTCATAGATAATGCTAAGCTTTGATACCGGCCGCCACATTCCACTAAAATAAGGGGAGTTTGGCGGTATGAACGTCCTTGCGATTTCAAGATTCGCTGCTACATCTATTATTTTTTTAAAATATTTTTTCTTAACATAGATTATACAGGGTGTAAATGGAACAAGTACATTAAATTTAACCAGTAATATAACTCGTCGAGAGCAACCATATTTCTTAATAACTTTTTCTCGATATCGCATATATTTTTTTCATTTTTACAGCCCCGTAAATTGACTAGTCGGTCCACGTATTTTTCTACTAACTAACTGCAGTAGCAACAGCTATGAAAAATATTGTTTTAGCAATTGACAGTTCTGTCAGTTGTTGCAATTAAATTTTGACATTAGTAATAAACTTGTTTATTAGGTAAAATTTTGTCTAAATGCTTACGTTTACGAACAACGAGTCCACACACATTGTAATTACTTATTTTTGATATATTTGGTTGTTCGTATCTTTACTACATTTTACTTTGTTACTGACATAAAGACAATGTCATGGAGTTGCTAACGCATTTAAATGGAGCGTTTTCCATATTATTCTGTTCTAAATATTCGCACATTTGTAAATCTTGTACGTCTTCTCGAGATTATCACAGTACGGATACGACAATTTAAAAAAAACAACAGTTATATCCATACCATGTGCAAAAAGTTGGATGTTTACAACACATAGCAGACCTAAATTTTGCGAATGGTTTGTATATTGTTCACTGATGAGGCTGAGTTTACTAAAGAAGTTGTCTTTATTGTGCACAATACACATCACGACAAACGAAAATCCTCATACTGTAAAGAAATTCATTAAAAAATGTTTGGGCGGAAACAATAAATGGACGACTAATTGGTACTGATATACCTCGTTCAATTGGACAAGAGTATGTTCTTATATTTTTGAATAACGTATTTAAATTATTATGATTTGTCATCTCCTAACCTCATAAATATGCTAAGCCCCTATTCACACATGTTGAAAAGCCTGCTTCAATACACAATTTTATAATTTTGACATCCAAAATTTAAATTTCTTTATTTTAATAATTGTACTATTACGAATTTATTAATAATAAATATGTTTCCCGTTGATCGTTTATGAATTACTGTGTCTGCAAGAAAGCAAACACCAGCCGACAATTTTTGTGCCGCGTGAATCGAACTTGAATTCACACAGCAGAGGACAGCAGCGATAAGACTGCAGGCGTGTAACTAAACATCCAACAAATCTTTAAAGAATTTTAACTCAAGAATGAGCCTGTTTCACATTTTTCAAAAATTATTTTAAATTAAATTTATGCAATATTTTTCTTAATAATAATTTTTATTTTATAATTTGTTATTTTCGTAAACAATTAAATAAAAATATTGGCGCTATAAATAGTCATAAAGAACAACTACCCGCTCCTGTGACGTTGTAGCACATATATTACGTCATTTGTAGCCAATAGGAAAACAGTTTGTCTTTCACCTACGTTTTTAATTAAATAAAAGTAGGCAATGTATGTACTTTGACGTCACATTCTGTTTCAGATCAGGTGACTTTTACAAAATATTAATAAAATTTTAAAAATTAATTGTAAAATATCTAATTAATATTTCGTGATATTTTCAAATTTAAAGCTATTTAAAGAATGATATTTTAAATTTAATACTTAGAAAGCATATAAAAATTCTTGCAGCAGCCTTATTAGAAAATTTAGAAAAAAAAAAATTAAGAAATATTGTTGCACTCGACGAGTTACATTATTGGTTAAATTCAATGTACTTTTTCATTTACACCCTGTATATTTCATGCAGCTCGTTATAAGATCCTGTGAAATTTGTAGCGTTGTCGCTAAAATTGTTTTTGCATTTTTTTCTTTGAGCGATTAATCGTTTGAAGGCATTTAAAAAATCTTCTGTAGATGAACTTGATACTAGTTCTAAATGTATCGCTTGTGTCGATAAAAGTATTTTATTTACCTTGTACGAAAAGTGAATTTTTAAGTTATAAGCAAGTTGCTTACAGTCAAGGCGGTTAGCCGAGGCCGTAATATCTTGCGAGTACCTTAAAAACAGTTTTAGTCTCAGATACATGCACAATTGTGTCATACTCGTTTCTAAAGTTGGTAATTTTTTAAAAGAAGTATAAAAAATTTATGGCAATATTAATTTATGTAGTAGGCTACGTTGCAACAGTTCAGAACTTCTAGCAACGCTAGCTTGTCTCTAAACATTAAAAATCACGATTGACAGATTGAATTTGAATTTATCTGGTTTCATTTACATTCTTCCAGATATTTTAGATGAACAATTTAATGCCGCATAAAGGTATGAAGGCAAAATTTTAAAGCTCTAGGATTTTAGCAATGGCATGTTAATAGTTCTAGAACTTTAAAGTTTTGCTTTTTGTCGTTGAAAAAACATTGCTTTAGAAACATAAGCATATATATAAGGCGACATACACTTTAATTTTTGGTGAATTCCTTCTTGAAGACTGATTAGAAAGAATCCACTGTAACCAACTCCGCTGTTCGTAATGGTTCTTATACTTTCACCACTATGTGATGAGATGTTTCCCATAAAGTGGTTTGATTTGATTTTTAGTGTATTTTTTTCTTATCAAATATTTGAATTATTTAAATATTCACGTCATTCTGTCATTCATGTCTTTCTGTCATTCAGGTGATTAAGGTGAATTGGCGTCGATAATAATTTATGCTTCGTTTTGTGTTGGTACTTTTGTTAATTCTTGTGATTATAGACATTGTGCATTTTGCTATTGCAAAGACGGAGTTTCTAAGATGTCCGACAATTATTGCAACATATTGCTCTTGGACAATAAAAAGAGGTATATGTCATCCATTATACTTATAACGTACTTAATCAATTGATTTATTTATTTTAAATAACTATTTATAAATCGAATTTTGATGAATAACGAAATTAACACAGACAGTTTTTACCAGTTTTGACTTTACATCATAATTATTCAATTGCAAAATATGGCACTTCGGATTTTGATGAAAAATTATATTCACACAGCAGGTATTAGTGAACAATAAAATTATTGCAAATAAAATATTGTAAATGTCAAACATGACAAAGTCCTCCCATACTCCACCTTACATCAAAGTAGAAAATTAAATTTCTAATAAAACTATGGTAACAATAAAACGTCATCAATTCCCTCCCTCCCCTGGCGATTTAAACCATATGTTTACTATTGATGACGTGGGGATCATGTCGTGGAAACGGACTTTATATATATATATATATACAACATTTTTTTTGTATTACTCAGGGTAAATATACGTGAAGTCAAATTTACCCAGACAAATTTTTAAATAACTTTTTTAAATTGAAATCCCAAAATATATAAGTAGTGGTCCTCAATAGTCCACAAGAATTCCACAAGGATGATGTTTCTTTAAATTTTCAGGTGAGTAGGTATGTCTTCAAAGATTTAGTTTATAGAAACTATTCGCGTTCACTGTATACACATATATTTTAATTTCCATTATAAACTATTTAACTTTATTTTATTATTAACTGAGAAAAACTTAACGCATGATTTTTTTTCTAAATCAAATGAAAATGAACATCGACACGACATTAATAATAATAATAATAATAATAATAATAATAATAATAATAATAATAATAATAATAATAATAATAATAATAATAATAATAATAATAATAATAATAATAATAATAATAATAATAATAATAATATTTATTTCCAAAGACTATTGTACATAGCATAGAAAAAGTCACACAATTAATATAAAACAATATAATATACATTGAATTCAAATATAAATAGTATTCGAAATATGGGTTAGGACTAAGAAATTCATTTGTGCTATAATAACTTTTTTCTAAGAGATAATGTTTTAGTTTATTCTTGAAAGATGTTAATGTTTTTGTATCTTTTATATCTTGTGGTAGTTTATTATAGAATACTAGACCATTATAGTTTGGGTTATTTTTTGATTTAATATAGTTAATTTTCGGTATTACCAAATTTGACTTTCCACGCGTGTTGTATTTGTGAATATCACTTAGAGATGTTAGATTTTCTTTTGCTTTTCTAATATGAATGACTGTATTAAAAATGTATATACATGGTAAAGTTAACATTTTTTCATTTTTAAATATGCTTCTACAGGATGTTCTTTTAGTTAGCAAAAAAATGTTTCTAACTGCATGCTTTTGCAAAATAAACACACGAGAAGCAGATGGGGAGTTACCCCAAAATAGTATACCGTAATGTAGTATGGCATAAAATTTAGCATGATAAAACATTTTAGCTAAATTCACGTTTGTTATTGTTCTTATATGCTTAATCAAGTAACAAAGTGATGACAAAGAATTGCAAATGTTGTCAATATGTGAATCCCAAATAAGATTTTCATTTAAATGAAGTCCTAAAACTTTTGTATTAGTTACTTGGGGTAATAACTCACCTTTACACTGAGCATTTATAGGATAATCTCTTTTATTGTATGAGAAATTAATAAGCGCTGATTTGTTAATATTTAGAGATAAATCAAGTGATGCAAACCAAGAAGCTAATTTATCAACAATAGCTGATATTTCATTTATATTTGATGATATAAAAGATATATCGTCAGCATAAGAAATAAATTCATTTGCTTCTAAAATGGTCTTTATGCCATTTATATATAAAATAAAAAGTATGGGACCAAGAATGGACCCTTGTGGAACTCCACTCTTTATTACTTGCGCATCTGATTGTTGATTATCATAAATAAACACCTGTTTCCTATCTTTTAAATATGACAAGATCCATTCTGCACCCATGCCTCTTATGCCATAATTATTTAATATTCGTAATAATGTTAAGTGGTTAACGCAGTCAAATGCTTTGGATAAGTCTAAAAATACACCAAAGATATTATTACGATTATCCACTTCACAATATACCTTATCTAGGAAATTAGTCAGGGCAGACATCGTACTGAGACCTTTCCTGAATCCATGTTGTTCACCTATCAAAATTTTATTCCTTTCGAGGAATAACAGAATCAGAGACAATATACACTTTTCGAAAATTTTATGAAATGTTGACACTAGAGTAATTGGTCTATAGTTCGATACTAAATTTTTGTTACCACTTTTATATAAAGCAATGACCTTGACAAATTTTAATTTATCAGGAAAAATTCCACATGAAATTGATAAATTAATACAGTAAACTAAGGGTGTCAGAATCATTTCAGAACAATCTTTTAATAAATTGCTAGGAATCTCGTCAATTCCTGCTGAAAAGGAAGATTTTAGAGATTTGATTATAGTGGCCAATTCGGCTTCAGTGACGGGACTCAAAAATATGGATTCATTGAAATAAATATTATTATCTTGATGAATTTGAGATACAGGTGGTAAACCCTTTTTAATTTCGGCTGGCAAATTTGTGAAATAATTATTAAACATATTTCCAATATCTAAAGAATTATTAACTGTATTATTATTGTCTTTTAAAAATTCAAGTTTATTGTACTTGTTTGCATTATTATTAGCATTGTTATTAATCAGCTTCCAAGTTTTACGGATATCATTGTTACACTTTCTAAACTTTTTGTTGTTAAATTCATATTTGGCTTTTTTAATAAGTTTTCGATATTTACATTTATACCGGTTATAAATCTCTTTATTAATAAGTCCTTTGCTAAATAAATCATATAGATGTTTCATTTCTTGTGCATTATCAGTGAAAATGTGCACTACATAAGAGTTGGCGTTCATGTTCTGGCCAATTACAATCTAAAAATAAACATGCTAATTTTTGCTGCATAGCATGTTTTTTTTTGCTTTAATCCATACATAAGTTACAAACAAATTAAAAATGTAAATCCATCTTCACGACGGAGTTAACTAACTTAAATCAAAGATGTCTTGCTACTATCATATTTTGCTCATTTTTTGCTGTATAAGCATTCATTTTTTGCTTTATCCATTTTTTAGTTATAAACTATTAAAAAAATGTAACTTCATCTTCACGTCGGTGTTATAACTAATTTAGATCAAAAGTATTTTAATAGCATTGCTGTATACTTTGAATTTTTGTACTATAGTTTGTATCTCTTATTTAATATCTGTGTTCAATAACTTAAATAGATATCTTGCCGCTATAATATCTTGTTAAATTCATTCATTCAGGTGAAGAATGCGGAATAAGAACAAACAAAGATAAGATAATTAAAGTAATGGCTACGGAAGAGGGACCCGCAAACATATAACTGGAAGGTGGAAAAAGGATAAAACAAGTAATTATTTATCTATTTATCGTATATAAACCATACAGAACAAAATTATTAAAAAATATTCTAATATATAATTGTTAATTTGGTAACTAGGCCAGATATATATCCCGGCATTAACCAGGACGGCGAGGACGCTAATTCTACAGAAATTCTTTCTCCACACCTGTAGAAGACTCTCCCCAAAACCCAGGAGAAGCTAAATTGTATTTTTACAAAAAATCGCATATTTTATCTAGAGTTGCTTTAGCCAAGTCTTTTTCGTACATTCCTTTTTAAAGTTGGCGCAAATGAGCAGGTGAGCAATTGTTTGGATGTGACCACATGGCTACAGACATCAACTTGGTTCAAATACTTAGGAAGCATAGATTCATGGAAGGACAAATACAAGGATGAAATTAGGAGCAAAATCACCCAAGGTATGAAATCCTTCAATAAAATTCAAGAACTGTTACCAATAACAGTAACAGGCATCAATATAAAAATAAGGAAGAGATTTGCAAATATATCATACGGAGTTTTGTACTATATGGATGCGGATGCGAAACTTTGACCATCAGGAAGAAGGAGAAAAGTATTTGGACAGTTTTGAGCTGTGGTTATAGCGACCATTTGGAGAAGATTGGATGCAGAGAGAAAGAGTCAGGGATAGATGAAGGACTGTTGGGAATGATTGGAGAAGAGGGGAAAATTTTGAGAGAAATAAAAAAAAATGAAAATGAAAATGTCACTTAACGTCCTCATAGTATCAATAGTCTATTTAGAAAAAAGAAAAACTGGTCATTAAAGTTGATATATTTCGTTAATATTATTCAAATAAATATGAAATTTGTTATTTAAAAATAGAATACCGCAAATGAATAGAGCTTGGAACAGTAACCTTATTTACAACAAAATCTGATGTGGCCAGCACATTACCTTCCGTCAGTTCTAGGTATTTTTTACAAATTTCATACAGAAAATTCTTTAAATATTATATTTCTTATACTTTACCTTGCGGCAGCTGCATGTATTTTATGCAAATGCCGTACAGAAAATTTATAGCAAAAGATCGTATATTTCCACTAAAATTATAAGACAAACACACTATGTCAATTTCACCTGACATCTTTCAATCAAAATTTTCTTAATATAGTAGCTGTTTTCATAGCTATGGCTACTTTATGAAATTTAATTTATTTATAATTTTTTAACTCTATATCCATTTAATATTCAGTATAAAATGCAGTCAAATCGTATAGAGAATAAAATATTCTTTAATATTTATAATAACATTAAATGTGAAAAAATGATATTTAACATAGTTTTTTCAAGAAAAACTGTTAAAATCTTCAAATGAGGGTACTTCCGGTTGTCCAATTCTAACCAAAATCTAATCAGCTCTTCACATGGATGTAACGAAGTGAAATACGAAAGAATTATAATTTTTAGAATTGTAGTGTGGAAGTTATCGTAGACGAAAATTTTGTTACACACATACACACACACAGACACACATACATACATACATACATACATACATACATACACACACACACACATACAGACATCATCGTAAAAATAGTAAAATCGTATTCTAGGGACCCTAAAACGTGCTTATTCATCAAAAACTCACCACCGAATTTTTTGACCAAAGACAATACCTTCCTTACCTAAAGGTGACGGAAGGTAAAAATATACTTTTCTTATTGCGGCCCTGTACTTTGTTGATATGTGCATTATGAGTTCTGACTTACCAACAGTATCTTTCTAGCTTCTCTGCGATTCCGGGTGTGCATGTGTTACTTTCGTAAGTTGTTTTTGATATTTTTTTTTCAATTGAAATTTTTGGTGAATTCTTAGTGAAAAATTTAATCAAAAAACTTATCTTATGAAGTTTGTTGTATTAGATGTAATCCAATTTGTGTCAGAGGTAGAGTTGTGGTTATGATTTTGTTAACATAACCTCAAATGTTCAAATTTATGAAATGAACGGGGCCGCAATAATTTTTATTTATTTCAGACAACTTCATGTTAGCCAAAACTTGCAACAGTGAGGTACTTAATTTGGAACATACACTGGCTTGCAAAAAATCGCGTACACCTATTTTTTGCTGTATTGAGTCGATATTGATTTTGAACTTGTCAATGTCACTAGTGTAAATTAAGATATCAAAATTAACAGTAATTCAAATACCTACTTGGTTGTTCTTTCAGATTTCTGGAATATATCTGTAATTTAACAGTAGGTAAATTAAACAAAATTAAGAACTAGCTCCATAGTAGATCAAATAGTGATGACAGTGACAACTATGTCAATTTTGCATTTACAGAGCTAAAAAATTACAAAAACCCGGTTACTTGATTTTTAAGGTGTATGCGATTTTTCTGCAAGCCAGTGTACAGTATCTAAATTCAAACCTGTGAAGTAAAATCCGTGGTGCATTAGGAGTTCGGAAGTATCATGATATCAGTGAAGAGACACTACATAAGGCACTAACAGACGTAGAAAATGGACGTTCTCTAAGAGAAGAAGAAGTTTACGGAATATCAGCATCAACTCTGTCAAGAAAGAAGAGGGGGCTATTTTCAAAAAAAAATATGGAGCTCAAAAGGATTTAACCGAAGAAGAAACACAATTATGCGAAGGTATAATTGAAACTGGAAAATGGGGATTTCCATTTAATATTTCAGACATAAAGCAAATCGTAAAAAACTATTTGAACAAAAAAGAAAAGAGAAAAAAAAGATTAAAAAATAATAGACCTAGTTGGAGATGGATCGAACGATTTCTAAGAGACAACAAAAAATGTTTGTCAAAAAGAAATTGCGAAAATATAAAGAAATTACAATCACAGGTGTCAGAACAAGTCGTAAAAGAATATTTCGATGAATTAAAAATTTCCATTGAAGATGTTTCCTCAAGTCATATCAATTATGATGAGACCAATTTTACTGACGATCCTTGTAAAGAACAAGTAATTATTAAACGGGGATCGAAACATCCTGAACGTTGTATTATTGACAGTAGCAAAGCGTCGACTTCAGTGATGTTTGCTGCTAATACTGATGGACTGCTGCTACCAGTATATGTACTGTATAAAACTGAATATCTCTATGATACATGGATGCAACATGGCCCGAAAGGATGCAAATATAACAGAAGTTTTGAGGACTGGTTTTTGACTGTGGTTATTCCATTTGTTAAAAAGTTGCAGAATGATACACTAGAAGTATTAATTGGAGACAACCTTTCTAGTCACCTTTCACTTTTTGTTATTTCAGAGTGCAAAAAACATAATATTAGATTAATAGTTTTGCCCACATACAGCACTCACCTATTACAACAATTAGATGTGAGTTATTTTCGTCCTTTAAAAAGAGCATGGAAACAGGTTCTAGGAGAATGGAGACTTTCAAATAGAGGTACCATTCTCAAAGCTAGGTTTCCATCTCTTTTGAAGAAAACGCTAAACTCCATACAATTTAGCTCAAGCTCAAATATGATAAGCGATTTTAGAGCTTGTGAAATACATCCATTTGCCCCGGATATCGTATTGAAGCGCTTACCAACTTGAACTAAAACAACGATTAATGAAAAAAATCAGGAGAGTTTAAATGCGTCGATAATAGATGTTCTAGACAAATTTAGATATGCGGAAGAGTCAAAAGTTAAAAGAAAGAAAATACTAACAGTTACGCCGGGAAAAAATGTAGCGTTAAAACCTGAAGAGGCTACTAGATTGGAAGAAGAGATTTTTCAAATAGTAACTGAAGCCGAAAATGAAAATTACAAGACTGATATAAATGAAACTCAAAAGACTGACAATGAATCAATAGAAATAGGTGCTAAAAATAAGAACATGAGAAAAATAATCAAAAAAAGAAGATACACATAGCAATGGAGTTACTAGACAAATTGCTATAAAAATAAAAAAACAAAAAATAAAAAAGAAAATGAATTAGAACTGGAATACAGTAGTAGTGATGATGAATCATATTCCATACATGATGAAAGTTCAGATCATGAAACCGTAAGCGCTCTAGTTATGGCTGATCTAATAGTTAAATTTATTGTACAAAGTAAAAAGTCTAAATAATAGAATAAATATTTTATAGGAAGTCACAGAACTAATAAGGACTGTTTTACATGCACAACTTTACTGTAAATTTATGAGAACATTTTTTGGACCAAAAGCTGCACAAAACACTTTAATTTTTCCAGACATAGATAACTATTGTATAATATATATATACAGAGAGATCAAAAATAACTGATTCAGTTGGCTATACGATTCAGGGGATATTCATATTACACAATTTACACAACACCAGGTAAAAGCGGAAATACTATTTGACATGCCATTTTTCGCATAAATACAAATAGGTTATATCAGAGCAGAGACATGACAGCTAATAGAATTTCGAATGATTAAAATACTTTATTGCTCTGTGGTTAATGTAAGAAATAAAAGGATGAGGTAAGGGAAACAATAATCATTTTAATAAAATTTGTAAATGTAGTCATATTAAAATTCTCAAATGCCACTGTCAACAGTGTTAACGACAGGAAATAAAATTATGTATTAGTCTTGCCAATTTCAAGTTTATTTTTTTATTGCCAACTGGATCAGTTATTTTTGTTCACTCTGTATATTGAACTGTTTCAAGTCACATATACACTCTTTTAACTTACTAATTGTTAGAAGTGGAAGTAGAATTTGAAATATAAGAATGATTTGATCGTAACAATATTCACAATTTATTTTAATTAAATATATAAGAAAAATCAAAATGTCACTTTTTTATAACTCATCAAAATTATAAACAATAACTGTCACAGTATTTCAAGCTAACTATATATCAAATTATTATTCAGTTGACTTCACAACAGATATTTTTCTTAAAACATGTTTCACACCCCCCCCCTTTTGTCAGATCAAGTGAATTAAATTTATTTCAAATTTAATCCAAACATGCCTATTAATTTTTGCATTCTTGTTCTGCATAATGCTTTCGTCAATAGGTTGGCTGGCATTTCTTCTGTGGGGAGATATTCAAGACGAACATTTTTCTTCTTAATTTCTTCTCTTATATAATGAAATTTTATGTCGATGTGTTTCGTGCGAGAATGATAAGTAGGATTTTCTGCAATTACTTTCGCACTTTGGTTGTCAGAAAAGATAATTGGTATTTCGGGTAAAAATCTTTCCATCTTTAAACCTTTTAAAAACATTGTCATCCAAATATTTTCTTTACAAGCACAAGTCAAAGCCATAAATTCGGCATCTGCTACTATTTCTTTTTTGTGTGTTTGCCATGAGACTGCGCCATTTGCTAAGGTAAAAACGTATCCCGTATGTGAGTGCCGATCATCCAAATTCGACGCCCAATCTGCATCAGCATAGCCAGTTAGTTTTGTTTGTTTCTTTATATAAGAAATTCCCACTTTATTTGTACTTTGTATGTACCTTAAAATTCTTTTTGTCACCTTCCAATGTCGTATACCAGGATTTACATTGAACTGACTAAGGAACGTTACATGAAACATCAAGTCAGTTCTTGTTGTAGTAGCCAGATACATTAAAGTACCAATCAGTTCTCTATAGGGATATTTCTTCATTTCATTTTTCTCTTCTTCAGTTTTCGGGCAAAATTCTTTCGTTAGTTTTAAGTTTATATCAAAAGGTGTCAAAATTGGTTTACATTGTTCCATTCCAAATCGCTTTAGAATTTTTTCTATGTAATTTTTTTTATGAATACTGATTTCACCTTTTTCTCTATATCTTGTTATTTCAACTCCTAATAAGTAACTTGCTTCCTTCATATCTTTCATTTCAAAGCGGTCACTTAATTTTTTCTTCAAATATTCAATATCGCTTACATCTTCTCCGAAAATGAGTAATATCATCTACATATACTGTGATTATTAGAATTCGACTTTTTATATAATTTACATAAACACAGGGATCAGCATGTAAAGGATTAAAATTCAGTCTTCTTAGATACTCATCTAAACAATGATTCCATTCCCTACCTGATTGCTTCAAACCATACAGAGATTTTTTCAGAAGACAAACAAGATTCTCTTCACCTTTCTTTACAAAACCAGCAGGCTGTGTCATGTAAATTTCTTCTTTCAGCAGACCATTTAAATATGCGGTTTTGACATCCATCTGGTGTACGTGCCAATTGTGCTCAACAGCTAATTCTAAAAGGAAACGCAGACTTTTCCATTTAACAACAGGTGAGAATACTTCGTAAAACTCTACTCCAGGAACTTGTGCAAACCCTTGAGCAACAAGCCGTGCTTTGTAGCGATCCACTTCTCCAGTCTTTGTATACTTTCGCTGATAAACCCATTTTGAACCTATCACTTTTCTATTGTCAGGAGGTTCAACTAATATCCAAGTACCATTTTTTCTTAATGAATTTACTTCTTCGTTCATTTCTTCGATCCATTTTTCTGAATCTTTTCTTGAAGTAGCTTCATTGTAATTCTTAGGGTTTTCATCTTCATTGTACTCCATAGTAGTTATTTGTTTCGCAGTTTTATTTTTTTCTTTAATTCTTTCTGAACGTCTTGGGTTCTCTTTTATTATTGTTTCAGTAGTACAATTTTCCTTTAATATATTTTCTTGAATAAGGGGTTCTTCATTTAATTTTCTCTTACTTTTATCTTCTGGGATAGTTTCTTCTTCAATTTCTTCTACAATAGAGCAGTCATCACAAATTTCTTCTTCCATTATATCATCAAATGAAAAATACAAATTATGTTCTTCTTTAATTAGCTCATTTTTCATTTGAATACAATTTTTATCAACAAATGGAAATTCGGTTTCATCAAAACGTAAGTCACGACTAACTTCAATTCTTCCTTTTTGAATGTTCCAAACTTTATAACCCTTTTGACAATCAGAATACCCAATAAATATGCAGGGATAACTTTTGGAATCAAATTTTCTTCTTTGACCAGGTTCTCTGATAAGACACCAGCATTTGCATCCAAATGTTTTAAAATAACTTACATTTGATTTTCTTGAATTCCATAAAAATGCAGGAACATTATGTTGTAATATTTTTGTTGGACACCTGTTTCTTATATGTACTGCTGTCGCTAATGCTTCACCCCAAAAGTTCTTCGGTAGACCACTCATTTCCAACAAACATCGTACTGTTTTAGCGAGCGTTCTGTTGGACCTTTCTGCAACGCCGTTTTGTTGAGGAGAATAACTTACAGTTAATTGTCGTTTTATTCCATGTTCTTTCAAGAAATTATTGAAATTATTATTTATATATTCTGTCCCGTTATCTGATCTCAAGAATTTTATTTTCTTGTTTAATTCTAATTCAACTCATTTCTTATAATCTTTAAAACATTCTAAAACTTCAGACTTCTTTTTCATGAATAAACTTTTATAAAGCGACTGTAGTCATCTATGAATGTAACATAATATGCATTTCCACCAAGTGAGACATGTGATATTGGTCCACATACATCGCTGTGTATTAATTCCAGGGGTTCACTTGATCTAAATAACGATTTCTTTGGCAACTTTGTTCTAGTTTGTTTTCCGGAAATACATGTGGAACAGGCATAATTTGGTACAAATTTCTCAACAAAAGATATTCCATTTACCATACATTTATCTTTTAATTGTTTTAAACTGTCAAAATTCAAATGTCCAAATCTATCATGCCAAGTATAAATGTCTTCTTTCTTTGTAGGCAGATTTACCTTTGGATTCATATTCAAAATATCCTTTTCCTTCAGGTCAACAATATAAAGACCATTTTCACGATAATATGCTTTCAGAATTACTTTTTTATCATCAAGTACTTTAGCATTTCTACTGTTAAACTGAACAACATATCCTTTCTCAAAAATTCGATTAACGGATAGTAAATTACCATCTAATTCAGGTAACACCAAAGTATCTTTCAATTCTATTTCATGAACGACATCATCAAATTTTGTATAAAGATTTGTATCACCTTTCTTTTTGAAACAATTTCTAGCAATGTGTCCTAATTTTCCACAGAAATGACATTTTGGTAAATTCTTTCTTATCTGGTTTCCATTATTAGCTTTATTTGCAGTAATAACTAATTTCGATGTGTCATTTATGTCACAATTTGATGTATTTCTTTTTGTTCTTCGAGATTCTTCATTAATTAGGAATGTTTTTACTCTTGAAACAGTTACTGAACCCGAAGCTTCAATGCCTACCACTAAGGTATCATAATCATCAGGCAGACCGGTCAGTAATATATGAGCAAATTCTTCATTCGATAGACCATATCCTGCAGAATCAAGTTTTAAAGATTTCGCTGACATTCGTTCAAAATAATCATTCATTGATTCTACAGGTTTCAATCGAGAAGCATATAATTCACGTTTCAAATGAATGATGTAGACTAATCCAATAGTTGTATGTGCAGTTGATGAATCACGAATATATGTTAGCTGATTATCTTCTATAGTGTTACATATTATACTCATTGCCTTTCTGTCAATTTGTTTTTCTTCTGCAGAACAGTCATCTGACAAACTAGGTTCAATAGCAGACCATACGTCTTTGTTTGCATTAAAATTTTTATGCGAAAATCCCAATTCAAATAATTGTTGGCGTCAAGTTTTACAAATTTGATATTTTCCATTTTCTTTCAGTGAATATTCTCAGTCACAATTACTTCAAATCAAAATTCAAAAATATATATATAATTCAACAGGGTCCTGGGCCCATAACCTTCTGTTAGAAGTGGAAGTAGAATTCGAAATATAAGAATGATTTGATCGTAACAATATTCTCAATTGATTTTAATTAAATATATAAGAAAAATCAAAATGTCACTTTTTATAACTCATCAAAATTATAAACAATAACTGTCACAGTATTTCCAGCAAACTATATATCAAATTAATATTCAGTTGACTTGACAACAGATATTTTTCTTAAAACATATTTCACACTAATCAATTGAAATTGTGTGCTGTTCCACTTGGCATTTAACTTGCAATTTTATTTTTTTAAAATAAATATTAGTTAAACAATTAGTCAAGGTTTATAAAATACAGAAAAGCTTGATACTAACAACATGGCATATTTCTTTCCAAAATCAATTTAGTAGTTACCTCAATATTTTATTTTAAATTTTGAAAATGTTGCAAGATACGGCCATTTACGGTAGTACAATATTTACGAGTATCTATATTTATTAGTACCTACATAATACGTATTTGCTTTGCAATATGAAATATACCAAAACTTAACTAAAATCTCAAAAAAAAACTTAACTACCCTACTTAAACTAAAAAGAAAACAACAAACTAAGTTGTCCGCAGGCGGCACTTGTATTGTGCCTGCGTTAGCGTATGCGGATGATGTAGTTGTTTTAGGTGAAAATGAAGAGCAACTCAGAAGAATGATGGAGAGAATACATGTAGTTGGAAGAAGTATGAATCTGGAGTTAAATGTTGATAAATCCAAGGTGTTAGTATTTTAAAGGGGTAAATTGGTGACTGTGTGCAATGTGTTAGTGGATGGAGTGAAACTGGAGCAAGTGAATGAGTTTGTATATTTGGGTAGCATGATGTTAAGGGATGGTCGAATTGATAGAGAAATTGAAAGGAGAGTGAGTGCGGGGTGTAAGGTAATGGATGCTCTGGGTACGTTTGCTCGAAACGTAAACGTATCTAGAGAAGCTCGTTTAAGTGTGTATAATGGAGTGCTAGTGCCTGCTTTGATGTATGGAAGCAAATGTTGGGCATGGACGGGAAAGCATAAAAGGAGAGTGACTGCCGTGAAAATGAGGTATTTACGTGGAGTATGTGGATATGTAAGACGGGATCGCGTGAGGAATAATATGGTGTATGAAGAATGTATGGTTAGGAAGAATGTTGTTAAGAGAGTAGGAATGAGCCAGTTGAGATGGTTTGGTCATGTGGAAAGAATGAAGAATGAACGTCTTGTAAAACGTATATATCTTGGTGAAATTCAGGGTGGTCGATTGCGTGGCCGTCCAGTGTGTAAGTGGATGGATGTGATTGATAAGGTATTAAAAGAGAGAAAGTTTCCGAGTGGGAAGAGAAGAAGAGCGTGTATGAATGCGATTATGAATGTGGCCGAGGCGAAAGAAGTGTGCTTAGACAGAAATGTGTGGCGAAGGATGATTGTTTTGTAACTATTATTGTGGTCCGGTTGCGGTGTTCCGCTACTGAAAATCGGTCACTTTAATATGTTAAGAGTGAGGAATATATGTTGTACCTATGATGTCAGGTTAGTAAGAATGTTGTTGAAAGAGAGACTGATTTTTTTATTTATTTTTTTGGATGATGTTTTTTTTATTCTTTCGGGTTTGTGCTAACCCACTAAGTGGGAAATGCGTGATTTTATGTATGTATGTATGTATGTATGTATGTATGTATGTATGTATGTATGTATGTATGTATGTATGTATGTATGTATGTATGTATGTATGTATGTATGTATGTATGTATGTATGTATGTATGTATGTATGTATGTATGTATGTATGTATGTATGTATGTATGTATGTATGTATGTATGTATGTATGTATGTATGTATGTATGTATGTATGTATGTATGTATGTATGTATGTATGTATGTATGTATGTATGTATGTATGTATGTATGTATGTATGTATGTATGTATGTATGTATGTATGTATGTATGTATGTATGTATGTATGTATGTATGTATGTATGTATGTATGTATGTATGTATGTATGTATGTATGTATGTATGTATGTATGTATGTATGTATGTATGTATGTATGTATGTATGTATGTATGTATGTATGTATGTATGTATGTATGTATGTATGTATGTATGTATGTATGTATGTATGTATGTATGTATGTATGTATGTATGTATGTATGTATGTATGTATGTATGTATGTATGTATGTATGTATGTATGTATGTATGTATGTATGTATGTATGTATGTATGTATGTATGTATGTATGTATGTATGTATGTATGTATGTATGTATGTATGTATGTATGTATGTATGTATGTATGTATGTATGTATGTATGTATGTATGTATGTATGTATGTATGTATGTATGTATGTATGTATGTATGTATGTATGTATGTATGTATGTATGTATGTATGTATGTATGTATGTATGTATGTATGTATGTATGTATGTATGTATGTATGTATGTATGTATGTATGTATGTATGTATGTATGTATGTATGTATGTATGTATGTATGTATGTATGTATGTATGTATGTATGTATGTATGTATGTATGTATGTATGTATGTATGTATGTATGTATGTATGTATGTATGTATGTATGTATGTATGTATGTATGTATGTATGTATGTATGTATGTATGTATGTATGTATGTATGTATGTATGTATGTATGTATGTATGTATGTATGTATGTATGTATGTATGTATGTATGTATGTATGTATGTATGTATGTATGTATGTATGTATGTATGTATGTATGTATGTATGTATGTATGTATGTATGTATGTATGTATGTATGTATGTATGTATGTATGTATGTATGTATGTATGTATGTATGTATGTATGTATGTATGTATGTATGTATGTATGTATGTATGTATGTATGTATGTATGTATGTATGTATGTATGTATGTATGTATGTATGTATGTATGTATGTATGTATGTATGTATGTATGTATGTATGTATGTATGTATGTATGTATGTATGTATGTATGTATGTATGTATGTATGTATGTATGTATGTATGTATGTATGTATGTATGTATGTATGTATGTATGTATGTATGTATGTATGTATGTATGTATGTATGTATGTATGTATGTATGTATGTATGTATGTATGTATGTATGTATGTATGTATGTATGTATGTATGTATGTATGTATGTATGCATGTATGTATGTATGTATGTATGTATGTATGTATGTATGTATGTATGTATGTATGTATGTATGTGACCGTCAGCCATTTTAATCAATCTGTATTTTCTATTTCCGTTTACTTCGAATAATATATTTAATATGATAGTAATTAAAAAAAAATCATTAAAATATAAAATAACAAATAAGTACTAAACAAAATTGTCTTTTTTTCACCATAGCCTCCTTTAAATTAAATTTAATGACTTATGTAAATAAATGCAACTTAAATATTTTCCATTTTAATAAAAATCTATCAACTTTTAACATAGGACATGTCACACAAACTATCCCTATTTTATAAAGAAGAATTCATTTAAATAATGAAAAATGGGGTGTTCTATTTAAAAATTGAGATTTCTTAAATTTTGTAAAGTTCAAATTTATGTTGACGTAGAAATTACAATTTTATTATATATTATTGTAAACAAAAGCTTTCTTTCCAAGACTGTTTTTACAGATTATGGAATTTTTTTTCTATTCTTGAGATATAAAGCGATCAATAAGTCGCCGTTATTAGTGAAAAAATCAAAAAGTTTAATTACGTCGAAAGTAGTTGATCATGAGTACAATTTTTTTAATGTTTTAATATGTAAAATTTCCTGCTAAATTCAAAGGTAAAGTAAAAATATAGCAATCCATTTAAAATAAGAATGATAGGGTCTACTTCCGGTTAAAGCGGAAGTGGCACGGTTTTGAAAATATTGTAGCTGAAACGCGCATTTCGGAAAACCCCTAGATACCAAATTTCGTAAAAAAAATATTGAATAGTTTAAAAAAAAAACGATAGCGTAAGCTCGTTCTGGGACATTGTATACAGGGTGGAAACGAACTTAATGTCATAAATTTAAGGGTGAGTATTATGACATGTGTACATTACGAAACTGAAAGATTTTTTTTTAAATTCGAAAAACGAAAATTCGACTTTTCTTAAGGATACTTTTTTTACTGCTGTTTTGATTCATATTTCATTAAAAATATGTTTATCAAAAATACATTCAAAATTAGTTGTATTAATAGTAATTAAATTAAATTATTCTTAACACGTTAAGTGCCACGACAGACACCAGTGTCTGTTCCTGTGTCTGTCCGCTGGTGCCAAATCAGACACCGGTGTCTGCTTTATATTTCTAAGAACTTTCTACCACTGTGCTGACTGTGTCTGCAAAAATTGTGTTAACGCTATATGAAAGTGTTTGCTAGTCTCTGGTGCACGTAAGCACATAGAGAATTTTTGATTTTGTTTAAATTTGTTGAACATTTTTATATTTTTATTCATAAAAATATTGCTCAAATTAAAAAAAATATTATAAATTAAATACAATTCTTGTACAAGAATATTAAAATAACAAAGAAAACACATTTTATTAAACCTGCTGCACCCTAGTGTTGTTTATAATGAAAATCATTAAAACATCTTAAACAATATGAAGGCCTGCCTATACAGTCATTGCAATAAGTTGTAACTTTCGATATTTTACTCCGTGGTATTTCTCCTTTTTGATTTCGTTTATAGCAACCACGACAGTATTTTCTTCCAATTCGCAAGCTTCCAGGTTTCTTCATAAATTTATGGCTTGACAGTAATCTTCTAACAGGCGCATTACTTTCTGTTGTTATTTCTTCCGTTTCATCTCTATCATTCTGCTTGCAATTTAACAACCCAAGTATTACGTCTTCTCTAAAATGTGTAATGTTCACATGTGTCTTGTTCGTTTCATTGTAAAGAAAGTGGGCATTTACAATAGCTGTTCCCAAGAGTAATTCAATAGCAATTTTTTTTATACCATTTGAAACTCTTTCTAAGTGCACTGTTATAACTTGCCATTTGATCGGATTAGTCGATCGAAGATTTTCCCGAATTATAATCCAAAATTGCTTTTGGTTTGAGCACTGGTCCGGTTTGCCGAATTATTTCCGCGGTTTCATCAGCATGGCAGGTAGATAAAACTAAAACTTCTCTTCTATCACGCCATTTTGTAATTGTAATTCCCCGAGGATTTTCCTCAGAAATGGATTCTCCTTTTTTTATTTTTTTTAAAAATAACCTCTTTCGGATTACCTCGACGATTTCTTTTTAATGTTCCAATTAAGTGCGTATCTAATAAAATATTAGAAAGTTCTAAGCTGGTATAGAAGTTGTCTGTTACTAACATACGTCCACTTCTCATTAGAGACGTAGCTAATTTTATGACAACACTTGTTGGTAGAGTTAGTTCAAATTCTTGTCTTTTCCCCCCATATACTTTTATATTCCAAGTGTAGCCAGATTCGCAACATAGTTTGAATAGCTTTAGACCATATTTATGGTTTTTTTGTGGAATATATTGACGGAAAATAATACTGCCTCTAAACGGAATCAAAGTTTCATCAATACAAAATATTTTGTGGGGTGTATATATCAACTGGAAATTTTCATTGCACATATCTACTAAAATTTGGATTTTATATAATCTGTTATTTGGTGCACACTCTTCGTTGTTGCTAAAATGTAACATATGTAGCAACAACTGAAATCTATTCCTGCTCATCACTGAGGACGCAATATTATTGTTGTATAGGTCGTTTTTTGACCAATAGCCTTTAATATATGGCATTTTAACAAGACCCATGTAGCCGATTAGTCCTAAAAATTTTCTTATCTGTGGGTTCCCATGTATGTAATCTTGATTTTTTTGGGATATCTCTCTGGGACATCAAACATTGTTCCGCATATAAATTTGTCTGCTCAACAATATGATAGATAATTTTATTATCGATAAATGCATCATAAAAATCACTCGGTGTTTTGTCGGCCAATTGTGCTACAACAGCAATATTTAGACCTCCATTACCAGTATATGTAAAATTCTGCTGTCGACCTGTTGGTTTAGCCCATTGTGAATCACTTGAGCTTGATGTTGATTTACTTTGAATTAGTTCAGCCACTGCTATTTCATCTTCAGAACTAAATTCGTCGTCGCTTGAGCTTCCTGATACATCACTTTCGTCTGACTGTGTGCTAGCGGATTGTGAGGTCCATTTCCACGGCCCCACCCAAGTCGACCATCACTATAGAAATATTTGCAATCGTTTGTACTTTGTTTGTGCCTGTTTGTACACATATTTCCGACGTTTGTGCACCCTCCATACCACCGTTATAATGGGAGGGACCGCGGAAACGATAGCCCCCCCAAAGTGAATATCGAGACCAAAATGACAGCAATCGTTTGTGCTTCGTTTTTTCTTGTTTGTGCACATATTCCTGACG
The DNA here is from genome assembly GCA_963082715.1 of Harpalus rubripes. NCBI lineage: Eukaryota > Metazoa > Arthropoda > Insecta > Coleoptera > Carabidae > Harpalus > Harpalus rubripes. The sequence goes on along the minus strand of OY720451.1, from coordinate 34,435,326 downwards.
TTTGTGCACCCTCCAAACCACCGTTATAATGGGAGGGGCCGTGGAAACGATAGCCCCCCTCCCCCAAATGAATATCGAGACCAAAATGACAGCAATCGTTTGTGCTTTGTTTGTGCTTATTTGTGCACATATTCCCGACGTTTGTGCACCCTCCATACTACCGTTATAATGGGAGAGGCCGCGGAAACGATAGCCCCCCCCCCCAAATGCATATCGATACCAAAATGACAGCAATCGTTTGTGCTTCGTTCGTGCTTGTTTGTGCACATATTCCCGACGTTTGTGTACCCTCCATTCCACCGTTATAATGGGAGGGGCCGTGGAAACGATAGTCCTCCCCTCAAAAAATGAATATCGAGACCAAAATGACAGCAATCGTTTGTGCTTCGTTTGTGCTTTTTGTGTACATATTCCTGACGTTTGTGAACCCCCCATACCACCGTTATAATGGGCAGGGCCGTGGAAACAATAATAATCGCCCCTCCCCCAATAAATATTGAGACTATAATGACAGCAATCGTTTGTGTTTCGTTTGTGCACTTCATCCTGACGTTTGTGCACTTCATCCTGACGTTTGTGCACCTTTCCTTCCCTTGTTATAATGTAAGGGGCCGAGGAAATGATGCGCTTTTTGATCAAACCAATAAATATTTTATATAATGAAACATGCGAAATAATGGAATTATACACAGAGTATTTTTAAAAATTTTACTCTTTATTTATGTAATAATCAAGACTAGTAGTAATTAAAACTGTAAAACGCAATCATTTTTAGAGGAGAATAAATATTTGTGTAGTATACTTTATTAGCATTATATATGTATACATTTTAGTCTATCGAGGTGAAGTTAGCGACGCGTCGCTCAACGACGGGCGCGTATGGGTTTACCGTTCAACCAAGTATTGCGCAACAGAATTCTTCATTTCTAAAGGTGATATGTAGCACAATGAACTAATATTCAATGATTACGTGATGTAGCGGTAATTACCAGTGCCCCTGGATAATAATTAAAAAATAAGTAAAAATGAGCCGACTAAATATTATGTCTAAATAGACAATTTATTCTAATGGTTAAATGCTGCACCCCTACGGGATGGCCAGCTACATGGCTATATGGGGGAGATTAGTAGTACCATTAGCTATGTAATAAAATAGAATTTGAGGTGATGCAAGGCAGTATTTTATTTTTAATTATTTTGAAAATTTCATATATGGCGGAATATTCCGACTATGTGTGAGGGTACTCCACAAGCCCTCTATGGGATGGCTAGCTACATAACTACATGGGGGTGATTAGTAGGGCCATTATCTATGTAATAAATAGAATTTAAAGTGGTAAAATGCAAAATTTCCAATAGCGGAATATTCCAGGTATATTTAAGAGTACTCTACAAACCCCCTACGCAATGGCCAGCTACATAGCTAGATGAGGGAGATTAGTAGGGTCCTTATTCGTCAAACAAAATAGAATATAAGGTGGTACATCGTATTTTTTTTAAAATTATTTTGAAGTTTTCATATATACCGGAATAGTCCGGCTATGTTTAAGGGTTTGATGTGGTGCAACGCCGTACTTTTTTAAAAATAATTTTCAAATTTTACCCCTACTAATCACCCCCATATAGCCGTGTAGCTGGCCATCCCGTAGGGGGTTTGTAGTTAATACTTAAACATAGCCGGAATATTGGGCTATATATGCAGCTTTCAAAATATTTTTTTAAAAAATATGGCGATGTATCACCTCAAATCCTATTTTGTTTCAAGCATAAGGATCCTATTAATCACCCCCATATAGCCATGTAGCTGGCGATTCCGTAGGGGGTTTGTAGTTAATCCTTTAACATAGCCGGAATATTCCGCTATATGTATATGAAATTTTCAAAATTATTTTTTAAAAAATACTGCATTGTACCACTTCAAATTCTATTTTATTACATAGATAATGGCCTTACTAATCACCCCCATGTAGTCATGTAGCTGACCATCCCGTAGAGGGTTTGTGGAGTACCCTTAAACATAGTCGGAATATTCCGCTATATATGAAATTTTCAAAATAATTAAAAATAAAATACTGCGTTGTACTACCTTAAATTCTATTTTGTTTCAAGGATAAGGACCCTACTAATCACCCCCATATAGTTATATAGCTAGTCATTCCGTAGGGGGTTTGTATTTAATCCTTTAATATAGCCGGAATATTCCGCTATATGTATATGAAATTTTCAAAATTATTTTTTTAAAAAATACTGCATTGTACCACGTCAAATTCTATTTTATTACATAGGTAATGGCCCTACTAATCACCCCCATGTAGTCATGTAGCTGGCCATCCCGTAGAGGGTTTGTGGAGTACCCTTAAACATAGTCGGAATATTCCGCTATATATGAAATTTTCAAAATAATTGAAAATAATATACTGCGTTGTACCACCTCAAATTCTATTTTTTTCAAGGATAAGGATCCTAATAATCACTCCCATATAGCCATGTAGCTTGCCATTCCGTAGGGGGTTTGTAGTTAATCCTTTAACATAGCCGGAATATTCCGCTATATGTATATGAAATTTTCAAAATTATTTTTTAAAAAATACTGCATTGTACCTATTCAAATTCTATTTTATTACATAGATAATGGCCCTACTAATCACCCCCATGTAGTCATGTAGCTGGCCATCCCGTAGAGGGTTTGTGGAGTACCCTTAAACATAGTCGGAATATTCCGCTATATATGAAATTTTCAAAATAATTAAAAATAAAATACTGCGTTGTACCACCTCAAATTCTATTTTATTACATAGCTTATAGCACTACTAATCTCCCCCATATAGCCATGTAGCTGGCCATCCCGTAGGGGTGCTGCATTTAACCATTAGAATAAATTATCTATTTACACATAATATTTAGTCGGCTCATTTCAATTTATTTTTTAATTATTATCCAGGGGCACTGGTAATTACCCCTACATCACGTAATCATTAAATATTAGTTCATTGTGCTACATATCAGCCTTAGAAATGAAGAATTCTGGTGCGCAATAATTGGTTGAACGGTAGACCCATACGCGCCCGTCGCTGAGCACAAACGATTGCTGTCGTTTTGGTCTCGATATTCATTTGGGGGGGGGGTATCGTTTCCACGGCCCCTCCCATTATAACGGTGATATAGAGGGTGCACAAACGTCAGGAATATGTGCACAAACAAGCACAAACGAAGCACAAACGAAGCACAAACGATTGCTGTCATTTTGGTCTCGATATTCATTTTGGGAGGGGCTATCGTTTCCAAGGCCCCTCCCTTTATAACGGGGGTACGAAGAGTGCACAAACGTCGGGAATATTGCACAAACAGGCACAAACGAAGCACAAACGATTGAAAATATTTCCATAGTGATCGTCGATTTGGGTGGGGCCGTGGAAATGGACCTCGGATTATGTGTCTTTTGATGCAGGTAATTGAGAGGTACTCGGTGCAAAATCATCTTCAATGAATGTGCGAGTTGGACTACAAATTGGTTCATATAGCGGATCTTTTATCGAGTCTGTAGAACTAAAATCTTTATCGGAGTCCTCATCTATACCTATTTTATTACTAATAAGAAAAAAAGATGAATAAATAAAGAAAAGCACTTACGATCATAATAAACAGAAGACGCAGTTAAATTAAAAAAATTTCTGGTACGTGAACTAACTATATTGTTCTGATACATACGAGCCCATCCCCAAATGTATTCGTACCATTTGAAAAATATATTAACAGCAAGAACAAACAAATTTTTATGATATAATAATTATGGTGATATTTGTGTTGTTTTATTTTTTTATTCATAGAGTGTACTGAACTTAAATATAATATTTAGAACTAAATTTCTTATTTTAACAATAATCTATAGGCAAATAAATTACAATGAACATGTGCTAAATATGTTCGTACCAACAAAAAATAATATATTATTATCTAATTTTAACTTAAAAACGAGATGCATCGCCCTTCGGTTTAATAGTTGCCTGCATTCTTATGTGCAGTGTATTATATAATTCTTGACACTCTTCGGGTGTTATAGAGCGCCAAATATCTTGTATTTAACTTTTTAACAATGCCTTAGTACGCGGGCGACGTTTGCGCAATTGTTTTTATATTATACCCCGTAGGTTTTCTATAGGGCTTAGGTCAGGGTTGCTAGAAGGCCAATTTGGTACTCCTATATTGTTATTACGAAACCACTGCGTAGTACTTCCCGCCGTATGGCAACTAGCCCTATTTTGTTGAAGCTCGGTCATCTTGAGGTGAAGTTTTTTTCGGACAACCAGTTTTTTTTTAAATGTTAACATTTTCATGCCTTTTATACTTTAAAATGATATGCTGTACAGTACTTTTGGGTAAATAATAATTTGTTACGATAAATTTATACGATTTTCCATTCTTAGGGTACTCAATAATACTATTTCTTAAATCTTCGCTTAAAGTTCGTCCCCGAACAGTGACAGTTATTTATAAAAATGAAGGTAAAGACATCTGACATTATATTCAATTTTTTTACCATCTTGATTTTAATTAATTTAATAAAAATATTTGCAGAGTTATGTTTAATTATTAAAGTACGAAAACATTTGGCGCATATAGACAATCACCAGACATTGACTTATTTGCACATAAATTATTATTAAAGTAAGCAATTTTATTATAAACAGTTTATTCAAGTTCTATACACTCTATTTATACATTGTGTAAAAAATTGTTTTAATATATTAATAATCCTAGCATCTACAAGTTTATTTGATCTTGCTTCTAATATATTTTTCGGTGGTACGAATACATATGGGGTTAGGCTCGTAGGTGTGCTATAGTAGCAATAAACATCGGAGCAAGACCAAAAAATTTAACTATTCGCGAAACAGCGCGGAAAAACAGGCAATGACAAGATTCAACTTGCTTATATGACAAGTATATAGTGTCTGCAGCTATGTGTCTGTTCATTCTCATTAGATGAAAAATGCCACCAGTGCCACGTCAGACACCAGTGTCTTCTAATTTAAAAACGTCATAACTAAACAATTAAGGGTGGCAGGTCAATTTTGATCATAATTGTATACATATATTTACTAATACTATTCAGAAATACATAATTTAAAAAAAATGATTTTTTGTGACTTACAATTTTTGCCCGTGGCACTTAACGTGTTAATAATTTAATTAAATACCATTTGCACCCTGATTTGACAAGTGATTTTTGCTGTGCTCTTGTTAAAAAAATGTATTCTACTTCTGAATTAGTGGATATGTAGTTGATTTATGGTGAAGTGTGACAAAACGCAATTTTAGCAGCAGGTCTGTATGCCGAACGGTATCCTGGAAAACGCCAGCCTGATCGCAGGATGTTCATCACAGTGACACGTCTTTGCGACACAGGCAATTTAAGAAGAAATAGTGGACGAGATGGCGGCGGTCGCAGACTACACCACAACATTGAAGATGAAGTCTTAGACTTGGTGCATGCTAACCCGGAAATTAGTAGCAGAGGAGTGTCTCGTGTTGTAGGAGAACTATCTCACACGAGTGTTTTGAAAATTTTACACAAGAATGATTATCATCCATACCATTTTCAACGTGTTCAAGGATTAATGCCTGCTGATCACCGAGCAAGAATGATATTTTGTCAGTGGATTCTGCAACAACATGCTGCAAATTTTAATTTTACTTCAATTATAATATTTAGTGACGAAGCAATTTTCACACGTGACGGTGTCCATAATTTCCACAACATGCATTATTGGGTTCAAGAAAATCCACATGTTGTAGTAAGAAGTAGTTTGCAACACAGATTTTCATTAAATGTTTAGGCTGGTATCTTAAATGGAAATTTGCATGGACCATACATACTGCCCAACAGATTAAATGGTGACCAGTATTTGGAATTTTTACGAAATGTTCTACCAGTATTATTAGAAGATACTCCCTTACTGCATCGTCAACATGCATGGTTTCTGCATGATGGTGCTCCACCTCATTTTTCAAGAAATGTGCGGCAGCATTTAAATAATACCTGTGGGAACAGGTGGATTGGCCGTGGAGGTCCTGTATCATGGCCACCAAGATCACCTAACCTCAATCCCTTAGATTTTTACCTGTGGGGTCATTTAAAGTCCTTGGTGTATGATAATCAAAACCCCCCTGAAACTGTTGAAGAATAACTTCTAAACAATTAGTAATCGAGAAAAATGTTTGCAATAAAGAAATTAGATATATCTATTGTCTATCCAGTGGCGTACGAAAATAATTTTTTATGGGTAAATTTTCGAGATATAACACAAACTTGTATTTTTTAAAATGGAATCCGTATTTGATTTTTACTTTAAGAGAATTCTTATTTTTTTCTCTTGTGATTGTGTTTTATATTATTTTTTAAATCATACCTGGTATACTTACTTACGTTAACTTAAAAATATAGAAATAAAATTAAATTCTGAATCGTGGTAGGTATGAAATACGTTAGTAAAATAAAATACTATTTTGAAAAATCAATTTGACAAAAAAATTGGAAATTTTATGAAAAATATAAAAAAATCTAATATATTTAAAGGATGAAGTAATTTTTTAAAGTAAAAATCAAATATGGTTTCTATTTTGTGTAATATTTCAGAAATTTACCGATAAAAAAATTATTTTCGTACGCCACTGTATAGACAATAAATATGTGTAAAGCTGCGTTCAGAGCTACCGAAATATAAATTACAATTAGCACTTACAATTAATACAAGCACTTTGACTTACGGCAAACAACGCTAGCTATATATATATATATATATATATATATATATATATATATATATATATATATATATATATATATATATATATACAGGGTGTCTTGGAAATAGAGGGACATGGCTTAACCACAGATTCCTGGGACCAAAATAAGACGATTTAACTAAACTTACCTATATCCGACAGGACACCGTTTAGCCAGTATTCTGCTTTAAAGTCCTACTAAAAAAAATTAATATTGCTTATAATAACGAAACGCTTTGTTCGATTTGAATGAAATTTAGTATGACAATCCATATGGATATAATTCATCTTTTAAGATTATATTTGTTATTGTTAGTGAACTACTAGTGTATGAAACTTGGGTGTCGCGATCATGATTAAACCATAACTTTTAAATGACAACGCCAATAATGTAAATTTACTTTTTTTCAGAAAGATACATTCAATAGTAAACTTTCGTGTCTCTGCGTAAGTTATGATATCTGTAACGATTTAGTCAGAAAGAAATAAAATGTAAGTGACTGCACTGTGTAATTTTTAAAATAAATTTTATCTAGCAGTCTATCCAAACGTCAAATTACAAATTTTTAATGACAGAAACAATTGTTTATCAGTTGTCAATCTTCTAAAGTTGATTCGGAGTGAGCTAACATTATTTAATCGTCTTATTATAATAATAGCAGTAAAATACTATAAGGCCGAACAAACGGATATGTTACTAGTTTTAAAATATGGCAAAGGAAATTTTTGACAATCCATAAACAATTGTTAATGTCATTAAAAATTAGTTGTCTGACATTTGGAAAGACTGCTAGATAAAATTTATTTTAAAAATTACACGGCGCAATCACTTACACTTTATTTTTTTCTGACTAAATCGTTAGAGATATCATAACTTAGGCAGAGACACGAAAGTTTACTATTGAATGTATATTTTTGAAAAACAGTAAATATACATTATTGGCGTTGTAATTAAAAAGTTATGGTCTATTCATGGTCGCGGCACCCAAGTTTCATACACTAGTGGTTCACTAACAATAACAAATACCATCTTAAAAGATGAATTAGTTCCCTATAGAATGTCATACCAAATTTCATTCAAATCGAACAAAGTGTTTCGTTATTATAAACAAAACTAATTTTTTTTAGAAAGACTTTGAACAGCTAAACAGCTAAACGGTGCACTGTCGGATATAGGTAAGTTTAGTTAAATCGTCTTGTTATGGGCTCAGGAATCTGTGGTTAAGCCATGTCCCACTATTTCCAAGACATCCTATATATATATATATACAGGGTGTAAATGAAATAAGTGCATTAAATTTGGCCAGTAGTATAATTCATCGAGAGCAACAATATTTCTTAATAACTTTTTCTCAAAATCGCATATTTTTTTAGCATTTTTACCACCCCGTAAATTGACGAGTCGTTCCAAATATTTTTGTGATAATTGAATGCAGCAGCAATAGCTATGAAAAATTTTGTTTTAGCAATTGACAGTCCTGTCAATTGTTGCAATTAAATTTTGACAGTAATAAACTTGTTTATAAGGTAAAATTCTGTCAAAATGCGAGTACACAGACATTGTAATTACTTACCTATGGTTTATTTATTTATTTTTTACTCGTATCTGTACTACATGTTACTTGATATCACGGTTCTCATAAAGACAGTGTCATGGAGTTGCCAACGCATTTACACGGAGCGTTTCCAAATCATCACCAAATCATTCTGTTCTTAATATTCGCACATTTGTTAATCTTGTACATCTTTATCACAATACGGAGTATCACATATGACAATTTTTAAAAAAGCAACAGTTGTTTCCATACCATGTGCAAAAAGTTCTATGTTTTCAGCACATAACAGACTTCAATTTTGGGAATGGCTCATAATGTTCATTCATGAGACTGAATTTACTTGGGAAGGTGTATTTATTATGCACAATACACATCTTGACAGACGAAAATGCTGTAAAGATTTTCATTAATAAATGTTTGGGGAACAATAAATGGACGACTAATTATTGGTACTCATGTACCTCTTTTAAATGGACAAAAGTTTGTACTTACATTTTTTGAATAACGTATTTAAACTATTATGATTTATCGACGATAAATAATCATCTCATAACCTAATAACTATGCTTTTTCTCTTCCTCTAGTTACCCCGTCACTCCTTGTCTTCCTCTATTCACACTATTCACAGGTAAAGATAAAAAGCCTGTTTCAATACACAACTTTATAATTTTGTTATCCAAAATTTAAATTTATTTATTTTAAAAATTGTATTATTACGTATTAATTAATAATAATGTTATTTCCCTTGATTCGTTTATTAATTACTGTGACTGTAAGTGTAACCGATAACCGACAATTTTTGAGCTGCTTGTATCCCACTTGAATGGCAGCTGCTCATTTGTTCTCCATGAGCGGGTAACGAAATATGCAGCAAATCTTTAAAGAATTTTAACTCAAAATCTAAAAGACTTAGAAAAAAAAGTTATTAAGAAATATTGTTGCTCTCATCGAGTTACATTACTGGTTAAAATTAATGCACTTATTTCATTTACACCCTGTATATATATATATATATATATATATATATATATATATATATATATATATATAAGGATTTTCTTTTGGGCCTTAGTTATGGACTGCTTCATTGTTTCCAGAATTTCAATTTTGCGAATGGGTTATTGTTCACTGATAGGGCTGGATATATTAGAGAAAGTGTCTTTAATAATGCACAATACTCTTATCTGGTCACTAAAATCTTCATACTGTAAGAAGGAAACAAAATTTTCAACAAAAATCATTAATTGTTTGGGCGGGAATAAATTGACGAGTCATTGGTCCTCATATCCCACCACGTTTAAATGGACAGAAGTATGTACTTACATTTTTGAATAACGTATTTAAACTATTATGATTTACCGAGTTGACACACGAAAATTCATCTCATAACCTCACAACTATTATGCTCTTCCCAGTCTTCCCACGCTCTTACTCTTTTCACACTAGTTCAGAAACCTGTTTCAATACATAATTTTATAATTTTGTTATCCAAATTTTAAATTTTTTGATTTTAAAAATCGTACTATTACGAATTTATTAATAATAAATATGTTTTTCGTTGATTGTATATTAATTACTGTGTGTGCAAATATGCAACCACCAACCGACAATTGTTGTGCTGTGTACATTGAACTTTGCGGGTAACGAAATTTTAAACAAATCTTTAAAGAATTTTTACTCAAAAACTAGAAGATTTAGAAAAAAAAATATTAAGAAAATTTGTTGCTCTTGATGAGTTACAATACTAGTTAAATTTAATGCACTTATTTCATTTACACCCTATATATATATATATATATATATATATATATATATATATATATATATATATATATATATATATATATATATATATATATATAGTGTGAACACTGAAAACCGTGACATAGGCGTTTAATATGGGGAAACAGTTTTTTTTAAATATCATCTGTCCCGCAAGGCTATAGTGGGAGATTTTGATATGATTAGAAAGATTATTTAATTTGGCAACGAAAAGTATCTAAATACTCCTAATTTAAAGGCTTAATAGTGAAATATTTGCAAAAGTGTAATGCAATTTGACAGTTATTACTTATAATTTTTAAAAAATAGTAATCATGGAAACGTAATCCGTTGCTGAATTGGTTAGATCGGGGTACCGTAATAATTATTCACAAGTTCAAATCCTGCACGCTTTATATTTTTATTTTGTAACATTTATTATTAAATAAATTATAAAATTAAAATCTAAATTGTTTGGCAAATCAAGTATTTTATAGAATAAATCTACGAGAAATAAAATAAAAAAATTATTGTACCTAAAGTACTAATATAAAAAATTATGAATTCTATAAAATACTTGATTTACTAAACAATTTTTTTTATATTCGTATTTTTTTTAATAACACATTTTACTAAATAAAATAAAAAATAATAAAAATATGAGGCGGGCAACCAATTCAGCTACAGAATACGTTTCCATGATTACTGTTTTTAATAAATTATAAGTAATAACTGTCAAACTTCATTATACTTTCGCAAATATTTAAATAATAAGCCATTAAATTAGAAGTATTTAGATACTCTTTGATGCCAAATTAAATATTCTATCCAACCATATCAAAAACTCCCACTATAGTCTTGCGGGACAGATGATATTTGTAAAAAAAACCGTTTTCCCGTGTTAAACGTCTATGTGACGGTTTTCAGTGTTCACACTGTATATATATATATATATATATATATATATATATATATATATATATATATATATTGTAACATGCAGCGCCCACCGTCGCCGCAGCGATGAGCGAGTATCTATTTTTAGCGATTACGCAACAGCCAGCGAGCGTCGTGCGTTGTCAACAGACCTTTCCGAACCTGTTTAATTACTCGGGTGACGTATTCTATTGTACTTGATGTTTTTATCTAGAAAGATATTCTAGTAATATCTCGAATACAAACGCCGGAGTATATAAGCACTGTTAGCAAAGGCATTGGACAGTCTGATATAAATAAGCGTCACGTATTAAATAGTCAGAGATATAAACAGAGTCGACAAGTGGTGAACATAAATAAATATAGTTATATAAATAAATGAGTTATATATTGTTTAAATAAATAATCTTATGTCTCGATTCTAAACTACAGCAATGTAAGGCTACATTTGTTACACTGACGTAGCTCACATTACGCTGTAAGTAGAAAAATTACATCGCATTGAAAAATGTTTATTCTCAATGCACTGCTGTATGTAAGTGATCTACAGCGGGTGGTACAGCGTTTACTTACATTAAAGCTAACTTCATCATTAATTTGTGAACTGTCATTCGTGTCATTCAGGTCAACTGCAAGTCTGCAAGATGGTGGAAAATATGCAGTTATATTGTAAAATGTTAGTTTTATATTATATATTTTTTATTATAAATAAATAAATAAATAAATAAATAAATAAATAAATAAATAAAGAAATAAATAAATAAATAAATAAATAAATAAATAAATAAATAAATAAATAAATAAATAAATAAATAAATAAATAAATAAATAAATAAATAAATAAATAAATAAATAAATAAATAAATAAATAAATAAATAAATAAATAAATACCCATTGCTGGGTGTGCCAATCTGCTTTGTACACAGATATCGATATTATAATACTTTCTTAAAAGAGGGTAAAACAAATCAAATAATACTAAATATATTTCTTTCTCAGAAAATCAAAGAAAAGAAAAAAATGTCCGAAAATTATTTTATTTTACTTTGGAATCATAAACTTGTATATTCACCCTCAAAAACGGGCGCAATTTGGCTTTTATCGCCCGAGAGCTTATAAAGTTGCCAAGCAACAGCTATTCAAACATAAAAATCGTGGTTTATAGATGAATGTCAAACAACACAATAAATTCGATAAATCACATTTTTTGAACACCGCTGTTTATAAACCTATTCAGATCCTTTTCCGTATACGTCTTTTCACTTCTGTGGAACCAACTTGCACTAGACAGTGTCAAATTCATCCGATATTTCTTTTGAATAATCGATATCTTCCATTTTCATTTGACACTAAATTAAAATTTGTTATAAACAAACAATATGGCCAGAAACGATACCGAATCCTTGAATTTCGAGAACCAAAATAAAATAAAACGGGAAAATTAAAGGTCTCCGCTACGCGTCGTGCTTTGAACATTCCCTTGTGTTCTTTTGATTATGCCCTTTATATATAAATAAATATAATAAACAAGTGGAGCGATTCATTCGCAAAGTTAAACTTCTTTTAAGTATGGGAGCCCAATTTATTCTATTTGTAGCATATCTAAATTTTATGAAAAAACTAATATTTTCTTCATGCACGCATGTAATTCTCATTTGATTTCCGGAATTTTTAAAATTTATTTTAAATTATACAGGCTGTCTTGGAAATTGGGGGACATGACTTAACCATAGATTCCTGGGCCCAAAATAAGACGATTTAACTAAACATACATATATCCGGCAGTGCACCGTTAAGCCAGTATTCTGCTTCAAAGTCTTTCTAAAAAAAATAATTTTGCTTATAATAATAAAACGCTTTGTTCAATTTGAATGAAATTTGGTATGACAATCCATATAGATATAATTCATCTTTTAAGATGGTATTTGTTATTGTTAGGGAACCAGTAGTGTATTAAACTTGGGTGTCGCGACCTTGAATAGACCACAACTTTTTAATGGCAACGCTAAAAATGTAAATTTATTGTTTTTGAGAAAGATACATTCAATAGTAAACTTTAGTGTCTTTGCTTAAGTTATGATATCTGTAACGATTTAGTCAGAAGAAAATAAAATGTAAGTGCCTGCGCCGTGTAATTTTAAAAATAAATTTTATCTAGCAGTCTTCCGAAATGTCAAACAACTAATTTTTAATGACAGTAACAATAGTTTATGGGTTGTCAAAATTTTTCTTTGACATTTTTTTAAACTAGTAACATATCCGTTTGTTCGGCCTTACAGTATTTTTATAATAATAATAATAATAATAATAATAATAATAATAATAATAATAATAAAAATAATAATAATAATAATAATAATAATAATAATAATAATAATAATAATAATAATAATAATAATAATAATAATAATAATAATAATAATAATAATAATAATAATAATAATAATAATAATAATAATAATAATAATAATAATAATAATAATAATAATAATAATAATAATAATAATAATAATAATAATAATAATAATAATAATAATAATAATAATAATAATAATAATAATAATAATAATAATAATAATAATAATAATAATAATAATAATAATAATAATAATAATAATAATAATAATAATAATAATAATAATAATAATAATAATAATAATAATAATAATAATAATAATAATAATAATAATAATAATAATAATAATAATAATAATGATATAACCTTTTTATTTCCATCCCTTTTAACACATTTAATTTTCCCTTATTAATATTTCAAAAATAATAATTAAATTTCGTATTCTATATTACAATTTAGTTCTACTTATTTGATTACGAATGGATGCCCCTTTGGAAGAAGGTCGCCCCAAGAATTTTCCATGCTTCTTTTATTCTTGCTTTCGTTGGCCAGTATTTGCCCGCCTTTGCTTTCAACTCGTCGCAACATCTTTTCTTTTTTCTGCCTCGGTCTCTTGTTTTGTTCAGTGGTACCCATTCCGTAATATCTCTGCACCATCCCTCTTGCTTTCTCATTATGTGTCCTGCCCAGCTCCATTTTAGTGATTTTATTGTCTCTGTTATATCCGCTATTTTTGTCTTTTGTTTTATTTCCTCGTTGGTAACTTTGTCTCGCCAGGTTATTCGAAGCATTTTGTTTTGTTGGACTCTAATTTTATTTAGTTGTTTTTTGGTTGGTGCCCATGTTTGGGAGCCGTATGTGAAAACTGGGCTTATACACTGATCGAATAAGACGATTAAATAATGTTAGCTCTCTCCTAAACAACTTTTGAAAATTGACAACTCATAAAAAATTGTTTTTGTCATTAAAAATTAGTTGTTTGACATTTGGATAGACTGCAAGATAAAATTTATTTTAAAAATTACACGGCGCAGGCATTTACGTTTTATTTTCTCCTGACTAAATCGTAACAAATATCATAACTTACGCTGAGACACGAAAGTTTACTATTGGATGTATCTTTCTGAAAAACAGTAAATTTATATTATTAGCGTTGCTATTAAAAAGTTGTGGTCTATTCAAGGTCGCGACACCCAAGTTTCATACACAACTAGTTCACTAATAATATCAAATACCATCTTAAAAGATGAATTATTTCCGTATGGATTATCATACCAAATTTCATTCAAATCGAACAAAGCGTTTCGTTATTATAAGCAGTATTATTTTTTTTAGAAAGACTTTAAACAGAATACTGGCTAAACAGTGCTCTGTCAGATATAGATAAGTTTAGTTAAATCTTCTTATTTTGAGCCCAGGAATCGATGGTTGTCATGTCCCGCTATTTCCAAGACAGCCTGTATAACACATTTTAATTATTATAAAATTGTCCTCGAAACTCTTCCTCAATTAATAAAAAAATAAATAATGGTATCATTATTCATCTTGCCAAAAAATTTATTTATTTTTTAAATAATTCGACAATTGCAAGCGTTCCGTCGCGAGAAAGAGCCGATGTAAATTTTACAGCGCCGATGTAAAGTTACAGTGCACACATCTATGCTCAGAATAGCATTTTCACTACATTTTGGTTACTATGGATTCACACAGGGCTTACAGCGCTTATATCGATGTAATATAATTTCAGAATCGAGTTATTAGTGTACCAGGTGTACCAGACGCAACTGAGGAACCGCTATTAGAGTTAAAATGAAAGCCTTCAAGAATTTGAAGCCGACATAGCTCGTTTAGTTCGTCTCGTATATCCTACAGCTCCTGACAGTGTTTTGGAGTGCCTTGCCATTCAAACATTCATCTACGAAGTCCGAGACAGCGGTCGTCCTCTCTTATTATTTCCTGGTGGTACCCACTGGTCACTGGAATATACGCTTTGGCTAGCGATTTTCCTACATCCTCATGAAGTGACCGAACCATTTTAGAGATCTCGTCTCTATTCTGTCTATTATAGATTGTATGGTTTAATTAGAACAGTTTCTTCTGTGTTAAGTATTTGTGAGTGGTGTCTTGTGCTACAGTATTACTACAGTGCCGAATTACTGGATAGGCTGACTTATATTAATATATTTTATTGGTAGTTCAATATATTTTTTACAAAACAATAATACAAAACTACTTCGATATTTACAATTATTTATATTAATTCAAGTCACTCGTGCCTGGATGAGATAAGTTGACAATCAATTGACAGGGATAGGATCGATATTTGATCGATCTCAAATTCAATGTAAACATGGGCATTCTCTTTGTTGCTGTCATTATGGTACGAAAATCAACTACAATTATTTCAAATAATTTTAAATTACCTAAATGGAATAAGGATAGTCTTCATTCTCATTCATCTGATATTGATGAAATTTTTCGAGTGCTATCATTTTGTTAGATTCTGATACCTGCATATAAATTGAATCGAGCTCACCTATTATTTGATTTGACAAGGAGCATTTCTCAACTAAATTTATTTGCGAGTAATCCATGGCAGAAGTCAAGATAAGCATTGCAGTTACATCACTTTTTATCCATGACTTTTGTGCTTCATTTTCTATTTCAAGTTTGACTCGAGGGCTGGCTGTAATTAATTGGTCACCCATTTCCTTCTCTTCTTTTAAAGCGCAAAAATTTCACGTTTTTGTAAAAATTTTGACGTGACTCTTGACGTATGGCAACGTAAATTTGAGCAGTAATGGTAAACACGATTTAGATCAAGATATACCATACAGATCTCTGATATTCACGGCAATTTTGTTCAAGCCCGACATCATGTTGTACTGTGGTACTGGACTTTGATATTGTACCAATTGTAAAACAAACAAAATTTCCATTTGCTAATAACGCTCAGTACAACTTTCGTAGAGCAAATTTAATTAAACTATACGACGACATTTACAATACAGATTGATGATTTCTCAACGAATATTCAGATGATAGTCATGCGCATACTCAATTTTATAAGAGCTTATATTCCATAATAAATGAGTCAGTCCCCAAGTTTACATTTAAAAAATCGAATTTTCCACTTTGGTTCACTTCTTAGATCTAATATATTATTAAGAGTATGGTGTGTTATAGGAAAAAAATGGCTAAAATTTAGAAATGCATATTATCTTTAAGATTTGACACACTACATCTTTAGAAGAACACTATTGGAAAATTGATAAACAAATAGAGGAATTTATAGATTTCTTTGCAATACTACGGAATTAGACTCTAGTAATGAGAGTGAGGGTGATGTAGATAAGCTTAATTAAATTAAAAAATAATTAATTACAATATGATGTATATATTAAATAATCCATTCCAATATTTGTACTAATAGCAACACGTTTTTTATATAAATAAATATATTTTTTTGTAATATTCGTAATTTTATTGAACTTCATTTTTCTTTGGTACGCCTATGAATTTTATAACTTTTCCTTTACCGTAGTGATTGGCGACTAAAACAGCCGATGGCGGCGCTAGTGTTGTAGCATACACGTGCTCTGAAAATGGTATTGTGCTATAAGATTGCATACAGAAACATTATATAAACAACATTCGTTTTGAAGTATACTAACAAATTCATTTAACTTTATATAAATAGTGTTAGTAATAATTTTATGTACATACTTACATTAAGTTATCTTAGACTTATTTCTAAGGAAATGTTTACTTATTTGGAGGCAACAAATTCTTCTCGAAGTTTTTATAGAAGGGGGAAAATTGTTGAATCGTGGGTTGTTATTTTTATGTGGCGTTAATGAACATAGTGCTACAGACTAAAAAAAATTTGGGCTGTGTTTAAACAAGTGCTCTAACGTCACATCCTCATGAGATTAAAAGAACTTTAAATTTACAATTGATTATTTACAAAATGCTCTTGTATAGTTGGCCATAGTGGCCAGTGCACACACATTACAGCTGTCTTAATATTTTGTACAAGATAGTAAAATAGTACCATATATTTTTTTATGCATTCTAAATAAATATGTTTTTAGTACAAAGATGTGTTTACTTTACTTAGTTAAGAAAATTAAAATGGAACTAATGTCTAATACACATAAAGTGAAAAGTGTATTATTTTAATCTTGAAATGGTCAGGAAATACAATACTTTTCATTTTTGTTATTCCCTTATGATTCGTTCTTATGATTCGTCACTTGTTTTCCAGTTCGTATTTTTCTAATCCAGCCCTCTATTTTTAGCTAGGGAGCTAGTGGCAATTTCGGTATATGATTTGATCGTCGTTAGGAATGACAGGTAATAGAGTTTTGAAGCTTGTGAACAGGATAAGCAATGAGGCCAGGTCGGGTATTGCTGCTTTTTCGAAAAAACAATATTCAAAATTGCAAAATATATAACCTCTCCTAAATTATTTGATCGTGTCTGCCATTTAGTTATTATGTTAAATTGACTATATAGATACTAAAAAAACATATGCCAGACAAATAGGACGCTGCGTTTTTTTAAAAAAATGTTAATTTGTATAAAATAAAAGCTACTTTAAATTATTTGATCGCCTATCACTTTTTGAAAAATTTGTTCGTTTTTGTCTCCAGAACAAGAAAAAAATTATGCCAGACACGTACGTCACTGCTTTTAGAAGATATTCATAAAAATCTCATAGAAAAATGACAAAATACAAAAATTAAATATTATTAAATTTAATTAATATCACTTCCCCCAGACACACTTTCTTCATCTCCATTAAAATCAGGCTCTTCATTCATTAAAATACTATCGTCTTCTGAAATGAATAACACATTGCAATTATCTTGACATTTAATTTAATCAATTAAACAAAAAAAAATAACCTGTTTGTTCATCCTGTGGTAGTTTTAGTAAAAAAATCCTCGTACGACAGAGGTACTTGGTCCCCTTCAAACCATTTAAAATTTAATGTGTTCTCATTTTGGAGCCACCCGTAATCTGTAACTTCCAAATGTTCCAAAGGATTTTTCAAGTCGCAATTTTACCATAATAACCGGCTTATTTGTGGCTATTGCGGCCCTAAAGAAACGCGTAAGTGCGCCGAGCCGCCCTGCACGTGAGAGTCCATTGTTACGTCAATTGGAGCTAGCCTTTAATTGTATGTTAGTGGGATAATAATCTACCCATTAAGGAGTGTAGCCACCCAGAAACTAGGTCTGTAGATACAATGGTTTGCGAACCACCGCGATTTTAAGAAAACCGCGCCAATGATTTACACAACTCACAATAACTCGTGCCTCCAAGGCATTTCTTAGTGGCTACATCTCTTCATCGCTAGTCCTAGTAACATGTGAACCAAACGGCTTGCTTGCATCACAAAATGCAGGGTGGAGGAAAATTTTCGCCTACATCAATATTTCTGCGATATGTGCGTGTTTTGTCATTTCCCAAATATTCTGATATTTTCACTGCTCTGTAGTTCAATAAGTATAGCCCATAGAAAAAAATCGTAAATATAAAAGTTGTAGAAAATTTTGTCTTCTATAATATTGATAATAACAACTTTTACTCTCTGATGTATAGAAGCAGAAGAATTGAGGAAAAACCGAAAAAAGACCTAAAATTTCGTACTTTTTTCCCTATAACTCTGGGAGCACAGGGTTTTCGTTTCTTCAAAATTGGTTTCATATCACTGGCCTTAGTCATTACAACATATCCAAAAATTATAAATACCCGACCTTTTGCCAGTAAAGCAGGTTCTCTTGTACATATTGACTGGATTATTACTGTAGCTACAAAAAAATCTTCTGGCTTTAGAAAATCAGGGATACTAATGTCTGGCATAGCAATATTCATAGTTTTAACATACAATAGAACAATTTAGCCCAGAGCCAGAAACGATCAAATAATTTAATGCGCCGTTTACTTTTTGCAATTTTGGAAATTCGCCTCTCATTATCGCAGTAAAAGTAAAATGGCAGATTATTGTTTTCTTGTTGTTTATGACCTAATTAACATTTCGTGTAAATTTTATTGACGAGCAAATCATTTAAATTTTAATACATCAAAAAGTTGAAATAAAAAATGAATTACTCATTAATGCAGGGAGATACACGTCTGGCGATGAGATTTATCTGAAGGCCTTCTTAACCCTAGAATACTGGACTATTTCAAACATACATGAATACTGGACAGTCGTAAATTTTACGATTTTTTTATTAAATTAAAATTAAGTAAATTTCTACATTACAAACATTAGCAAACATAATTCTAAATAAATTGTAATTTGAATACATATATTAACTTATTTTAATATAAACATTTTTACTCTGTTGCACACGTTGTACATATATTTCCACGGTGTTCCCCACATATGGCATGTTGGCATGTGTTGCAATACGTCGTAGTCATACGCCTTTTTTTACTTGGGCAGTAAAAACAAATAGTGCGTTTTTTCTCTTCACACATCGGAGTTTCGTTTTCACTAGAGATATTTAGAATATCGCCTATGTCTTGTCGAAGATTTCTTCGCAGTGTTTTATTTTCTAATCTCTCACTCATCCATGGTTTTGCAAGACAATGAGCTAATTCAATCATATATTCGTATCTGCGTAAGGGTTTTTTGTTTAGTTTTAATGTATTTGAAGTATAAATAACATACGAATTTACGTTTGCAATATTTAGCATATCGTAGAACACTACCATTGGCCACCTTCGAGTTTTCCTACTGCAGTTCATATTTGAACACATTTGGTCGAATGTGTCTACTCCGCCTTTTGTCTCGTTGTAATGAGTTATTATTAACGGTTTTCCTGTTGCTGTAACGTCATTCCCTTCATGAAGAGTTGAAAGAAGTAAGACAATTTTTTTTTTTTTTGGCATATATGATACCAAGGTTTTTTTCTGATCATAACAAAATATAGATGTATTTGGGTTTCTATTTCGTACTTCCAATAATTCTGTAGGAACTTCCTTTTTATTTTTGCGAAGAGTACCAATAACCGTAAGGTTATAAGGATCTTTTAGTAATTCATCAGCTAAAGGAACTGAAGTGAACCAATTGTCCATTGTAATGTTCCTATTACTACCATAAACAGATTTAGTCAGATCTTTTACAAAATGTGAAGTCAGCGGCAAACCATTTGTTTTTGTTTGCTTCCCTAAATAAGGACTTGCATCTACGACATATTTTGAAGAAGAGTCGCACACCATAACAATTTTAATGCCGTATTTAGACGGTTTATTTGGTATGTACATTCTGAATGGACATCGTCCACGAAATCCAACCAGCTGCTCATCAATAGTAAGGTATGACGAAGGTGTATATGATGTCCTACATGTTTCGATAAAGATGTCCCATATTTCACGGATATGTGCAAATGGATCTTCTTTCTTTCTTTCTTGTCTTGTTTCTTTAGAATCAAATCTCAAGCAATTTATTAGAAACAAAAAGCGTTCTCCACTCATGCACGCCCTATAAAATTTTCCTGATAATTTAGGGTCAAACATATGTTTTGAAGACAAATGATTATCTTTATTAGCTGCAGACATTATCAAGACAGCAAAAAGAGCTTTTAGCTCATTTTTTGTCGTTTGAGACACATTAGCGTGGCTTTGATATTTCTGTGATTGTCTGGTAATTTCTGAATTTGTGTGTAAAAGAATTATTTCTATTATGTCATCTGAGAAAAATAACAAGAAATATTCCTCAAACGTAGAAACGTTTTTGGCATTACCCTTGGGACCAGGTATGAAATGAACGATGTTTCTTGCTGCCGTTCTTTTACATTTAGCAGGCATTATTGCTGACCATTTATGACCATTTTTTCCTTTTAGAGAGTTTTTATTAGGTTTTATTACGTACTGAATAGAAATGTTTTCCGGTACATCACTTAGTTCCTCGTCGTTGTCCGGTATGTCGCTTGGTTCTTCGTTGTTTTCTGGCGTTGTCTCTGCACGATCTTCTCGATTTTGAACTGGTTGATCTTCAGATGCAGTAGACTCATATGCGTTTGTTGCCAAATCAGACATATGTTCATCATTGCTGTCGCTGTCTGAGCCTTCCAGTTCAACTTCTAAGTTATCCTCTTCCCAATCACTACCACTGTCTTCAAACGGTTCAGCTTCACTTTCATCGCCACACATTATACGTTGTACTTCGGCCTCTATTTCTTTTTGTGTCAAGTATTTTCTAGCCATTTTCTGAGAAAAAACAATTAACGGTGTTAAAAATTCAAAAAGCATTAAAACAAAATTTCTTACTGTAAAAATTGATGAAAATGTGGTTACTTTCAAACTGTACGAAAATACTGGACATTCGTAAATTTTACGATGCGTCTTAATTTTTGCGTATTTAGCGAGGAGGTTAACAGTAACTAAACTCACCACCTGCTAGATCACCACTAAAAATAAAGGTACTGGAATGCGCGCTAAGATGCAACACCCGAAATGATCCGAAAAAAGACGAAGTATGTAGGGGGTCGTAAAATTTACGAATGTCCAGTATTCTAGGGTTAAGGACCATAACTTAAAAAAAGTGCCAGACGCGATCAAATGACTTTGGGACTCTTTTTATTTTTACATGTTTAATTACTTATTAATTAATAATGCAGCAATAATGGTTTTGCAGAAGTTGTTATTAGTGGTTCTTATAATCAAAACTTCAATATTTTCAACTTCTGCAACACGATCAAATGACTTAAAAATTTCTGCCACCACCTCCCTAACTATTTGTCGATTTGACCAAATTTATTTTGGATGTCACTCTTCCTTTCACCAATTTTTGGGACAGATAATTTCTTACTACCCCGAGAATGACGGCCATAAACACAGCAATTGACGTTTTAATATTTTTTCGTTCTTTGCTAATATTGCAAAGTAATTTATATGTACTTTAAAACAAAAAGACAAACAAGAAACAGGCAAAGAATCCAATGCACTACATATATTTACTGTATAGTTGAATAACAGAATACCATTTTCAAGAGTTGCAAATATCGTCCGCTTGAGGGATTCACGTTAATTTTAGTCGCCAATAATGTGAATTACCTCCACTAGCCAAGTTATATTGTACGCACAGTAACATACATGGCATTTTATTTTTAAAAATATAATATGACAATCAACTGTTTCTTTAGCTGCATTGGCATCATAGCGTGCTACGAATATATAGTATAAAAGCACGTAAAATTCATTTTTATACTAGCGTATTATAACAACTTTTCGATTGTCATTTCCGTTGTTAAATGAAGTATTTTTAAGCACTAGTGCTTGAAAATGACAGTTTAATGCGTAAAAGTAACAGTACTAATAGTATATTCCGTAATTTAACCACGACCGTGGTTATGGTTCTAGTGGTCAGGTTCTGGTCACTGAAAAGTGGTTGTGATTCGGAACATATTGGTTAATTTGTGTCGGTAAAGCAGGGAACCACCGCGTCATTAGAAATAAGTGACAACATAACTTTTGTCTATCCTTATAGTAACGTAAATATTATACATATCAGTATATAGTATATAGTAATTATAAGTTTATACAATATTATTTATTCTATTATCAGAAATAAGAATATGACCATAACGGAAAAAAAATTGTGGTCGTCGTAGTCACGAAAAAGTAACCAAAACTTTTAGGAACCACATTCCGAAATTGAACCGCGATCCTGAAATTATGTTTTGGTTACATTACGGAACGCATAACCATAACCTTGGTCACCGCGGTTAAGTTACGGAATATACTATAAATACCTATTATAACTGTTTATTTATGATAAATATTTACAACGCAATTACTTAAATTACTAAATTGAACATTTGATGTCGTTCTTAATACTTCTTTTTGGTTAGCTTTAATGTGGGTAGAAACTGAAGTAAATATGCTGCTGGATTCTGATTCTTTGTCGACAATTTTTATTTTTTTAATTGCTGTTTCTTTTTCTCCCATAATTCTTCGTGAAATTTCTTTCTTATTTTCCAAAGAATTTTCAACGTAGCCTTTAGCAACAGAACTTGAACGCCACCCTCCATGTCGCTTACGCACTGTAATGTCTGCTTCCGAATCAGCCAAAAATGTTACAGAACACCGCCGAAAGCAATGCCCGGTATATTCTTTAGCATTTGGAAGGCCGAGGAACTCTGCAATTTTTTTAGGTATACCACCTATGGTATTTATACCTACAGGAAGCGTGCAACACTTAAAATTTCTGTAGGTTAGAAAAAACCGTTGATGTTCAGTATGACTAGGTCGAAGTTGTGCGTACTTGCGAAACATTGCTAAACAGTTGATTCCATCGATAAACCCTTCAGTTATCATAAAAAATCGTGAAATATTCGTTTTAGTGTTTGGAATAATAATTTTTATGAAAGAAGTAGAATCTTCAATATCTCCTACACGTAAAAACGTAAGTTCCTCCCGGAGACATGCCCCATAGATTCCAACAATTAACACAACCTTTGCCAATAAATAATCCTTGTCATCAGCTTCCTTCATGAAACGAACTATCTCTTGCTTAGTGAATATTTTTGATTTTTTAGGCTTATATCCACTAGCTTTTGTTTTTAAGAATGCAATAAGATTGGTAAATTTACTTATATCCACATTCTTATTAAGGTATATTATAGTACGGAGCATAGAGTATTTACTCCATAAAGTGGATGACTATAAATGGATGATAACTTCGAAAAATAAGCTAAAACTACCTTTTCTGTAATGTGTCCAACGTTTTTCTCCGCACACCAACTGTCAAATTTTTTGTAAGTTTCTTCTTACAATTTTTTTGATTATCCTGGAACCAGTGTAGCCAATGCAGCCTCTGCACCAAAAATTCTCAAGAAAAATAATACACCGAGCACGTTGACATCAATGTTTATTAAACAACAAATTGAATCCCATAGCAACAAAAAGATGAAACTGATGCCTGCCTACTTTTTAATTTTGAAAAATTCAAAATGTTGACATTTGAGAATAAATATAAATAATCTGTTTTAAAACGCTAGTATAAAAATTCTTGAATGGAATACGTTGCGAAATCGTGTTTTAAGCACTAGACGTGTTATCCAACTCGGCTACGCCTTGTAGGATAATTTTCACGTCGCGT
Source organism: Harpalus rubripes (assembly GCA_963082715.1). Lineage (NCBI taxonomy): Eukaryota > Metazoa > Arthropoda > Insecta > Coleoptera > Carabidae > Harpalus > Harpalus rubripes. The sequence goes on along the minus strand of OY720451.1, from coordinate 34,410,808 downwards.
GCTTAAAACACATTTCTTTCGCAACTTATTACATAAATAACTATTTACTAATTGATAAAGACTCAAAACTTGGCGTCGCAACGTCGATGGGCTTCTGTATTTTCCGACACCCGTTGAAGTTGATTCCCGACGAGTGGTTTTGAGAATTTATGAAAACTCGAAAAGGACGCCTCGCGTCGGTATTTTCCGACACCCGTTGAAGTTAATTCCCGATGAGCGATTGCGACGTTGATATATAAATTGTTACAGAACGAATATTTAATTTTATTACAGGACATTCTATGTAAATACTGAATATATATATATATATATATATATATATATATATATATATATATATATTTATATTTATATTTATATTTTTATATATATATATATATATATATATATATATATATATATATATATATATATATATATATATATATATATATATATATATATATATATATTAATTTACTGAACATTCAGTATTAGGAATAATACAACCATTTAGTTTGCTCTGTATTTTAATTGAATACCCGACGTTTCGACAGCATGTACTGCTGCCTTCCTCAGGGAAAATACATGACTAAATAATTAACAAAACATTAGCAAGACTAAGTTCTAATCCGCCGCAATGATAGAGATCATTATTCTTAGTGTTATAAATCTCTATGGCTTCTCTAATTTACCAGTTGTTAACGTGTGCAGGTCTTGCAATAATTTTTGTTCCTTTGAATTTGATTTGGTTAAATTCTTCCAGGGCATGCTCTGCAACAGACGATTTTCCAGGCTGGTTAATCTGATCGATCGCTGGTGTTCATAATCTTGTAAAAATTATTCTTCCAGTCTGACCAATGTAAACTTTCCCGCAGACATAAGGAATCTGATAAATCCCGAAGACTAAAGAGGGATTACGTCCTTCACTTGTCTCAACATATGTCGAATTTTAACATATGGAGAAATTGAAATATTCATGTTCTTCTTACGGAGAATTCTACCAATCTTGTCCGTGACATTTTTGATATAAGGAAGCGAAGCATACATTACGTTCCTTTCATTTGCATTGGTTGCTGGTCTTTTTGGGTTCAGGCATTTTTAATTGAAGAAATAGAAAATCCATTTTTTACAAAAATATTCTTAATTTCTTTCAATTCTTCTTCTAATTTGTCAGGATTAGGCATTTAATAGTGCCGTACTTCTGAGATGAATGGTGATGTGATATGGCATGAATATATTGGTTAGAGTGCCTAGGCTTTCTGTAGACTGAATGTAGTAAAGAACCATCTTCTCTTCTTTCCAGTAATACATCCATTCTCCCCGAAGAAGGCAGTAGTATATGCTGCCAAAACGGCGGGTATTAAATAAAAATACAAAACAAACTAAAACGGTTTTATTATTCTAATTGTATTATAAGTACTGAATTTTTTTAAATAATTCAGTAGTTATTTTATAGTGACTATTTCACTCATTAACTTATAAGCCAATCCAAATCCAAGATTCTACTTAGTTGCCAAGTTTCATTTCGACAAAACACCGTCACAAAGAAAATTCGCACCCTTTTAGCCAATATGTCGTATTTTTACAAGTGAGTTTTGATAAACGAAAAATTTTTGACGTTTTAGAAATATATTGTTTACATACATGTCAAACTATGTATATTTTCTGTGTTACCAGTTTTTAATAAAAAATAGTCGGTTCGGACAGAAATCTATTTAAAACATTGAAAAAGCAAACTTAAATATAACACGTCAAATCACAATAAAAAGTAGAACATTTTTTTCAAGAAAAAACATATAAATGATTACCAGATTTTTATTTTAGAAATAGTCATCCGAATATCGTTCGTGGCTAAATTTTATTCTGGAAAAATTTTCCGATTGCTTTACTCGTGCCTGTTGCTAATTTATCTCGTAACTTTGACCAAAAATCACTCGTTTGACAACTCGTGATTTTTTGGCAATATCACTCAATAAATTGCTAGGCAACCAGCTCTCGTGACAATCTGATAATGTTTCTGACAAAAATTTACCACTTATGATATATATGAAAAAATATTTTACTGCACAATTTATTATTTATACTGAACAAGTATTATTTTACTAAACATTTATTGTTAATACTGAACATTTACGAAAGACAATGAACATAAGTAGTTACTGTTCATTTGAAATAAAATACTAAGATGCAATTGCAACTAACAGGTTTTGGTTATAATTTTAACTTTGGTTTACAAATAAGTAATAAATAAAGTACTGTACAATACACGCCAGGTAACTTCTTTATTACCTCAAGGGGACGACATTTCTTCCTTTCAGCAGTAAAAATAGTTTTACCTGGCTTGTATTTAATGTAAAAAATTATTACACGGGTAACGAAGACCTAAATTGAAATTGAGTAGTAGTAGTATCCTTTTAATCGACAATGTCCCATATATATATATGTATAATGCTCTAAAATTATATTCTCCTAATGTTGAGCCTAAGTAATAAACTGTAACTTTTGAACATAAATATTATTGCCATATTTTAACTTCACCATTTGTAATATTTTAAAAATGAAATACCGTGTTGTACTGTATGAGGATCTAAATTAGAAGAACAGCCCCATGGACGTAAATTTTAAATATAAACAAAATTTCTCACGATACAATTATAATTTTTGTCCTCTTACAACTTTTTAATTATATATTTTTTTTTAGCAACTGTGGGACTATGTAATTATAGTTCAGTCCTGTATCGACGAGTGGAAAATGACTCCTTGGAAGAAAATTGACGTTGAGGGAATGGAAATGGAATGTAAGAAATTCGCAAAAGAAATGAAAACCTTTGATAAAGAAATGCGTGGTTGGGATCCATATATTCAAATTGAAGCCACAGTGAGGAACATGCTAACTTCTCTTCGAGCTGTGACGGAGTTACAAAACCCAGCTATAAGAGAACGACATTGGCAACAACTTATGCAGACTACCAAGGTTCCTATTCATGTTTTCTTAGTTAATTACTCTATAATTTTTTAGTTAATAATAATAAGAGTATATTATACATACACCAAGGTTATGAAAAGTATCATAATTCAGGGAACCGAGGGATTATAATTTGCGAGGGCAACAATGCTCTTCATAACCGTAGTGCATATAGAATTTTTTTCACTTAGTGCAGGCGCCAAGAAACATTCCGTTTGAAAAAACCGGTGGATTCATTCTGATTGATGATTTAGGTTCAGAAAAACATAAAGAATGAAATTCTGAATGTTGCCGGACAAAGTCAGTGGTCAATTTTTTTTATAGGAGGTATAAGAATTTTTGATAAAATCACATGTAACGGTCAAGAAAACGTTGTTTATTAATACTAAAAAGTTGTTTCTGTATGGTATGAAATTAAAAACATCACGAATATTATAAAATACAAATTTAATATGGTAAAAAAGCTGCGTGCCTGAGTTTTTGGTCGCGAATCTGGGGAACCGGGTTCGATCCCGACCGATGCCATAAAGAAATATTTCGAATTTAAATGGCACAAAAGTTACCCTTGTGGTGCACTCTTCACACATCAATAAGTGCCCGTGAGGTGACACCTGGTAAACGCCTGCACGGTTGCCGGATACGACCGATGGTTGTTTACTTTGTTTCCCTCTCTGCAGCAGTTTATACCAGCTCAAAAGTATTGCAGTGGGCCATATTGTACCCGACACGGTTTAGACGTTTTAGTTATAAAAGAGTTTTCACATAACGTCAAACTAGATAGTGTGATAGCTTATTTTGAATGCTGAGTTAACAAATTTAAGTGAGAAAGATTTCAAGATGCCTCAATTTTTAATAAATTGTCACACAAACAACATTTAAAATAGAAATATTTATTACAATCTGGTGCCCTACGGAGTGACTCCTAAAGCTTGTGTTCACTAGAAAACAGTGTATTTTGTCATACTATACTCCAAACAAACCGTGAAACGTTCAAATCAGATGTAAAAACTGTTTTACAACATGTCTCCAAATCACTTAAAAAGACATTTTCTAAGCGAAATACGTGTTTTTAGAGTGTTTTGCAATAACTTCCATAGTTCAAACCGGTACTTTAGCTGCGCGGGCGAGTGCTCTACGGAGTGACTCCAAAAGCTAGTATTCACTAAAAAAAGTGTATTTTGTCATATTATACCCAAAACAACCAAGTACTACCGAAACTACAGGTAGAATATATGTTCAAAGAGTAGATGCAAATCGGTTGTTTCAGACAGTGAAACTGGTTGCGACACGACAAGCTGGGTAGTAGCTAAGAAACAATGTCTGTATGTTGCACCACAAGTATTTGCTCAAGATGCTCTCTCTACTTTTAGACCCAGAAACTTCAATGCACTTTCGTCAGGTTGAAGAAGTCTGCACTTATTTGTTTGCCAAACAAAAAACCACATCAGATGAATTACGCTACAAGTTGATTACCCGTAATATTGGGTTCAATTTAAATTTAACCAAAATTATTTGTACTTCTGATGCTTTCTTTTTACATTGTTTAAGAGCTACATCCCAAACATATTTATGGAAAAAATCATTACAAACACTGTTCGAGCCTCTGAACTTCCTCCAATTCGGCTATGAATTACGAAATTCCAAGTCACACCCGACGAAAATGATAAAACCTCCTCTGCCTGAGACTTTAATTAGGCCTTGCAAATGTAATTCAGAATGCAGAACAATGTCTTGTAGTTGTAAAAAAAATGATTTAAACTGTGTCTCTCTCTGTAAATGTGTTCATAACGAGTGTGAAAACTTATCTTTTTAAGGTAGTATCTTCTTTATTCTTCTTATTCTTAAGGGTCGCTGTTCCTTACACTTCTCCTCCAATTATTCCTATTCAACACATCTTCACACTGTCCTTTCTCACTGAAATATTTTGCGTCACAGTCCTTCCTCCTTCTCTTTGCCGTTTCTCATACTCCCGACAGGGTAGTCCTAACTGACTTGTCACAGGGATCAGGCGAGGATACAACTGCATGTCACTTGCAAGGAACACCCTAGCCCTTATCCCACTTTCCGATCCTACACTTTCCGTTTTTGGTTTCGGCGAAGATTTTACGGTCGGATACCTTTCCTACCACCAACCCTCACCATTTACTCGGGCTTGGAACCGGCGCCAAATTGAGCTGGCTTACTCCCTCAGTGGCTGGTTATTGCACAGAAAAATAATATTTGCATATTTTCTTATTGGTAAAAATCGATTGACCATCTCAAATTTGAGATAAATGCAATCAAAGAGAGCTCTTTTTGTATATGTTTTCTATATCATGCAATAGTAAATGTCATATTTTTCACTGTATAGCTTCAAAACAGTGCTCCCTATTTTATTGGAAAACATCTCAGTTTATAGAAATATATAAATGACAAATATTAAAATAAAAATAACTTTTCGGCCATATTGTTTAAGAGATACAGCTTAATAAAGTGCGAATTTTTTTACTAATACAGGGACGGAAGGGGTCAAAAGGCTATGACCTGGCAACACAGGCTTGTTGAAATGTAATATACTTGGCCTCTAACTAAGAAAATCATCAATCTGCTTTTTCTGGAACAACTATTAAAATTTGCACTTAAATTTGTTAATTCAGATATCAAAATAAGCTGCCACACTATCTAGTTTGACGTTATGTGAAAACTCTTTTATAACTAAACCGTCTAAACCGTGTCGGGTACAATATGGCCCGCTACAATACTTTGGAGCTGGTATAAACTGCTGCGGAGAGAGAAACAAATTAAACGACCATCGGTCGTATCCGGCAACCGTGCAGGCGTTTACCAGGCGTCATCTCACGGGCACTCATTAATGTGTGGAGAGTGCGCCACAAGGGTAACATTTGTGCCATTTAAATTCGAAATATTTCTTTATGGGATCGGTCGGGATCGAACCCGGTTCCCCAGATTCGCGACCAAACACTCAGGCACGCGGCTTTTTTACCATATTAAATTTGTATTTTATAATATTCGTGATGTTTGTAATTCCATACCCTACAGAAAGTAGTAATAAACAACGTTTTCTTGACCGTTACAGCGATTTCATCAATAATTCTTATACCCCCTATAAAAAAATTGACCACAGACTCTGTCAGGCAACATTCAGAATTTCATTCTTTAGGTCTTTCTGAACTTAAATCATCAATCAGAATGAATCCGCCGGTTTTTTCAAACGGAATGTTTCTTGGCGCCCGGTCTAACTAGCACATAAATTCTACTTAAAGATTTTTATATTGATGACATTTTGACTTGAATATTTACTTGTTCCTTATTATTCACGAAAACAAAGCAGGCTGCATTTGTTTTTATATGGGATGTTTCTTTTTCAATATTTTTTGTAACTTCTTATGTGTAGTGAAAATAATATATATTTCTACAGTCTATATACAAAGTAGCCATTTGCGCTCCCTTTTGTCACTTTACCGCTCATGTGCGACAAAGAAAAAACGCTCGCTGTCCAAATTTCTAACTATACAATGTTGAGAAATGTTACTTGTCTACATTCTTAATAGAAACGTTTAGTCAGGAACTAATAGCACTGTAGTTACACATTTACCACCTTCACATTCCAATCTGACATAACTGCTCTGTCGGTATATTACCTACATAACCAAAGAAAATGCCGCACTGCTGTGAAAATAAAATAGGGCATTTATTTATAAAAACGAAAGAATAAAATGCTTAGATTAGAGTGAAGCAATAGCTCAAGAAGTATGGAAAATAATTGTGTGAACAGTTGTGCTGCCACCTGCAAGAGTTTGGTGTGAACGTTTCCAATGAACATCCACGTTTTCACTGCCATTGCACTGGTTTAATATACGTGAAACAAATAATTTATAATATTCATTACAAATTTGTCATTAATTTTTTGAAAAAAAAACGATAAGTAAAACAATATCTTGAAGTCATATTTGAATACGTTTCTATCTTGACTGCAAAACTATTGAGTAGTAGTAGTATCCTTTTAATCGACAATGTCCCATATATATATATATATATATATATATATATATATATATATATATATATATATATATATATATATATATATATATATATACAGTGTGTTGATTTTAAATGGGTCACCATTGCTATCTCGAGAACTATAACAGCTTAACAGCTGCGAAGGCGGTAAAATGCGCAAACAATTTTTATTTCACAAGACATATTTAAAGAAAAGAAAAATTATTTTTGTCGCCAAGTGGTTCTCAAAAAACGAGACCTATTTTTTTTATTTTAAATTAAAACATAAATTTTGTATTTGTTCGTTCGTTCGAGAATTTAATTCTGAATTCAGTGATAATATTTTTATACCCTTGCATAACGATTTTTTTTGAGAAAAATGCATGTAAAATTTTCTACTAATTTGATTAAAATATGGCTATGATAAGAGTGCGACGAATCGAAAAAATGAATACATGGTTTTTTACCTTCCGTTACCTTTAGGTAAGGAAGGTATTGTCTTTGGTCAAAAAATTCGGTGGTAAGATTTTAATGAATAAGCACGTTTTAAGGTCCCTAGAATACGATTTTACTATTTTTACGATGATGTCTGTATGTGTGTGTGTGTGTGTGTGTGTGTGTGTGTGTGTGTGTGTGTGTGTGTGTGTGTGTGTGTGTGTGTGTGTGTGTGTGTGTGTGTGTGTGTGTGTGTGTGTGTGTGTGTGTGTGTGTGTGTGTGTGTGTGTGTGTGTGTGTGTGTGTGTGTGTGTGTGTGTGTGTGTGTGTGTGTGTGTGTGTGTGTGTGTGTGTGTGTGTGTGTGTGTGTGTGTGTGTGTGTGTGTGTGTGTGTGTGTGTGTGTGTGTGTGTGTGTGTGTGTGTGTGTGTGTGTGTGTGTGTGTGTGTGTGTGTGTGTGTGTGTGTGTGTGTGTGTGTGTGTGTGTGTGTGTGTGTGTGTGTGTGTGTGTGTGTGTGTGTGTGTGTGTGTGTGTGTGTGTGTGTGTGTGTGTGTGTGTGTGTGTGTGTGTGTGTGTGTGTGTGTGTGTGTGTGTGTGTGTGTGTGTGTGTGTGTGTGTGTGTGTGTGTGTGTGTGTGTGTGTGTGTGTGTGTGTGTGTGTGTGTGTGTGTGTGTGTGTGTGTGTGTGTGTGTGTGTGTGTGTGTGTGTGTGTGTGTGTGTGTGTGTGTGTGTGTGTGTGTGTGTGTGTGTGTGTGTGTGTGTGTGTGTGTGTGTGTGTGTGTGTGTGTGTGTGTGTGTGTGTGTGTGTGTGTGTGTGTGTGTGTGTGTGTGTGTGTGTGTGTGTGTGTGTGTGTGTGTGTGTGTGTGTGTGTGTGTGTGTGTGTGTGTGTGTGTGTGTGTGTGTGTGTGTGTGTGTGTGTGTGTGTGTGTGTGTGTGTGTGTGTGTGTGTGTGTGTGTGTGTGTGTGTGTGTGTGTGTGTGTGTGTGTGTGTGTGTGTGTGTGTGTGTGTGTGTGTGTGTGTGTGTGTGTGTGTGTGTGTGTGTGTGTGTGTGTGTGTGTGTGTGTGTGTGTGTGTGTGTGTGTGTGTGTGTGTGTGTGTGTGTGTGTGTGTGTGTGTGTGTGTGTGTGTGTGTGTGTGTGTGTGTGTGTGTGTGTGTGTGTGTGTGTGTGTGTGTGTGTGTGTGTGTGTGTGTGTGTGTGTGTGTGTGTGTGTGTGTGTGTGTGTGTGTGTGTGTGTGTGTGTGTGTGTGTGTGTGTGTGTGTGTGTGTGTGTGTGTGTGTGTGTGTGTGTGTGTGTGTGTGTGTGTGTGTGTTTGTGTGTGTGTGTGTGTGTGTGTGTGTGTGTGTGTGTGTGTGTGTGTGTGTGTGTGTGTGTGTGTAACAAAATTTTCGTCTACGATAACTCTAATACTACAATTCCAAAAATTATAATTCTTTCGTATATCTCTTCGTTGCATCTATATGAAGAGCTGATTAGATTTTGGTTAAAATTGATTAACCGGAAGTACCCTTATTTGAAGATTTTAACAGTTTTTCTTGATAAAACGATGTTAATTATCATTTTTTCACATATAATGTTATTATAAATATTAAAGAACATTGTATTGTCTATACGATTTGATTGCATTTTGTACTTCATATTAAATGGATATAGAGTTATAAAATTATAAAGAAATTAAATTTCGTAAATTAGCCAGCAATGCTAGAAATAGCTACTTTATTCAGAAAATTCTGATTGAAAGATGTCAGTGTCAAGTGCATTTGACATATTCGTAGTATATTTGTGTTATAATTTTATTTGAAATATAGGATCTTTTTGCTCGTTCTGTATGGAATTTGTATAAAATACATACAACTGTCGAAAGGTAATGTACATTGAAGAAATTTAGAATCTTTTGCAAGGAACTTTCTGTATGGATTTTATATAAAATACATACGCATTTACGAAAATTCTACCGGTAGATACCGCATCTATCGACTGTGATCGAAAACACGAGTGGTAAAAGTTACCGTGTTTGAAAATTGTTCAATATCTACCAGATCCATCTAACGGATTCATGAAAAATCTAATCTCAAAAAAAGGTAGTGATGCAAAGCGAACCGTGCGCGTTAAAAGTGGAAATGTGTTCAAAGTAGGACTCTGCTCAGTTTGTTAACTACGTCAAATTTCTAACCTGTTTTAAATTTTCAAATTTATGGTTATGGATCTACCCTGTTTACCAATTACTACTTGAATTCTTAAAATATCGATTCCGGTAGCTATAACCTGATAAAAAGCTGTTTACCGGTAACAGTTCACCGGTAGAATTTTCGTAAATACCTTATATAACTGACGGAAGGTAATGTGCTGGTCACATCAGATTTTTATTACATAGAATTAGAATGCCCTGACCGAAAGAAGTGAATGCTTTGTTCTTGTAATTGATCATAAATGTCAACGCAAACAAAATATTTACGAATTTATTTCATGGCATGGCATTCTAATTCTATGTAAAAAAATAACACGTATTCGTTTTTCCATTCATGTCACACTTATTATAGTAATATTTTAATGAAATTAATGCAAAACATACATTTTTCTTAAAAAAATCGTGTAACGGAATAAAAATATTATATTATTGAATTCAGAACTATATTCTCTAACGAATGAGCGAATAACAAATATATGTTCTCATTTAAAATAAAAAAGTTAGGTCACCCATTTTTAGAACCATGGGACGAAAAAGTTAATTTTTCTTTTCTTTAAATATGTCTTGTGAAATAGAAATAGTTTGCCCATTTAACAGTCTTTGTACCTCCTATAGTTCTCGAGCTGGAATGGTGGCCCATTTAAAATGAACATACTGTATATACAGGCTGATTTTTTTCAAGGTGCACATATTTCAAGGTGCACATAGGGGATTAACATGGGATATTAGTTTTTTGCAAATCGTTGCCCCTTGTTTTAACTAACGGCAATGGTTATGGTGTCAGTACAAAGATAAAAAATTTCTCCACCCGAAAATACATTGGAATATATCAAATATTTTAGGCCCATAAATTAACTTTCAAAATTATTCGTTTTTCTATTATAGCAATAGCCATGCCAAATTTGAACAAAAAGATAAAGAAATGCTTGACATTTTATCTGTCAGAATAGTCTAATTGACATTGTCAAAAGACATTAATCTATTCTGACAGACAAAATATTAAGCATTTGTTTATCTTTTTGTTCAAATTTGGCATGGCTATTACTATTTATACGCAAATGAAAAATTTTTAAATTAATTTATGGGCCTCAAATATTAGATAATATTAGTATGTTTGGTATTTTCGGATAACGAAATTTTTATCTTTGTATTGACACCACAAACATTGCCGTAAGTTTAATACAGGGACCATCGGTTTGCAAAAAATTGATTTCCCATGTTAATCTCCTATGTACACCTTGAAAAAAATCAGCCTGTATATTTCTTATGTGTTATCTTAATGCTAGATTCTTTTTGATTTATAAAAAATATAAATTAAAAATATTCTTCAAAATTAACACTATAATTGTTACCAGGTTAAATTTGTTATGGACGACAAAACCACCCTATATGACCTTCTTGCTCTCAATCTGCATGAGTATGAGGACGAAGTGAAGAATATTGTAGACAAATCCGTGAAAGAAATGTCAATGGAGAAAACTCTGAAAGAATTAAATGCAGTTTGGTCCGCCATGGAATTTGATATTGACATTCACGAACGCACTAAAATAAAACTATTACGAGCTAGTGAAGAATTGATAGAAACATTGGAAGAAAATCAAGTGCAGCTGCAAAACCTTATGACTTCTAAATTTATTGATTACTTTTTAGAAGAAGTTTCTTATTGGCAACATACGCTTTCAGTTGCTGATCAAGTTATACAATCATTCTTTGAAGTTCAGCGTAAATGGATGTATTTGGAATCAATATTTATTGGTTCTGAAGATATCAGGAGTCAGTTACCAGAAGATTCAAAAAGATTTGAAAGAGTTGACAGAGAATTTAAGGTAAATAAAAGAGAAAAACAAAATCGATATTTAAAGATAAAATTTCGAAATCTCTGGTAACCCTTTTATAGGGTGCTAATAAATACCAGATATTTAATAAACAAACAGGTGATCATTTTAAGTTGTACATATCTCGAGAATTATAGTAACCACGAATTCGGTTAAACTAGCAAACAATTTTATAAGACTATTTTAATGAGCAAAACAAGAATTTTTGTAGACCAGTGGGTCTCAAAATACGGGCTGCAACTTTCTTATTTTAAATAGCAACCTAATTTCTTTATTTGCATATTCGATTCAGTATTTTTTTCTTGAATTCAACGATATTCATCTTTAATACCCTAATAATCCAAAATATTTGAGAAAACTGCAAATCGAAATTATGATGATTTAATTTAAATGATTCTAATAAGCTTGCTTTGAAGAAAACAATTGAATATTTTATTTCTGGATAATTGTAGTTTAATGACAAAACAAATATTTTATTTAATTTCTCAGTGTTAATAGTTATTTAACTATCAAGTGTGTTAATGAGGGCGATTAATCATTGAGTCATTTAAAAGCGCGCGCTTTGCTCACTTGTTAATTTTTGATATCATTAATAGCTAATTAGCTTACGTGTTACAAGATTTTACCGTTGACAGTATCTTACTATATTGGAAAATCTAATTTTATTCCGTGATGTTGTGAAATATCAGTTGCTTACCCGACAAACGTTTGCTTAAGTTGTTATCGGCCGGTTCCAAATCCTGGACTCCCTCACTCGGCACACCCTTAATAAACATATTGGGTGTTAATAGAATTAAGTCTTGACCTCATGTCTGACGTATGGCAATGGACGAGAATTTACAACTGACTCAATCTCTACTATAATCGTAGATAATTCTTCTAAGTCCACGGTTCTTCTTCCAACAATACCTGTTAGTAGATTCTTGATTGTGCGAATTATCCTTTCTCAGAATCCTCCCCACCACGGTAACGCAGGTGGAATGAGAATCCATTCGATACAGTTAGTTTGCAAATCTCTCCTTAATCTCATGCCAATCAATTTTTTAAAATAAATTGGCTACTTCCACAAAATTCGTGCCATTGTCGCTATAGACTATGGATGGTCAAATTCTTCTTGCGACAAATCATCAGAATGCTCTCATGAATACCTCTGTTCAAGAGGAATTTAAAAATACTATATTTTTTAATTTAGTTTACTCAACTACATTATTTGCAATTATATTTTTTTTAAATAAATTGTGTTAGTATTTAATAAATTTAGCATACATTTTACAGGGTATTATGTAAGTAATGTGCCATGCGTTGCCACTTGCAATGTATCGTAATCTGCAATAATTTCTTTTCTAATGTGTTTGGTGCATTATAAAAGCATTTCAACGTGGACCAATAAGAATAATTTATTTTAATAAAGAATAATTTAAAAATCGCAGTAGTTTGAATGAAAACAACATTTGTCATCATAGACAAGACAACAGTATACCGCTTACTCTCTAATATTACTTTGGAACACTGTTCGAGACTTGCGCGCCACTAGCCACTAGCGGATGTAATATATAGCAATATTTAGCGGGTTGCGTACATTGACAGTTATTCATTAGAAATTATGATATTTGAATTATTTACTTGATTTTAAAAGTCGATATTAGTAGAATAATGCAAAATAATATGTTGATGAATAATTACTTTAAAACAAGTAATATATTACAAATCATATACATATATTATTATAATTTAATAAAACACTTTTTAATTAACTACTTTGTCTATGTTAAGAAGGGAATCAGTATCTAATTAAAATAAATTTATTATTACAAATTATTAACTTTATTTTTGTAGCATAACTGTCGTACCTTTTCTTTGCTTTAATTTTTATTATGTCGGTGATACTGCGAATTTTCTACCACTTAAAATGCTATTTACTTCAGTCAAATAATGGAAAAAAAATATTCTTTTAGTTTTTTTTTACAAAAATTGTTTTTACATTATCTTTGATGTTGTTCGCAGGTCAAAAATGGAAAATCTATTTTATCGCATAGCATGTTTTTAATATTTTTTAAAATACCTTCTCTCTCACACTGTGTCCTGCTTATCTCCTTTGATACTTTTTTATGTATGACACAGCAGAAAATGAGGCATAAAATAATATGTTGATCTTCCTATACTGTCTATCTCTAATCAGATTGTGTTGTGGCCCTATTTGGGCAGCCTGGAAATGCAAAATATTTCACATTTCCTCATATAATTATCCAGTTTTTTCAAAATGTAACGACCACAAAAATTTGAAAAATTGTTATCCGTAACATTTTAATTAATATTGACAGTAACGTGTTCCTGCTTCTGACTCTGCCGTCGTCGGTTCCCAATCCTCCTCCGCCATTGAGAAGAGTTCCTTCAACGTCGACAAGGCTCCTTCCGACTCCTACTCTTCGTACTACCAGAGTGGCACCCCATGAAGTTGTTAATCACTAGAATGAGGCGATAAATCCTGTACAAGAAGGGTTGATGATCCTCACTCCGTGGCTGTGAATAGTCCTGAAAAAAATTTTCAGAGGATCCTGATTTAAATTTCTCAATAAGTGCCATTTAAACCCGGAAGCTTTCAATTTACTCCAGACCATTTGCAAACCACAAAGTGTGGTGATCCAGTTTCTGAGAGACGGGACTTTCGCACACGTTTTCCCCGTAACTGGATCAATGAAATCCATCGTGCTCAGGATTTGAATTGCCTCATTCCAAAACTCCAGATGATTGAACTTCTCTGTTAGTAGTCCTTTCAGGGGCTTTTCGTCTGGAACTTTCAAAGTGCTGTTGTTTACGCTATCAAAGAGCTTATTGAAAAACAGCAGCAATTGTGCTTTAAAGCGCGCTTCTGATTCCAGAGCAGCTAAAGCAGTAAATAAAACTAATAATATTAATTTATGATTTAATATTGTAGAGATGTTTAATACTTACACGACTTAGTAAGATACTGCACTGTCGCAGCAACTCTCTGGCTAAAAAAACCTGCGTGCAGAGTTTCACTTTCATGTCTTGCTTGTGGTTCGGCGCTATATGTGCATCTGTCAATTTAGGTAATAATCTCAATTCCTTGTCTTCATCGCACGAATCTATTTAATATACAATTCGTATGTGCTCCCACTTCGCTGTCATTTCCTTATTTCCAATTGAAAAATTTACCCCGCGATTACAGTACACAATAACGCAAAAAAAATTTACAAAAAACTACACTATCTCCACGGCTTTAGCCATACTCTAGCCAACGAATTAAAGAAATCTAATATTGTAGCTGAGTTTTACAACCAACGAACTCTCAGAAACATACTCGTTAACAACAAATTAGTTAATAAGGACCCACTTTGCAATTCGGGGGTATACAAAATAGCATGCTCTAATTGTAATTTCGTTTATATTGGACAAACAGGTAGAAATTTTAAAATTAGATTTAAGGAACATATGTCGTCTTTCAGAAACAATAAATTTAACTCAAATATGGCAAAACACTTAATAGAAAATCAACACACATGTGAACAAAATAATTTAACGGTCTTACATAAAGAGAGGAAAGGCCTTAGACTGACTTTCTTGGAATCGTTTGAAATTAGTAAACACATCCACAAGGGTCTACCCCTAATGAATGAACAATTAGATCTTCTTGACCACCCGTTCCTAGATTGTGTGATCTCTGGCTAGTCGCAACCATCCTCAGTACTTCTGAAGATGCCGTAGCTGGCGAAATTGTACAATAAAGTTTATCCTTTATTTATTTTGTGAAACTAAACCGAGTGTTTTATTTAATAATTTCCAATATGTTTCACCGAGTGCCAACAGCTTCATCCATTGAATTAATGAAAAATTTATGTTTTTGTTCATAAAATTATTTCTCATTCCTTTTAATAAATGAGGTGTGTCAAACAAGGGAACTACACTTTGTGTGTTCACTTAAAAAAATCCATCCCTCCACTCGTTATTTTTAACGTATTGTTCCTTCGTTTCCGCCAGTAACAAATTTATGGCACTTTCATTCGCCCTTGCCTGGTCACAAATTGTACATACTACTTTGAGTCCTACAGATTGCAACGCTTCTATTACTTTTTTAATTTGGACTTTCAACTCAATACCTTTCGTGGTTGATTTACAAAATGTGAAAGTTATGGGCTGTTTCCATTTTTTCCTAAGCCCTCGTGCCATAAACACCAGAGAGTGGTCAGCAAACTCTTGCGTCCGTGTTGCTCCGTTGTCTACCCAACCATCAACTCTGTCCTTGGTTTCGTTGTACTGTAATTGCGGGGATAAACTTATTTCATCAAATAATATTGAACAATATTGGTCCATTGGTTTTAGTTTTTTTTTTACATTTTTACCTCTCGCTAAGTATTGTATTCATGCTAAAAATCGCATATCCAGATTTTAGTGAATAAGCACATTTTAAGGTCCCTAGAATCCGATTGTAACATTTTTACGATAATATCCGTATGTGTGTGTGGATATACGTATGTGTGTGTGTGTTTGTGTGTTTGGATATATATATATATATATATATATATATATATATATATATATATATATATATATATATATATATATATATGTGTGTGTGTGTGAGTGTGCGTGGTTGGATCTACGATTTCTCAAATACTATAAAACTTAAGACATTTTTAACTACGGACTTCTCAATCTAACAATAATGAGAAGAGTTGATTAAATTTTGGTAACAATTGGACAACCTGAAGTAGTAGTTACAAGAAAAAAAATCATCTAAATATTATGTATCGAAAATTTATGTAAATTCTTATATTAAGGAACGTTAAATTCTTTATTCGATAAATATAAATTCATTATTATATCTTCTATAGATTTAGAGATTAAGAAATGCATATAAAATAATTCGATGTAAAAAATCTCAGATCAAACTACTTCAAGGCAAGAAACTCAAATGTTTGTAATTAACACATAAATGTCACTGTCAAAAATATTTGTATGCCACTGTCAAAAATATGTGTACATCATTATGAAGATTATGAAAATAAAAAAAGTCAACAACGCAAAAGAATATACGTAAAAAAGAATATAAAATGAATTTGCGAAAAAATGACAAATATAAAGAAAAAGAAAATTTCAGGATATTGAATATAAAGAAAATGTTTGTATTGTACATAATTTATATTAAAATATCCCATAGATTTTGCAAATATATGTGAGAATTATTTTGTAGTGAGACATGAATATATATATATATATATATATATATATATATATATATATATATATATATATATATATATATTTTATATTTCTTTTTAGGATATTGTGTCCCAAATGGCTTCCAATTTAAATGTTGTAAAAGCGACAAGCAAACCAAACTTAAACGATAGGCTGGAGAGTGCATTGGCAGAATTGATTATTTGTGAAAAAGCTCTCAATGATTATCTTGAAACAAAACGAGTTGCATATCCAAGATTTTACTTCGTGTCATCTGCTGATTTGTTAGACATTTTATCTAACGGAAATTCACCAGAATTAGTACAAAGACATTTAACTAAACTATATGACTCTATTGCAAAACTTCGGTTTACCCAAGAAGGTGGTAGAAATACGAAAAATGCTAAAGGGATGATATCAAAAGAACATGATGAATTTGTGCAATTTACTGGTATATGTGACTGCAGTGGAAAAGTAGAAGTGTGGTTAAATCGCGTCACAGACTCAATGATAAAATCTCTACATTATTTATTTGGCGAAGCAGTTGCCGCGTATGATGAAAAACCCCGCGAACAGTGGGTATTTGACTGGCCAGCACAGGTCGCTTTATGCGGTACTCAAATATGGTGGACAACTGAGGTGAATATAGCATTTTCCCGCCTTGAAGAAGGTTACGAAAATGCGTTGAAAGATTACCAAAAGAAACAAATTCAGCAACTGAGTGCTCTGATCTTTTTATTACTCGGAGATTTAACTGCTGGTGACCGTCAGAAAATTATGACTATATGTACTATTGACGTACATTCACGAGATGTTGTCGGTAAAATGATTGTTGTGAAAGTAGAAACGTCCAATGCCTTTCAATGGCAAAGTCAACTTCGACACAGGTGGGACGAAGGGGTGAAAAATTGTTTTGCTAATATTTGCGATGCACAATTCTTATATCAGTATGAGTATTTGGGAAATACTCCCAGACTGGTTATTACCCCTTTAACAGACAGATGTTATATAACATTAACTCAGTCATTGCACTTGATAATGGGAGGTGCACCAGCTGGACCAGCTGGCACTGGTAAAACAGAAACTACCAAAGATTTGGGAAGAGCATTAGGAATAATGGTATACGTATTTAACTGCTCTGAACAAATGGATTATATGTCAATTGGTAACATTTATAAAGGTTTAGCACAGACTGGTGCTTGGGGATGTTTTGATGAGTTTAATAGAATATCTATTGAAGTGTTGTCAGTCGTCGCTGTACAGGTAAACTAGATATTATTTACATCATTAGCTATAAAGTCCACTCATATCATCATGCATTAATTGTTTCCGAAACGTAACGTAAATATCCTTTAATAATTTGCCATTGGTTTATTCATGTCATCATGATCCATCGCGTCCGGCATGGTTTGACGCAATCTACCTTCATGCTAGTTTATTTACGGGAATATAGGTTGGAACCTGTCGGGCCGAGCAACGATGTGTGCAATGCGCTCAGTTTTTCAGTATTGCCACTCACTATGATTAATTGATTTTTTAACAAGAATGTTATTGTAACAAATGAAAATACATATATGTATAGAAAAAAACTTTTCTTCATCATCCATTAGTTCTTTATAGGTATAGAATCCAATATTCTCCGCCTGCTTACCATTCATCAAGCCATTTATTTATAGTTGGGAAATATATCTCATTATTTTAAATATTCTCTTCTAATAAAATTGATATTACAGACAATTCATCAATATAAAGGCCGGGAGCCCAACTACCAAAGGCATGTGATAAGACATCTTCAGGCAGGGTGCGGATTGACTCCCTGTAAAAGAATAATTGTGTCTTAGAAGTTGAACCGAGGGCTTTACGCCATAGTTACCCAATAAAAAAGATTTTTCTAGGCAAAAAAATGCCGGCGTTTTGAAACTTGGCCGACCGATCGGTATCCAGAGGTTAAGCGACAAACTTGCCTTCGTGGACGTGGGTGTAGAATTTTCCGGTAGAGCTCAGATGTTTCGAGCAAGTCTTATAACAAAATCAGTAGGTATCTTCTGGGTTTTAGGTGGAAATAACTACTTGGCATCGTTAAATCCCCCAGAGCCAATACCGAACTTAACCTCACAAAAATTAAGAATAAAAAAAATTTTGTACTTACTACAAAAAAATAGTTTTCGCGGTATTATTTAAATTTCAAACAAATATGAATAACTGCTCGAATCCTTATACAACCCTTCTACACAGCCCTTCTCCACGGACTCAGTTACGGAACGTGCAAAATAAAATATGATTACTGACATAGATGCAGAATTTTATTCTCAAAAAACATTTATTTAAGGCGTTATTGTTTAAAATTGATAAGCTACTTTTGCGCAAGGAAAAACTGTTTTCCCATGTTAAACGTCTATGGTCTGCGTTTCGTGTTACACCCGGTATATAAACAGAAATATAGCAAGTATTTAGAAAAAAATATTGTTCGCGAAGCCATTTGCTGTGTATTGTTACGAAAAATCTCCAACAAATAGTTTTTGAAAAAATCGTTATTTTGGCCGCTTTTAATCTTTGAAACTATTAATCTTACAAAAATTTAATAATTCCATTTTTGTAGGAAATTTTATCTACTTTACTATAAACTATTTTTCGCTAAGACATAGTTTCGGAGATTTTTGCAAAATTCGTAAAAAGAACAGGTTTAAATGGGACCCCCCCTCCGCTCATTCCCCACCATCCCAGACTTACTATGTACCGTAGACATCAATGAATAATTGTGCCAAGTTTCAAAACTCCGGTATTTTTTCCCTTGATCAGCTTCAATTGATCAAATTTAACTGGGCTATTGTAGTATTTTCAAAATTTAAAAAAAGGGTCAAAAATGAAGGGATGAGTTACATTAAATTTTTTGTGTCATTCAATGCGGGTTGGATCTGGTTTGCTAATATATATCTTAACCGTGGGCATTTGCATTTAACACACGAAACAATATTTAAAAAAAGGTCCGACCATTACGTGATAAAACTTAAACTTTTTGCGGTTTTTTATGCACCTTGATGCATTTAGAACAACCAAATTCAAAAGAAAAGAATGGTCCCCAAAAACTACATGATGAGGTACAATTAACATTTTTATGTCAATCGACGCGGATTTTTGCCTATTTTGCTAAATTTAATTTTATTGCATTGAAGCAAGAGGCATTTGACTTTAAAGACACGAAACAACATTTTAAAATGAGTTTAAAATTACAAGATAGAGTACATAAAATTTTCTGTGATTTTTTATGCGCCATAATCTTACAGACTAGAAAACTTTTTACGACACAGAGATCGGTAAGTTTTTGCTTTTAGGACCAATATAATTTAGGTCAATTTTTATTACCTGATAAGAGATGAATTACAAAAAAATTGTTCATATTTAATTTGCCAAATACATTTTAAATAAACAAAATGGAGGATGTTTGCGTATTACAAACTAAATAAATAAATAATATATCATCACGGCATATTACCCATTGCTTGATGTGCCAATCTGCTTTTTACGCAAATATCGGTAATGATGATGACATATTTGTACCGTGCGGGCGTTTACCAGGCGTCACCTCACAGGCACTCATTGCTGACGTGGAAAGTGCACTACACGGGTCAATTTAGTGCCATTTAAAATTCGAAATATTTGGCATCGGTCGGGATCAAACCCGGTTTTCCATATTGGCGACCAGGTACTTAGGCACTCGGCCACAGGACCCCAAACAAACTCGAATAATACTAAAATCATGTGATACATAAGAGATGTACATTCAAACAAACGGAAAAACTTTTAGAGATGAAAATATCAGGCTTATTGCTGTTAAGACAACCAAAAGTGTCATGTAATACCTATCTGGACATCTTATTGATTCATTTGACGCGAGTAGATATAAAATTTAGTATTACAAAATATAAAAAACTGCTTACTAAATAAGTACCGAAATAATTATTAAAGCCTAAAAATGGACAAATAGTTTTTTTAATTTATTGTTTAATACTAATTATACAAAAAACCTGAAGCTTTATTACAATGGGTGATTGGTAAACCTTACATTTTTTCAATAATATCAGTTAACATAGTAATTTAAAATAGCAACAGTTGACAAATAAACCATAGGGTTCATAAATATGTATATAATATAATGATTCCAAGTAGCAAAACCCTGCTATGTACATATAGGCAAAATATTTGATCAGAATAAAGCACTACATTTTTTCATTAGTAACAGTTGACATAATATATTACATTTAAGTTAATAACAATTAAGAAATAAGCCATAAAGGTTCACTGTTACAAGTAGCGAAACCCTCTTATGTACATACAAAAAATATTTGATCAAGATTTAAACAGTTGATATAATGAATTACATTTAAATTAATAGCAATTAAGAGATAAACCATAAAATTCATTACAAGTAGCGAAACTCTTGTAAGGACAAAATAATATATGTAATATATAATAATTGTGTAAAAAACCTCAAATAGCTATATGATATGAAAATAAAATAGACAGTGTTAAAGAAGATAACAAATTTCTGAGAGAGTTCAACTCAAATAGGTTGAACAAATTATTCGTTTAAAATGAAACTGCGTAGGCGCATAGCTCCATACACAAAATTAAAAAGATTTTTAATTATCCCTGTTTGTCTCACGTGTATAACCAGCTAAGTACACCTCCCTTAATGGTTGGTAATTTTGGCAAACCACAATTTGCTCTAGTTTATCAGTGTATCTTAGTCCCCATATCTCAGCTCCGTACAGGGCGCTTGATTTCACGACCGAATCGAGAAGTTTTAATTTTTCATCCCATTTGTTAGATTTTCCGCGCACCAAGATGGAACGAACATTATTTATTGCCATTGCAGCTTTTGTTACACTGTTACACCGAAGTTGCAAAATTCTTTAACTACTTCAATACTTTTATCTCCGTATTTAAATGGTATTGTTGAGTGAGATAAGCGCCCCCTGTGAAAATTACTAATTTAAATTTTATCCGTGTTAATTGTAAGATTAGAATTTTTGCAGTACAAGTTAAGGATATTTAATTTCTTTTGAGCGTCTACTGGCGAATCGTAAATATTACTGTCATCAGCGTATTCTAATAAAAGAAGGTCATGATGATCATCAACATTTAACCCTTTAGCTCCGTTTTTTCTGAAACATTCCTCTATATCATTAATAAAAAGGAAAAAAATAAAGGTGATAAAATTTCGCCCTACAGTGCGCCACTGGGTACATTAATTATGCTTCTAGTATCGATTTCCTGCGTTTGTATTTGTTTAAAACAAATAGATGCGTTTTCGTATAATTTTTGTAGTAGTCTGATAATTTTGGAGCTTATTCCTGCCTCGTATATTTTTAGCCAAAGTTTGTTTTGGTTTACTAAATCAAAAACTCTTTTAAAATCGATAAATATGGCGTATGTACTAGATTTTATTAGTCTAATTTGTAAGTGTATAATTGAAATTAATGAAAAGATATTATCAGTTGTACCGCGAACTTTACGAAAACCTGTTTGATTTGCAATGAGGATATTATTGCACTTTGCACTCTAAGTATTGCTGTAGCTGAGCGTATATAATTGAAAAAATGTTAGACGATCTTGAATGTCATCATAAAAAAATAATAATTACAGGAGATTTCAATATTGATCTCTTAAATTTAATTAATTCTATGTACTCAGGGCTAGTATTGCGGAGCCTCCTAGAGTTACTGAAACTTCGAACAACTGTATTGATAACTTTATTACAAATCTTCATTCAGAAAAATTCAAAGCGGGAGTTCTTGATCCTCTCAGACCATTTTGGCCAATATTTTCTACTTCTAAACGTAAACAACTCACAGAAACAAGAAAATAAGAAGTGTGAGGAGTTTTATTCAAAAAAATATCGAATGTCTTAAGTATGCTTTAAATATTACTGACTTTAATAATATTTTCGTTGATTGTTCTTTACCAGCTGAAGAACACGCACAAATTTTAATAAATTGGTTAGTCTATTTGATCGATATATTCTTTCCTCTAAAACAATATACAGTAAAATCAGATCAACCACCTGTAAATTGGTTCAGCTTAAAACTAAAGAAAATGAGAGAATAGTTAGAATCTATTAGTATTTGTTTTAATAGTACAAAAAGTGTATGCTTTAAGAATCTATATAAAACAAAACTTAAATATTATAGAGCTGAAATTAAACATGCAAAATTAACAGCGTATACTAATTTTCTTTATGAATCAACCAACAAATGTAAAGATAGTTGGCGTCTTATAAACTATGAGCGTAATAAGGTCGTTTCTAAAACTGTTCACCAAGATTTATCGCAAGATGATTTTAATGATTACTTTACAACTGTAGCAATCGACATAATTAAAAGAATTGCAGATTGTCAGGATAAAGCAGAAGATATTTTGGTAAGTGTTAACGACTCTACCACTTCTAATTTTGTCCTTCAACCTACCGATGTAGTAGAAGTTTACAATGCCATAAAATCCTTAAATAATTCAAATTGTTTGGATTTGTATTATATGAGCAATAATTTTTTAAAAAAGATTATTCATTTTATTACTGAACCTTTAGCATCTTTGATAAATAAATGCTTCGAGTCAGGAATTTATCCGGATATTTAAAAAAAAACTAAAGTGATTCCGTTCTTCAAGAAAGGAGATCACTATAAAGTTGAGAACTACAGACCCATTTCCATAATTCCAACTCTATCTAAAGTATTTGAACACATTCTAAAAAATAGACTGTTAAAGTTTTTTGATGACAATAACGTTCTAAATAGTCAACAATTTGGTTTCCGAAGAGGACGTTCGACCAGTCAAGCTGATTTGAATATCGTAGAAAAAGTAATAGAAGTTCTTGAGAAAGGAAAACATACGGCTGTTACTATATGCGACCTTTCTAAAGCATCTGATTGTGTATCCCAGCAAATACTTTTAACGAAACTTAAACACTATGGTATAGACGGGACACCGTTTAATTCATGGCCACTTTTACAATCGGGAACAAATTGTTATTATTGAAGGGACATCATCCAAGTGTAAAGGTATAGAGTATAGTGTACCACAGGGCTCTATTTTAGGCCCTTTATTTTTTCTAATTTATATAAATTATTTCAGTAACTATATGAGGCCCTGCAGTAGTGTCCTTTCCGCTGACGATACCACACTTATTAATAGTGCGAATTATTATGAATCATTATTGAGACTTGAGAGTTAGAGATGCTAACACTCAAAAAGCTGAAAAAGGGTTTTCCGCTAATAATTTACTTTTAAATAAAGAAAAAACTCAACAGATGATTATCTCTAACGATAGTAAGTTGAATAAAGATTCCGCTGTTTCAGTTCTTGGATTGCTTATTAAACCCTCACTAAATGGATTATCTCATGTCACATATATAAGAAAAAAATTGTCTAGTGTTTTATTTTTATTGCGACGATTAAAATTTAAAGTCGATACTGTCACTTTGAAAACCATGTACTTTTCATTGTTTCACTCGGTGATTTCCTACGGAATTTTACTGTGGGGAAATTCTTCACATTCAATTAAAAATTTTAAATTGCAAAAGACGGCAATCAGAATTTTATCTGGACTAGGAAACAGAGATAGTTGTCGCCAAGCATATGTCGAATTAAAAATAATGCCTTTACCTTGTTTATTTATTTTTTATTCTTTACTTGAAATTCATAATTTAAAACATAATCTGTTGACGAATGGAGATATTCACTCTTACAATACAAGATCTTCTACATTATTGCGAAAGCCCCGTTATATATTACAGAAATCAGTAAAACATAGCTTAAATTTTGACCTATATAATAAACTACCAGACTATGTAAAGCGAATGGAACAGAAAAAATTCAAAAATACAATTAAAATATTTCTTGTAAAACATTGCTTTTACAGTTTAAATGAAGTTTGACTAGTTTGATTTATATGAGTTATTTTATCTTGTATACTGACGTACTATAAACTTTTTTGTATTATAGTCAACAAATAAATGAATAAATAAAAAATAAATAAATAAATAAATAAATAAATAAATAAATGAATAAATAAATAAATAAATAAATAAATAAATAAATAAATAAATAAATAAATAAATAAATAAATAAATAAATAAATAAATAAATAAATAAATAAATAAATAAATAAATAAATAAATAAATAAATAAATAAATAAATAAATAAATAAATAAATAAATAAATAAATAAATAAATTAAATAAATAAATGTAAGTAAATATTTTGCAACTGCAACAGATAAGAGCCAGACGCCTGTATCACCTGGTGTCACCTTTTTTATGTAGCATAAACAACTGAATTTTGGACCATATTTTATGTACATCTTTTTGAGCTAATACATTATTAAATAGATTTATAGCCACTTTTACAATTGATGGATAAACTATGGTATAGCTATCGGAGGTATAACTTTATCCTAGCAACTATACCTTCGATAAACAAGATTGTCTTTTACAATGCATTTTTATCTATCAGATAGTTATACCAGGAATTACGTTAAATCACTTTAGGTTGGTATTGACACAATAAAATTATCTTATTGTTAGACTATTTTTCTTCTATACTGTTATTATTTCTGCCTTCTAATTTGCATTTTTCACGATGGTAGATGATAGAAACGATGTTTTTGATTCTGAGAATGATAATGAAATACTTTATTGACATCTGTCAAACGTATGAATAACACATTGTTTGTGTTTACGTGGTAACCATAAGAACCAGAGATAAAGTTTATACGACCGATTTCCATGGGATAAGAAATACTGGTGTTTATTCTATCTGAGGTTTATCCGAGGTTCGTAAAATGCAATTTCCAATTTTATACCTGGTATAGCGTTATACGAGGTTTATCTAATGATTGTAAAAGTGGCCCTTAGTAAATAATGTTCCCATTTAGGGGGAAGATTTTTATAAAACTCATTGCTTATATCATCTATGCCCGGTGCTTTTAAGTTTTTTGCGTTAGTGATGCTGTGTTGTAACTCTTGCAAAGTTATAGATAAGTATGGGGTTAAAGTTATCAAAAAACATAGAGTGAGTTTTATATATACCTGAAAATTGAGTTTTATAGAGAAGTTCCCAGGCTTCTATTCGCTCCGGGCATGGTAGTATGTGGCGCCGCCAAGCGGTTAATATAGGAAATTTGCTTGGACTTAGGGTAACGCATTTCACTTATCAACTACTTAATAGTTTAGCGTTTTTAGCAGCTTTTGAGTTATAGAAATGGATAAAATAATACGAACAGGCTTTAAAAAGTGAAGCATACAGAAAATTTCACATCTGAAACTTTAAAAAAAGCAAAATTACTTATCGAATCGAAACATGTTTATCGTGTTGAAGAGAAATATAGCAATGGAATGAGTGTTATACAAAGTTTTGTACTAAGTCAAACTTCAGTAACATCTCCATACAAAGTTCAATTAGACGTAAGTAGTTGAATACAATTACTAGGAATATTGTAATATAATACTTTCATAACTTGTCATATGGGGCCCGGGTCAGAATGACAACTAGTATTTTGTGATAGTTACGTACATAGATATCATATGTCATTATATTTCATTCAAAATTTCAAATGATAATTTCATGTGGTATATTTTGAATGAAAAAGTATGACATTCATTTATATAACTACTAGCAATACTAGCTGTCATTCTTACTGTGATTCTGACATTCTGAGTGGCGGATTTACGCATAGGTACAGTAGGCACGTGACTACGGCGGCAAATTTTCGGGGGCGGCATAATTTTTAATCAGAAATATATATGTACCTATAAATGTAAAATTTAATAAATAATCGCAGATCAAAAAGCACAGCGAAAACATTTACATCTCTGATGGTAAATTCATACCTTACTTTAGTAATGATTTTTTCATATTTTTTATTACTCTAGTAGTGAATTTGTAATTATCGTCTGTTTTTCTGATACTTGAATAATGGAATATTTGCTCTATTTTCAACAAATTTCCAGATAATTGAACTCATGTTTTAGACTTTATTTTGTGATCCTCGTTAGCTCCAAAGGGCCCCGTAATTTGTAAATAATTCATAACATGTTACGACAGAGGTTTACCTTATAGCTCTTCAGTTTAGAAAGAAAGATTTGATTACAACAATAAAATTATTAATTACAATAAATAAAATTTGATTACAATAATGAAAATGACTAATAATATAAATAATTATATATTTTAGTCTTCAATTTTTGATGCCCTTCTTTATTTGCCGGCCCTAGTAAATGAACGTTGAACGTCCAACAATAGTTGATACTTTTCCCTATGTCGACCGCTGGCGTCGTAACAGCGATCCCCACCAGAGACATGCCCGAAGCGAATAGAAATGTCGTTTGCAAATTGTTCTTTAGGTTTTAATTTTTTGACAGTTGTCCAAAATTCAATGTTATTGCGTGTTTTAGATAATGAGTTTGCAATTGTTTTCTGGTAATCATTTTTACTTTTAATTATTGTTTTTCTATTTGTCTTTTTTTGCATCTAAGTACAAATTTAAGTTAAAAGACGTGTGTAAGTTTTTATATATTTTTAACAAAGCTTTGTACCTTTTTACCTTCCGTCGCTTTTAGGTAAGGAAGGTATTGTCTTTGGTCAAAAAATTCTGTGGTGAGTTTTTAATGAATAAGCACGTTTTAATATCCCTAGAATACGATTTTACTATTTTTACGATGATGTCTGTGTGTGTGTGTGTGTGTGTGTGTGTGTGTGTGTGTGTGTGTGTGTGTGTGTGTGTGTGTGTGTGTGTGTGTGTGTGTGTGCGTGTGTATGTGTGTGTGTGTGTGCGTGTGTGTATGTGTGTGTGTGTGTGTCAGTGTGTGTGTGTGTAACAAAATTTTAGTCTACGATAACTCTAATACTACAATTCCAAAAATTATAATTCTTTCGTATTCCTCTTCGTTGCATCCATATGAAGCGCTGATTAGATTTTGGTTATAATTGGTCAACCGGAAGTAACCTCATTTGAAGATTTTAACAGTTTTTCTTGAAAAAACAATGTTAAATATCATTTTTTCACATTTAATGTTATTATAAATATTAAAGAACATTGTATTGTCTATACGAGTTGACTGCATTTTATACTTCAGATTAAATGGATAGAGAGTTATAAAATTATAAAGAAATCAAATTTCATAAATTAGCCAGCTATGGTAGAAACATCTATTAATAAAATTCTGATTGAAAGATGTCAGTGTCAAGTGCAATTGACATATTTGTAGTATATTTTGTATTGTAATTTTACTCGATATACAGGATCTTTTTGCTCTAAACTTTTTGTATGGAATTTGTATAAAATACATACAACTGTCGAAAGGTAATGTACGTACAATAAATATAATATCTTTTGCAAGCAACTTTCTGTGTAAATTATATAGAAAATACATACGCATTTACGATAATTCTACTGGTAGATAGCGCATCTACCGACTGTGTTCGAAAACACGAGTGGTGAATAGTTACCGTGTTCGAAAATTGTTCAATATCTACCAGATCTATCTACCGGATTCATGAAGAATCTAATCTTAAAAAAAGGTAGTGATGCAAAGCGAAGCGCGCGCGTTAAAAATGAAATGTGTTCAAAGAAGGACTCGGCTCAGTTTGTTAACTACGTCAAATTTCTAACCTGTTTCAAATTTTTTCATAGGTTATAGATCTACCCTGTTTACCACTTGCGTTCTTAAAATATCAATTCTGGTAGGTATAACCTGATAAAAAGCTGTTTACCGGTAACAGTTCACCGGTAGAAGTTTCGTAAATACCTCATAAAACTGAAGATAATGTGCTGGCCACATCAGATTTTTTTACTTAGAATGCATTGGCTATTATACCAGGGCATATTATTCCTAATCTTGAAGTTTGTATTTTGAGTTTTATATACTTTCAACATATTTGACTGACAAGCAGACTGTTTAATTGCCATCAGTAAATTATTATTTAACTCTGTGGAACTATTACTATTAAAGTAAACGTATGGGAATCTATTCATTGATTCGTAATAAGCTAATAAGTCAAATTACCTAGTAATTTTCTTTTTCTATCTGTCACATCAAAATTTACCGTTCTCCATTCGTATATGTTAGGGTTTATGAAAATATTGTCTTCTATCTGGTTTAGGAGACCAAGTTTTGAGTTGAAGTCCACCTGCATTATGATTTTGTGCTGATTGTAGTTATCTGAAATTAAGTTTAGTAAATTATTCAGCAAACTTAAACTTTCGTCTATGTCTATTGTCGGTTTAAAATAAATTGTTCTTACAATATATTTATCGGATTTACTATGCAGTTCTAATATTATCCACTTTCGATTACATTAATTTTTTGAAATAATTAGCTTTGCATAAAATCAACATTCCCACGTTTGATCTATCAAATTTTTTTTTACTGCTTTTACTTGAAATATATTGTATTTATATTCACTTAAAAATTCTGGTAAATTACAAATATTTGATTGTACCCACGTTTAACAAAGACATGAAATGTCTGCTGATAACATAATATTATTTGTTTCATCACTTAAATTAAAGCCATTTATGTTCCAGAATAGAATATACAATATCTTATTATTACTTATATTACTTTTAGAAGGG
Organism: Harpalus rubripes; assembly: GCA_963082715.1. Lineage (NCBI taxonomy): Eukaryota > Metazoa > Arthropoda > Insecta > Coleoptera > Carabidae > Harpalus > Harpalus rubripes. Next base: position 34,381,569 of record OY720451.1, on the reverse strand, counting down.
CTATTAGCTATTAGTCCGGTTGTTAAGGGCTAAATTTTGCCTCCACCCTGCATTTTGTGATGCAAGCAAGCCGTTTGGGTGATATGTTACTGGGACTATACCCTACCGATTAAGAGATGTAGTCACCCGGAAATATCCCGGAGGCAAAAGTTATTGCGGGTTGTATACCTCATTGGCGCAGTTTTCTTAAAGTCACCGTGGTTCGCAAACCATTGAATCTTCAGACTTGAATTTTTCTAATAATAATAATAACAATGGAAAGGTCATTGACACTGCAGTACAAAAAAATATTTGGTGACATATATTACGTATACATTTTCCTCTTGAATTTAGTACATTGTGTTTTTTTGAAGAAAATTTTTGCTTCCTTGGCCGATTGCGCAAGAACGCTACGTCATACTGGAAAATAACCCGAATAAAATTGTAGCGCGTCAAAGAGCTATCGATATAGGGCTTAGTGGCATGTCCGTGAAGTTGGCCTCTCAAAACCCATATTTTTTAAGTAAATATACATCAAAATATTGTACTTATTGGTTGATAGCACGAGCGTGGTTCTAGGACCCGTGTTAACTAAAACCATGCTAACGACTTGGCACATATTTCAGGGTTATTAACAAAATCAGTGATGCCAATATACTGATTAACTGGAAAATGTATTAACAACCATATTCAATAAATTTGGCTTCAGTATTCTAAATTGTTTATACTACAAAGAAGGTAAGACAAAAGTCATATTAAATAGTTTTAAATAATGCCGTAAAATTTATTGAATATGGCTGTCAATACATTTCCGGCTTATTTAGTCCATTGGCAACACTGAGTTTGAAAATAAACCTGAAGTATGTGCCAAGTAGTTGGTATGGTTTTAGTTAAAACCGGTATTAGAACCACGCTCGTGCTACCAGCCAATATGTACAACTATGTGCAATATACATCAAAATTCTGTACTTATTATGTGCAATAAAAATTTAATTTTTACGTTTTTAGTTAGCGTATAATTAATGTATGTCAAAATGGAGAGCCAACTTCACGTAGCCCTTCATTAACAAATGAGATCGATTTTATATAGCCAATAATATTGTACATATTAAATACAATTACGTGCGCATTAAACGAAATTTTATACTACATTCATAATCCTATAATTAAAATTTAAATATATGGAGGGTCAACTTCACGCAGCCCTTCATTATGGAATGAGATAAATTTTGTATAGTGCATAATATTGTACATAGTACGTACTATTATGTACGCACTACACGAAATTTTGTACTACATTCATAATATTATAAATAATAATCAAATATATGGAGGGCCAACTTCACGTAGCCCTTCATTAGCAAATAATGTAAATTTTATACAGCGCATAATATTGTACATATTATGTACAATAATATGCACGGTGCAGTGGCCGTGCGCATTAACGCGCTGTCTCTGCATGTTCCGAGGCATGTTCTGATCGAATCTGAAGTTCCTCAGTTCGAATCTACCGGCCAGCTAAGTGTGGAGTCGTTAAAATGCCAAAATATCTGGCAATAATCGCACTCGCATGCGACGACCTGACCAGTTGTCCATTTTAAACATAGATGGTGCTAGCTGTAGAAGGAGTATTTCCGCTGCCGCACGGGTTGCATAGCAATCAGTGGTTGTCGCACGGATTAACTACACCAATTACGATAGTACTTATCGGTCAGGAAAACGAGTACCTTACGGTACTTGAGGCCTTGGCCCCTGGACAAGGGCTGTTGCGCCAATGATGATGAATATTCGGATGAAAAATTTTGTACTACGTTCATAACCCACTAATTAATTATTAATACATTAAGTATAAATTATCAATTATATGATTTTTTGTATTATAATCTAAAACATGTATCCTGCTATTTTCAGGTTTCATGAAAACCCGATACGTTGAAAATTCGGTTTTGGTAAGTCAAGGAAATGTTAACTAAGTAATATTTATTCTAATTTCTAAATCAAGTTTTGGATTAATTTATGTATTCATTCATTTACGGACAAACTCACACACCGACGATTTTTTATTTTTTTTGTATGAATGTATATCAATTGTTTTACTGGCGTAATAGTTAGCATTTCGATTTTACTATTTCGTTCAAATTAATTTATTTCACTATTTACATTTTATGGTTTAAGGCAACGAGCTATAAATAAATATAGAGTAATAGAGTGGCGCATTGCATGCTGATCGCGTACTACAGCCGTACAATTTTAAATGCTTCGGTCCGCGGCCAAACTTACAACCGATCGCACTGGTCAGATGCTGCATGTTGCGCTACGCAGTAAAGATTCTCTTCTATTTATTAACTTCGCTCATATTAGAAATGCCCAAAAAGTGTGTTGTTACTCAATGTGTCAACATACAAATTACAGGTAAATTTTGTATTCAAAAATTGTAAAGTAATATTTTAATACACCATTTTAATTATTTTGCAATACGTAGGTATAATTCTTTTGCAATACAGAAATTCTCTTTATACTGATAAGTTTACATGTTTTGGAGTAAATGGTTATAATTAAAATTCACGGATTCCCGCAAAATTTTAATAAAAAAGTAAATTTTCACTACTATTTATTTTCGTTTTTATCTATCTACCAATCTACATTTTTTATATTAATTGTTATTTTGTATTATAAAATATTATAACAAAATAAGGATACACAGAAAATTTCTCAAAATACTTCTATTTATTATCAATAGTTTCACAGCACTTATATATCTATGAAACTAAATGTATTAATATATGAGTATTTATTTATTTCTAAATATAATATGTCAGCATAAAACTTTTCACCACAAATTGTATTATTTACCTTTATAATTGCAATATAAAAGTTAAATTAGTTCGTTAAAAATACTTCGAAAATATTACTGGTGGGATGCAACCTGCTTTACGGGGTATATCAAAGATAGCGTCCAATTGTGTACTGCCAGGAGCGCTCACCGGCCACTTCACTCGTATGTATATATATATATATATATATATATATATATATATATATATATATATATATATATATATATATATATATCTGGGGCTTGGAATGATAAGGGCCTATGTCCAATTTCAGTGTTTCGAGAAAATGGATGTTAAAGTTTGTGATCTAAAATAAAACATTATTATCTCCTGTATGAGTGATCGTATGATATTAAAATTTTCAGAAATATTTTATAATAATCATTCAAACGTATATACAATGCATAATTTTTTTTAAATCATTAGTTTGATAATTACAAAAAATATAGGCCCTTATTTTATATATTTTATACGCTAATTTTTAGTTTTATTCGCGACGTGGGCCCTTATAACTTACTGTTAGTAGTATGCCCATGAAATATTTTTAAAAAAGGGACTTAGGTCTCTAATAAAACAATTTCTTTGTATGATATAGTAAAGTTTTATTGCAGATTAATCACAACAAAAAGTAAATTATAGTAAACAAACGAAAAATAAATTATATCAAATTATTTTAACAATGTATCTTAAATACAACTATATAGCTTTAAAACAATATTAATTTAACCATACAGATACTACTAATCATCTACTTTAATCTGAATTTGAATCTTCTTCTGAGAGCTCCGGTAGGCGATCATTCTTTTCATTGGTCTTTTGAAGGGTTTTGTAAAAATGTCTGCTGTTTTCATGAACATACGGTAAGAGAGACAACAAATCATTTACTTTGGAAAGTGGCAAAGGAATTGGTGAAGAATGAATTGGTTGCAATAAATGACATTGACTTACAGAATGTCTTGTTTTTTGTTTATGGAGTGACAGAGTTTTGAATTCTTCATCTGTATTGAAACTGTACTTATAAAAAATGCAACTGTCCTTTATTGCATCACTCTTGTATTGTATCCATCTTAGGTTTAACCACTGAATGGATTCTTTAGTTGTGCTATTGGTTTTTCTGTGCGTGTAGTTAGCTTTTAATAAATTATGAAAATTATAAAATTTATTTTGCGGCATGTCTACTACTTTAATGCCTTGTGTGCGGGGAATAGATTTGATAAGAGTTTGCCAGTCTTTGGGCAATTCTATATCCATATTTGTATTTTTTTTCACTTTTTCAATACAAGCATGGATCGTATCCGCTTCCATGTGTGTGTGACCAGGTACCAAAAATTTATGATTTATTGTAGTAAGAGGACGATTTTGACTACTGACCAGCTTCAGAAAATGGAGGAACATTACAGACATATACATATTTCGGTTTTGTCCTGAGCAACAGTCGCTAAATAAATTTATTACTTCTGTATCTTCAGGTAACGACTGCAAATGTTCATATACACATGAAGCAATTTCGTTCCCTCCACGACCTGCAACAGTTTCGTCCCACATATAGCAGACTGATGAATTTTTGCCGCCATTTACTTGATAAATAGTCAAATTAAATGTCCATAGCTGTCTTTTATAAAATGATACACCGTTCCTAAGATATGGTGTGGGCAAGCATTTTTGAAGATCAAACATACAAGTGACGTGTTTCGGATTCGTACTACTGAAGTTTTTATCAGATCGTTTTTCTTTATAAGCTTGATCTGCTTCAAGGAGATGCTCTTCTTTTTTTAAAATAAAGTTGCTTCTATTTTCATTTGATTCCGTTTTTATTTGCATATCAAGTTTATCACATTTCGCGCATGTATCATTTTTTGGCTGATGAAATTGCAGATTAAAGCATGTCACAAAAATATTTCTATACTGACTTAATAATACTGGCTCTATACCATTTTCTTTACATTCATTTTTATAGAGATTATACATTTTATTGCAACTCAAATCTGAATGTAGATATCTTTTACTAGTTTGTTCTCTGCTATTAATGACTTTCGTAGCTCGGAAATTTTTTAATGTGATCTTTAACTTGTTTAATTTTTTCTTCTGGAATTTTCTTATGCTTTTTATGTTTTCCGCGACCGTCTGTGGAACAAATGCCTGTATCTGTTTGCCTTAGTTTTTCAGCTATTATTCTTATTCTTTTTACAGAAATACAGAGCGTATTCATTAACATTTCTCTACAAACTTCTAGTTCTCCACTTTCATTTTCCATATAATAATTCCTAGTGAATACCCTGAAATTAGCCTTAGCTTGATCTTTATTTCTTACTCTAATTCTTTCTTTAGGTTTTTCTCTGATACTTCCAGCAATGAATTGTGATTGGTTATCATAAGACAGATTGTAAAATTCGTCAAATATTTTTTTTCGTTGTTCTTCGGTAAATAGTAGATAACAACGTTTTTTACATGAACATGGCTCTTTCATAGTTTTTTGTGGTATAACCCGTCCACTTCGATTAATATATTCTTTTCCCTGATTTCTAAGAGTTTTTTTCTTATTCTGAGCCCACAATAAAGTATTTCGCTTACGTTTTCTTGACTTAATAGAAGTATCACATTTATTTTGATTTTTCTCGTCATGGAGTCTATTATTTATGTCTGTTTTTGGCCTGTCTTCCGTTTCAGTATCACTACTTGCAACATAATCAGAATCAGTTGGGTTTTCGTTTAAAACTCCCTCGACTTTATTTTCTTCTGAAGGTTGTGTCTCATGATCTACTCCAATATTAAAAGAAGATAACTGATTCAGTGTATTTGATTCTTGAATTTCTTCATTTAAAATCTCATTATCAGCTACTACAAATAAATTATTATCTTCTACGAGTTTCTCATTTGTTTCAATACAACATATTAAATCTGTATCAGTATTGTATGCTGACAAACACACATCAGAATAATTTTCAGGCTGATTGTTACTTAACAATTCAAAATTTTCTAAATTTAATATCACGTAGTTTTCATTAACTTGATCAATATCACCAGGATTAAAATTAATATCAGTTTCAGCAGCAAGTTTCTTTTCTTTAGGCGTAGATTCGATAGGAATTCCCAGGCTTTGTAACATTTTCTCGCCACGTCCAGATGCCATTTTCACTAAAAAGATTAAAACAAAACAATAAACAATAATAAAACACCTCTGTTCTCTTAGTATTATAAAAAATATTAAAAAAATCAACATAGTTAACTTTTATTAAATTTTAACCTCAAATTTGGAATAAAATTCTAATTTAAAATCGCTTGATACATTCAAAGATTATTAAATAACAATCTTTTAATAAAAAATATAAATAACTTACGTTTTTGTTTTTCTCTGTTTCTCTTTTAGAAGCACCGGTCACAATAATATTTATTTTTAAAAGCACTTTCTTGACAGTTTATGTGGTTCTATGTCCGTGGCGACCAAGTAAACTAAAATAAAACAACGACCCTAGTCCAACGAATTGGACATGGGCCGTTTTTGTTATAACAAATACATAAAAGTACTAACCGGATGGTGACTTAGGTCGTTATTTTATGCAAATAAAATATTAATGTAAAAGTTCCTTCAGTGAGTCCCTTATATGATTATAAAATAAAGTAAATCGTAAACGTTCCACAAGTGGGTTTATGACTGTTTTTCACATTAAAATTTGACTGGACTCAGGCCTGTATTATACTTGAAAAAGATTTAAATTCTACGCATTTTGATATGCAATACACGAAAATGTAATTTTTGGACATAGGCCCTTATCATTCCAAGCCCCAGATATATATATATATATATATATATATATATATATATATATATATATATATATATATACTTATATCTCGTTAGTTTAAGGTCATATTTATTGTAGTTTTAAATTTGATTTAGCATCGGTTTTAAAATACACACACAGGGACATCTTCGGAAAAATGTTAAAAACGTTTACTAAGTACCTGGAAGCGTAGGTTATTTTTAGCATGATTCCTATACCTCCCTTCTGTATAGCGGGAGGTAAATATATATATATATATATATATATATATATATATATATATATATATATATATATATATATATATATATATATTGTGTAGACGGAATGTTAACAATTCAAATACGGAGAAAATAAAATGAGTACCTATATCATTATTTTCTTTTGTATTTATAGTTTGTTTAAACATCAATCTGAATACATATTAACCGATATAATACAGGGTGTTTCTCGCATACGGAACACCCGGATTATTTTCTTTATTGTTTGAAATAGAAGACAGTCATTCAAATAAAAGTTGTAGTAGATGAAGGGGGACATTCTCTTATTGAAGAAAATAATTTTTTAACAAGTGATTCTAAAACTATGCCATAAGGTTATATTTTTTTAAATAGGATGGTATACATTTTTAGGCTCATTCGAGACAGTATTTTTTTTATGAATTCAATCATGTAATCATTTTATATCCTTACATCACAAAAAAATTTTATAGTTATTTTTCAGTAGGCTATGCATGAATAAAGTGAACCTTAATTAAAACGAAACATAAATATTAGTTTATATCTTTGTAAATAATTTTTCATACATAGCCTACTAAAAAATAGCTATAAATTCTAAATTTGCATTGCGCTCTATACCTCTTGTACGAAAATTAAAAAATCAATCATATATATTAAAATCGGTGTCGGCATTCATACCATCATTAACCGGTTTAGGACATTATATTTGCTATACTATACTATATTATGTATACAGGGTGTAAATGAAATAAGTGCATTAAATTTAACCAGTAATGTAACTCGACGAGAGCAACAATATTTCTTAATAACTTTTTTCTAAGTCTTTTAGATTTTCAGTTAAAATTCTTTAAAGATTTGCTGCATATTTCGGCGCGCGCCCATGGAGAACAAATGGCAGCTGTCGTATTCAAGTGGGATACAAACAGCTCAAAAAAATTCGATTATCGGTTACACTTGCAGTCACAGTAATTAATAGACGAATCAACTAAAATAACATTTATTATTAATTAATTCGTAATAGTACAATTTTTAAAATAAAGAAATTTAAATTTTGGATAACAAAATTATAAAGTTGTGTATTAAACCAAGCTTTAATCATCTGTGAATAGAGGAAGACAAGGAGAAACGATGGGAGGAAGAGCAAAAGCATAGTTATTAGGTTATGAGATGATTATTTATCGTTGACTAATCATAATAGTTTAAATACGTTATTCAAAAAATGTAAGTACAAACTTTTGTCCATTTAAACGGGGTACATGAGTACCAATAATTAGTCGTCCATTTATAGTTCCCGCTCAAACATTTTTTAATGAAAATTTTTACAGCATTTTCGTCTGTTGAAATGTGTATTGTGCGTAATAAATACACGTTCACAAGTAAATTCAGTCTCATTAATGAACATTATGAGCCATTCCCAAATTCGAAGTCTGTTGAAACCATTTATCTTTTTGCACATAATATGGATACAACTGTTGCTTTATTTAAAATTGTCATGTGACACTTCGTATTGTGATAAAGATGTACAAGATTAACAAATGTGCGAATATTAGGAACAGTATGATTTGGAAACGCTCCGTCTAAATGCGTTGGCAACTTTATAATACTGTCTTTATTTCAACCACAAATTAAAATGTAGTAAAATAAATAAACCATAGGTAAGTAATTACAATATCTGTGTACTCGCTATTTGTAAACGTAAGCATTTTGACAGAATTTTACCTGATAAACAAGTTTATTATTAATGCCAAAATATAATTGCAACAACTGACAAAACTGTCAATTGCTAAAACAAAATTTTTCATAGCTATTGCTACTGCATTCAATTATTAGAAAAATACGTGGAACGACTCGTCAATTTACGGGGTGGTAAAAATGCTAAAAAAAATATGCGATTTCGAGAAAAAGTTATTAAGAAATATTGTTGCTCTCGTCGAGTGACATTACTGGTTAAATTTAATGCACTTATTTCATTTACACCCTATATATATATATATATATATATATATATATATATATATATATATATATATATATATATATATATACCGGGTGGCGCTCGAAATCCGTTACATAGGCATTTAACATGAGAAAACAGTTTATCCTAGCGCGTTGCTCACTAGATTATTTTAGAAAAAAAATCCTCAACAGCGTTTCCTACATTATTGACCGTCCATTGTTGATCATTTTTTTTAGTAGCGAAACCAGCTTAAAAATACTGCCTGTTTTGTGGTAGAATTTTTTTGTTTTGGCGTTTCTATTGTTATGTTTGTTATATTACCTTTTGTAAATACCCTCTATTTTTACTTCTAATATATTTTTTTAATAAAAGATTAAAAATTTATTATAATTTCTTTTGGTGGAAAAACAAACCGAACTCTTGTCTCCACTAAGCTACCCAAATCCTTTTTGACGTTTATGCAAAAGTTAGCGACGCTGCCAGAGCGTTTTGTACTGTCGACCATCTCTCCTTGTGCTGTGTTACCGACCGATTGGCGCCCGAGCAAAGCAATTGACAGCACAGGAGACCTGCGTGTCTGAGCGAAATAGCGTTACAATGTATATATATATATATATATATATATATATATATATATATATATATATATATATATATATATATATATATACTTGGGAACAATATGATGATCTTGAGCGAGGTTGTTCCCTAGTTTTTTCCATTTTAAAATTTTTCTTACATTTGTTAACTTATACTTTGTAACTACAAAAGTATTGACTTTTGACAATATTATATTCGTTATATTATAAAATACATGTTTAATATTTTGTATTGTTTTTTCTTAAAAAGTTAAGTTTATAAGCAGAGTTCTCTCATACTTGTGACGTAGCAAAAATAAAACAATTTTCTCCCCCGGTATTATCAACAGACATTTAATTTTAAATGCCCATTTACCAAAAATAAGCACATCGAAATTCTGATTGCAATATTAGAAATCTTGCATACCGTATAAATTCGATGTTTTTGTTTGTTAAATGCTCATTTAAATTTAAATGTCTGTTTATAATACCGGGGGTCTATCTCTTATTAGCCGAATTTACTCGTGATCTGGATTATGTTTGTGTTCTCTTTTATATGTATTTTTTTATCAAATTAATGTTTTTTACAACTCAAATTAGAGTATTTACATTTTTACTAAGAACGTATCTGTTTTTAATATGAAAATTTTATTCTTTTCAGTACTATCCGGGTTTCATGTTATGAGAAATTTAAAACTAGATAATACATAGTAGGTATTCAGAAAATCATTAATCTCCAATAATTTCAGAACAATACATAGTATATATAGAAGTATTTGAAAAGTGAAATCACCCTTTTATCTCGCTTATTATTACATATACTTGTCCTACGTATGAGATATTATTTAATTTGTAAAAAAATGTGATTGTCATTTAGTAAATTTTCTAGTTTCTATTCCAGTTAAACCGGACGTAGGGACAATTTTATAATGAATACAATCTGCAAATTTTTTTAAAAAATATTTAAATTGCATTTTCTATTCTCTTCAACCATATCAAATAAGATAACACTATCGTTATTTTTTGTTAAAGAAAAATTGTCCATTTCCATACTTTTGATATAAGAATTTCTGACACAGCTGGCTGTTATATTAATTTTTAATTTATTTTTGTTTAAATAGTGACAGTGACAATACAGTATACAGTTAGTTAGTTACATACATAGTTACATGTTACATGTGAAAAATGTTTAAAATAAAATATTTAAAATAAATTTTATTTCAATTTATGTCATGAAACATTTTGAGAATATCATTTGGATGACGGTAGGTATGTAGTGTTGCTATGCTATTGTTCTTCATTTGAACTGAAGCACAAACTAGGAATAGTAGATCCAGATCATCCGAAATTTTACGATAATAATCGATTAAAGATTATGACGTTGCTTTTACAATAATGAAGCATTTTTATTACAAGAAGAAATATATATTATCAATTTTATTTTTCTAAAATTCTTAGTTAAAATTTGCTACCTTATAATTATTGAAGTTTATTATTATTTGCAATGGCTGAATACCACATTAATTAAAAATTAATAAATATATAGGTGTAACAGCGAAATCGTCTACAGCAATTATTCTTTATTATTATAGTTATACATCATTTATATGGCGATTCGGTAGCGTATTTTTTTCTAAATTAAACTATGTACTAGTCATATCCGTAGACAATGAAAATATTGAATAAAATGATTTTAAAAAATGTTACAGGTTGTGTACCATGTGACATACTGATCATAGAGCAAAATGAATTTTTAAAAAACTCTAAAATTTATGGCTGGTTTATTTGAAGAGAACATTTTAAGTACTGCTGGTTTATAGATATTCTAAATAATTACAATTAAATCTATAACAATATAAATATATCGCGCGCAGCGGACAAAAAGCTAGTAAAGGAATGTATTGGAAGTCCACTATGTCACGAGAGCCTACGAAATCATATGCGCTATTTGCATTATATTCGCTTATATTAACATAGTTTATTTATTTAATATTTTTGCGAATATGTATATACTTATTCCACAAGAAATGTAACGAACAGAGCCTATGGTTATTTAAGCAACCCAACTCCCCTTTCCGATACTCCTAAACTCTTCTTTCGGTGCATGTACTATAATAATTAATTTCAGTATTATTTAATGTAATTTTAATAATTTATTTTAATATGAAGCTTTCAATAAACGCTACTCCACCGGTACTCAAAATATACCCTTTATAAATTTAACATATGACATTATTTTTACTTATATAGATGATGAACATATCACTTCAGGTATTAGACCTTAGAAAAGTAACAAAAAAGTTTCAATGACCTAAAATTTTATGGAAAAGCAAATAATTAAGTCGGTGTGTAACGTTAGATATATTTTGCATATACTATCAACTGTATGAATTACGTTTTTTTGTGAAAGTGAACTAAATAGTAAAATCGAAATGCTAACTAACGCCAGTAAAACAATTGATATACATTCATACAAAAAAAATCGTCGGTGTGTGAATTTGTGTCCGTGAATGAATGAATACATAAATGAATCCAAAACGTGGCTTAGAAATTAGAATAAATATAACTTAGTTTACATTTCCTTGACTCATCAAAACCGAATTTTCAACTTATCAGGTTTCCATGGAACCTGAAATTAGCAGGAACATGATTTAGATTATAATAAAAAAACATCAATATAGTTATATACTTCTATCACAGTGTATGTGTATAGTATCTATAGGTGAGAGCTCGAGATGCGTTGACATGGCAAAGTAACTGGGAAACAAAATGGCGCCAACGCGACCCGTTAATATTTGACAGGTGTTTGACAGTTGGTGTGCCGGTTGTGGTTACAGGTTAAAATGATTTCTCGTTTAAGAGAAAATGTTTTACTACAGGATGCACAACAGGGTATGGATCAAATAAAGGGAAATATAGTCTTTTTAAGGTGCCAAAAATGTGGGATTTTCCGGAAGCCAGCTATGCTATAACCATAGAAACAGGTATTATGATAAAGAAAATTCTGATTGAAAAATGTCAATGTCAAGTGCATTTGACCTAATATGTTTGTTTTATAATTTTATTGGAAATATAGAAACCTGTACGGAATTTGTACAAAATACATATATAGAACTGACAAAAAATAAAACGTAATGTATTGAAAATATAGAATATTGTGCGTTATACATGAATAATTTAATACTTTAAATATTTTGTGTAAAAACCGGGTCGCAACAAAATTTGACTTCTAGCGGCATACTGTATGAACTAGCCCAGTTCGTAATGCATTGGGTTACATCGTACACTCACCTATAGATACTATACTGTGACTTCTATAAATATTACATATGAAATTGATAATTTATACTTAATGTATTAATAATTAATTAGTGGGTTATGAACGTAGTACAAAATTTTTGTTTAATGTGTACACTATTGTACACAATATGTACAATATTATGCGCTGTATAAAATTTACATTATTTGCTAATGAATGGCTACGTGAACTTGGCCCTCCATATATTTGATTATTATTTATAATATTATGAATGTAGTACAAAATTTCGTGTAATGCGTACATAATAGTACGTAATATGTACAATATTATGCACTGTACAAAACTTATCTCATTGCACATTATGCAATGCATTATGAAGGGCTGCGTGGAGTTGGCCTTCCATATATTTAAAAAAGGATTATGAATGTAGTACAAAATTTCGTTTAATGCGTACGTAATTGTACTTAATATGTACAATATTATTGGCTATATAAAATCGATCTCATTTGTTAATGAAGGGCTACGTGAAGTTGGCCCTCCATTTTGACATACATTAATTATACGCTAACTGAAAACGTACAAAATAAAATTTTTATTGCACATAATAAGTACAGAATTTTGATGTATATTTACAATTAATGGTTTTGAGAGGCCAACTTCACGGACCTCTTAGTGGCGTGTCTGTGACTTTCAGAGGCCCACCGACATGGAAGTTTCTAAAGAGACGCATAAGTAAACCGAGCCGCCATGTGCAAGACAGACCATTGTTACGTCAATTGGAGCAAGGCGTTTAGTTTATATGTTGCTTGGACAATACTCCACCGATTAAGAAGTGTAGCCACCCGAAAAGGTTGCACAGGCTATGTGTATTGAGGGTTTGAATACTTCATTGGCGCGTTTTTCTTAAAGTAGCAGTGGTGTGCAAACCATTGGGTCTACAGAGCTGATTTTATTTTTATATTACTTGTAATGATAAAGTCTTTGATGCTACCGCACAAAAAAAACGAGATTGGTTACATATACCGTATTAATGTTTCTCTTGAATTTAGCACATTGTGATTTTTTGGAGTGCATTTTGGCTTCCTTGGCCGATTGCGTAAGAACTCTACGTTATACCGGAAAATAAGACAATTAAAAGTTGCAGCGCATTCAAAGAGCTATCGATATAGGGCTCAGTGTCATGTCTGTGGCTATCAGAGGTCAGCCGACATGGAAGTTTCTAAAGAGTCGAGTACGTGCGCCGAGTTGCCGCCCTACGCGAGAGAGAACATTGTTGCATCAATTAGAGCAAACCGTTTGGTTTTTATGTTTGTGGGACTCCTACCGATTATGTGGTGTAGTTACCCGGAAATGACCCGCAGGCACTGTATATTGCGGGTTGTATATCTCATTGGCACGTGTTTTCTTATTAAAATCGCAGTGGTGCGCAAACCATTGGACCTACAGAGCTGATATGATTTTAGTATAAATTGTAATGGAAACGTCTTTGTTTTTGCAGTGCATAAAAGGAGTTTGGTTACATATATCGTATCCATTATCCTCATGAACAGAGCATTTTGTGGTTTTTTTTGGAGAAAATTTTGGTTGCTTTGACCGATTTTGCTAGAACGCTACGTTATATATGAAAACAACACTAGCGCGTTTAAAGATCTATCGATAGAGAACTTAGCGGCGTGTCTGTGGCTATCAGCGGTCCGCCGACACGGAAATTTCTAAAGGGACGTGTAGGTTCTCTCCCGTACAGGGCAGCATTGTTGTTTTCTTGTATAACGTGCTCTAATTGATGCAACAATGTTCTCTCTCGCGTAGGGCAATTCGGCGCACGTACTCGACTCTTTAGAAATTTCCGTGTCGGCGGGCCTCTGATAGCCACAGACACGCCTCTGAGCTCTATATCGATAGCTTTTGGAACGCGCTACAACTTTTATTTGTTTTTCGGCATGACGTAGGGTTCTTGTGAAATCGGCCAAGGAAGCCAAAATTTTCTCCAAAAAACTACAATGTACTCTGTTCAAGAGGAAAATGGATACGTTATAGGTAATGAAACTTCTTTTTATGCAATGCAGCATCAAATGCCTGATCATTACAATTAATATATATATATATATATATATATATATATATATATATATATATATATATATATATATATATATATATATATATAAATCAGCTCTTGGTTTGCGTACCACTGCGAGAAAAGATGCGCCAATGAGGTATACAACCCGCAATATACAAAGCCTACGTAGCATTGCCGGATGGCTACATCTTTTAATCAGTAGGGTTTGGTTCCAGCTACTTATGAACCAAACGGCTACTCGAACTGACACATCAATGATCTCTCGCACAGGGTGACTCTGTGCACCTACGCCTCCCTTTAGAAACTCATGTCGGTTGACCTCTGATAGCCACAGACATGCCACTAAGCCCTATATCTTTGAATGCGCTACAACTTTTATTTGGGTTATTTTCCGGTATAACGTAGAGTTCTTACGCAATCGGCCAAGGAAGCTAAAATGTACTCCAAAAAACCACAATGTGCTAAATTTGAGAGATACATGAATACGTTATATGTAACCAAACTCGTTTTTTTGCGCGGCAGCATCAAAGACTTTCTCATTACAAGTAATACAAAAATAAAATCAGCTCTGTAGACCCAATGGTTTGCACACCACTGCTACTTTAAGAAAAACGCGCCAATGAAGTATACAACCCTCAATACACATAGCCTGTGCAACCTTTTCGGATGGCTACACTTTTTAATCGGTAAAATATTGTCCAAGCAACATATACACTAAACGCCTTGCTCCAATTGACGTAACAATGGTGTCTGGTGTCTGTCTTGCACATGGCGGCTCGGCTCACTTAAGCGTCTGAAAGTCACAGACACGCCACTAATCGGCCAGGGAAGCCAAAATTTTCTTCAAAAAACACATTGTGCTAAATTTAAGAGGAAAATGTATACGTTATATGTAACCAAATATTTTTTTGCACTGCAGCATCAAATACCTTTCCATTGTTATTATTATTATTAGAAAAATTCAACTCTGAAGATCCAATGGTTTGCGTACCATGGCGACTTTAAGAAAACTGCGCCAATGCGGTATACAACCCGCAGTAACTTGTGCATCCGGGGCATTTCCGGGTGGTTACATCTCTTAATCGGTAGTGTATGGGCCCAGTGACGTATGTACCAAACGGCTTAATTGCATCAAAAAATGCAGGGTGAACTCCCTTAACATCCGAACTATATATTAAAATCATGGGTACTTATCTCTATTGTTTGTTGCTGGGTTGACGGGGGTTTCGGTAATGTGATACTGTCGCCTGGTTTTGAGGAAAGTCAGTAAGGGTGCCTTGATATTTGGGCGCCTTCCATTTCGCGATAGTGAAGGCTCTCTTCCACAATCATTAAATAAAATCGAACAAGAAGATGAAATATACGATGAAGAGGCTTAATTTTTAATTCATCTCATATCGTGTAATAATTATTGACCTGGATTATATTTTTGTTTATCTTAAAGCATTAAACCCCCGATTTCTGTGACTTACAAGTTTTGATTAATTTTTAAATTATGGTGTCTCGTATTTTTCGGTCTTTTTTCAAACTTTGTTTAGTGTATTAAATTTAAAAGCTGGTTTTAATGTCTTAAGATGAATTTTAGCAAACTAGACAAAAACCCGCGTCGTTTGACACAAAAAGTTCAATTGTACCGCATCATGTAGTTTTTGGACACCATTTTTTCTTTTGACTTTTGGTTGTCTTAAATGCATTAAACCCCTAATTTTTATGCCTTAAAAAGTGTATTCGTGATCTTTCGATAATGGTGCATATAAAACCACAAAAAGTTTAAATGAACCTAATCATATAATAATCGGTCTTTTTTTAAATTATTTTTGTGTCTTAAATGCAAAAGCCCCGGTTTCGATGCCTTCAAAACAAAAACCCGCAATGAATGACACAAAAAATTTATGTTCCTCATCACGTAATTTTTAGTCCTCTTTACCTTCCGTCACCTTTAGGTGCATATAAAACCACAAAAAGTTTAAATGAACATTATCACATAATAATTGGTCTTTTTAAAAATTTAGTTTATTGTCTTAAATTCAAAAGCCCCGGTTTTGATGCCTTTAAAGATATATTAGCAAACTAGACAAAAACCCGCAATGAATGACACAAAAAATTTATGTTCCTCATCCCGTAATTTTAGGTCCTTTTTACCTTCCGTCACCTTTAGGTAAGGAAGGTATTGTCTGGTCAAAAAAATCGATAATGAGTTTTTAATGAATAAGTATGTTTTAGGGTCCCTAAACTAGATTTTACTATTTTTACAATGATGTACAGTGACCGCCACGTTCATCCCAACAGCTGTGTACATGCGGTCGTCTGGCATTTTGCGTGCAATTTCTAAAAATGTTCATATAACAAATTTCATTTCATTTTTTATCTTCATATGTGTGTGACGATCCTTTCGGATTCGATAATTTCAGTACTACAATTCCAAAAATTACAATTTTTTCATGTTTCTATTATTTTATATTATGAAGATATAATTATATTTTGGTACACAGTATGTATGTATGTATGTATGTATGTATGTATGTATGTATGTATGTATGTATGTATGTATGTATGTATGTATGTATGTATGTATGTATTTATGTATGTATGTATGTATGTATGTATGTATGTATGTATGTATGTATGTATTTATGTATGTATGTATGTATGTATGTATGTATGTATGTATGTATGTATGTATGTATGTATGTATGTATGTATGTATGTATGTATGTATGTATGTATGTATGTATGTATGTATGTATGTATGTATGTATGTATGTATGTATGTATGTATGTATGTATGTATGTATGTATGTATGTATGTATGTATGTATGTATGTATGTATGTATGTATGTATGTATGTATGTATGTATGTATGTATGTATGTATGTATGTATGTATGTATGTATGTATGTATGTATGTATGTATGTATGTATGTATGTATGTATGTATGTATGTATGTATGTATGTATGTATGTATGTATGTATGTATGTATGTATGTATGTATGTATGTATGTATGTATGTATGTATGTATGTATGTATGTATGTATGTATGTATGTATGTATGTATGTATGTATGTATGTATGTATGTATGTATGTATGTATGTATGTATGTATGTATGTATGTATGTATGTATGTATGTATGTATGTATGTATGTATGTATGTATGTATGTATGTATGTATGTATGTATGTATGTATGTATGTATGTATGTATGTATGTATGTATGTATGTATGTATGTATGTATGTATGTATGTATGTATGTATGTATGTATGTATGTATGTATGTATGTATGTATGTATGTATGTATGTATGTATGTATGTATGTATGTATGTATGTATGTATGTATGTATGTATGTATGTATGTATGTATGTATGTATGTATGTATGTATGTATGTATGTATGTATGTATGTATGTATGTATGTATGTATGTATGTATGTATGTATGTATGTATGTATGTATGTATGTATGTATGTATGTATGTATGTATGTATGTATGTATGTATGTATGTATGTATGTATGTATGTATGTATGTATGTATGTATGTATGTATGTATGTATGTATGTATGTATGTATGTATGTATGTATGTATGTATGTATGTATGTATGTATGTATGTATGTATGTATGTATGTATGTATGTATGTATGTATGTATGTATGTATGTATGTATGTATGTATGTATGTATGTATGTATGTATGTATGTATGTATGTATGTATGTATGTATGTATGTATGTATGTATGTATGTATGTATGTATGTATGTATGTATGTATGTATGTATGTATGTATGTATGTATGTATGTATGTATGTATGTATGTATGTATGTATGTATGTATGTATGTATGTATGTATGTATGTATGTATGTATGTATGTATGTATGTATGTATGTATGTATGTATGTATGTATGTATGTATGTATGTATGTATGTATGTATGTATGTATGTATGTATGTATGTATGTATGTATGTATGTATGTATGTATGTATGTATGTATGTATGTATGTATGTATGTATGTATGTATGTATGTATGTATGTATGTATGTATGTATGTATGTATGTATGTATGTATGTATGTATGTATGTATGTATGTATGTATGTATGTATGTATGTATGTATGTATGTATGTATGTATGTATGTATGTATGTATGTATGTATGTATGTATGTATGTATGTATGTATGTATGTATGTATGTATGTATGTATGTATGTATGTATGTATGTATGTATGTATGTATGTATGTATGTATGTATGTATGTATGTATGTATGTATGTATGTATGTATGTATGTATGTATGTATGTATGTATGTATGTATGTATGTATGTATGTATGTATGTATGTATGTATGTATGTATGTATGTATGTATGTATGTATGTATGTATGTATGTATGTATGTATGTATGTATGTATGTATGTATGTATGTATGTATGTATGTATGTATGTATGTATGTATGTATGTATGTATGTATGTATGTATGTATGTATGTATGTATGTATGTATGTATGTATGTATGTATGTATGTATGTATGTATGTATGTATGTATGTATGTATGTATGTATGTATGTATGTATGTATGTATGTATGTATGTATGTATGTATGTATGTATGTATGTATGTATGTATGTATGTATGTATGTATGTATGTATGTATGTATGTATGTATGTATGTATGTATGTATGTATGTATGTATGTATGTATGTATGTATGTATGTATGTATGTATGTATGTATGTATGTATGTATGTATGTATGTATGTATGTATGTATGTATGTATGTATGTATGTATGTATGTATGTATGTATGTATGTATGTATGTATGTATGTATGTATGTATGTATGTATGTATGTATGTATGTATGTATGTATGTATGTATGTATGTATGTATGTATGTATGTATGTATGTATGTATGTATGTATCGTATGTATGTATGTATGTATGTATGTATGTATGTATGTATGTATGTATGTATGTATGTATGTATGTATGTATGTATGTATGTATGTATGTATGTATGTATGTATGTATGTATGTATGTATGTATGTATGTATGTATGTATGTATGTATGTATGTATGTATGTATGTATGTATGTATGTATGTATGTATGTATGTATGTATGTATGTATGTATGTATGTATGTATGTATGTATGTATGTATGTATGTATGTATGTATGTATGTATGTATGTATGTATGTATGTATGTATGTATGTATGTATGTATGTATGTATGTATGTATGTATGTATGTATGTATGTATGTATGTATGTATGTATGTATGTATGTATGTATGTATGTATGTATGTATGTATGTATGTATGTATGTATGTATGTATGTATGTATGTATGTATGTATGTATGTATGTATGTATGTATGTATGTATGTATGTATGTATGTATGTATGTATGTATGTATGTATGTATGTATGTATGTATGTATGTATGTATGTATGTATGTATGTATGTATGTATGTATGTATGTATGTATGTATGTATGTATGTATGTATGTATGTATGTATGTATGTATGTATGTATGTATGTATGTATGTATGTATGTATGTATGTATGTATGTATGTATGTATGTATGTATGTATGTATGTATGTATGTATGTATGTATGTATGTATGTATGTATGTATGTATGTATGTATGTATGTATGTATGTATGTATGTATGTATGTATGTATGTATGTATGTATGTATGTATGTATGTATGTATGTATGTATGTATGTATGTATGTATGTATGTATGTATGTATGTATGTATGTATGTATGTATGTATGTATGTATGTATGTATGTATGTATGTATGTATGTATGTATGTATGTATGTATGTATGTATGTATGTATGTATGTATGTATGTATGTATGTATGTATGTATGTATGTATGTATGTATGTATGTATGTATGTATGTATGTATGTATGTATGTATGTATGTATGTATGTATGTATGTATGTATGTATGTATGTATGTATGTATGTATGTATGTATGTATGTATGTATGTATGTATGTATGTATGTATGTATGTATGTATGTATGTATGTATGTATGTATGTATGTATGTATGTATGTATGTATGTATGTATGTATGTATGTATGTATGTATGTATGTATGTATGTATGTATGTATGTATGTATGTATGTATGTATGTATGTATGTATGTATGTATGTATGTATGTATGTATGTATGTATGTATGTATGTATGTATGTATGTATGTATGTATGTATGTATGTATGTATGTATGTATGTATGTATGTATGTATGTATGTATGTATGTATGTATGTATGTATGTATGTATGTATGTATGTATGTATGTATGTATGTATGTATGTATGTATGTATGTATGTATGTATGTATGTATGTATGTATGTATGTATGTATGTATGTATGTATGTATGTATGTATGTATGTATGTATGTATGTATGTATGTATGTATGTATGTATGTATGTATGTATGTATGTATGTATGTATGTATGTATGTATGTATGTATGTATGTATGTATGTATGTATGTATGTATGTATGTATGTATGTATGTATGTATGTATGTATGTATGTATGTATGTATGTATGTATGTATGTATGTATGTATGTATGTATGTATGTATGTATGTATGTATGTATGTATGTATGTATGTATGTATGTATGTATGTATGTATGTATGTATGTATGTATGTATGTATGTATGTATGTATGTATGTATGTATGTATGTATGTATGTATGTATGTATGTATGTATGTATGTATGTATGTATGTATGTATGTATGTATGTATGTATGTATGTATGTATGTATGTATGTATGTATGTATGTATGTATGTATGTATGTATGTATGTATGTATGTATGTATGTATGTATGTATGTATGTATGTATGTATGTATGTATGTATGTATGTATGTATGTATGTATGTATGTATGTATGTATGTATGTATGTATGTATGTATGTATGTATGTATGTATGTATGTATGTATGTATGTATGTATGTATGTATGTATGTATGTATGTATGTATGTATGTATGTATGTATGTATGTATGTATGTATGTATGTATGTATGTATGTATGTATGTATGTATGTATGTATGTATGTATGTATGTATGTATGTATGTATGTATGTATGTATGTATGTATGTATGTATGTATGTATGTATGTATGTATGTATGTATGTATGTATGTATGTATGTATGTATGTATGTATGTATGTATGTATGTATGTATGTATGTATGTATGTATGTATGTATGTATGTATGTATGTATGTATGTATGTATGTATGTATGTATGTATGTATGTATGTATGTATGTATGTATGTATGTATGTATGTATGTATGTATGTATGTATGTATGTATGTATGTATGTATGTATGTATGTATGTATGTATGTATGTATGTATGTATGTATGTATGTATGTATGTATGTATGTATGTATGTATGTATGTATGTATGTATGTATGTATGTATGTATGTATGTATGTATGTATGTATGTATGTATGTATGTATGTATGTATGTATGTATGTATGTATGTATGTATGTATGTATGTATGTATGTATGTATGTATGTATGTATGTATGTATGTATGTATGTATGTATGTATGTATGTATGTATGTATGTATGTATGTATGTATGTATGTATGTATGTATGTATGTATGTATGTATGTATGTATGTATGTATGTATGTATGTATGTATGTATGTATGTATGTATGTATGTATGTATGTATGTATGTATGTATGTATGTATGTATGTATGTATGTATGTATGTATGTATGTATGTATGTATGTATGTATGTATGTATGTATGTATGTATGTATGTATGTATGTATGTATGTATGTATGTATGTATGTATGTATGTATGTATGTATGTATGTATGTATGTATGTATGTATGTATGTATGTATGTATGTATGTATGTATGTATGTATGTATGTATGTATGTATGTATGTATGTATGTATGTATGTATGTATGTATGTATGTATGTATGTATGTATGTATGTATGTATGTATGTATGTATGTATGTATGTATGTATGTATGTATGTATGTATGTATGTATGTATGTATGTATGTATGTATGTATGTATGTATGTATGTATGTATGTATGTATGTATGTATGTATGTATGTATGTATGTATGTATGTATGTATGTATGTATGTATGTATGTATGTATGTATGTATGTATGTATGTATGTATGTATGTATGTATGTATGTATGTATGTATGTATGTATGTATGTATGTATGTATGTATGTATGTATGTATGTATGTATGTATGTATGTATGTATGTATGTATGTATGTATGTATGTATGTATGTATGTATGTATGTATGTATGTATGTATGTATGTATGTATGTATGTATGTATGTATGTATGTATGTATGTATGTATGTATGTATGTATGTATGTATGTATGTATGTATGTATGTATGTATGTATGTATGTATGTATGTATGTATGTATGTATGTATGTATGTATGTATGTATGTATGTATGTATGTATGTATGTATGTATGTATGTATGTATGTATGTATGTATGTATGTATGTATGTATGTATGTATGTATGTATGTATGTATGTATGTATGTATGTATGTATGTATGTATGTATGTATGTATGTATGTATGTATGTATGTATGTATGTATGTATGTATGTATGTATGTATGTATGTATGTATGTATGTATGTATGTATGTATGTATGTATGTATGTATGTATGTATGTATGTATGTATGTATGTATGTATGTATGTATGTATGTATGTATGTATGTATGTATGTATGTATGTATGTATGTATGTATGTATGTATGTATGTATGTATGTATGTATGTATGTATGTATGTATGTATGTATGTATGTATGTATGTATGTATGTATGTATGTATGTATGTATGTATGTATGTATGTATGTATGTATGTATGTATGTATGTATGTATGTATGTATGTATGTATGTATGTATGTATGTATGTATGTATGTATGTATGTATGTATGTATGTATGTATGTATGTATGTATGTATGTATGTATGTATGTATGTATGTA
>OY720451.1:34160275-34352775 GCA_963082715.1 Harpalus rubripes | reverse complement strand
TTGGACGACCGGAAGTACCCTAATTTGAACATTTTCACAGTTTTTCTTGAAAAAACGCTTAAATATCATTTTTTCATATTTAATGTTAATATAAATATTAAAGAATATTCTATTCTGTATACGATTTGACTACATTTTATACTTCATATTCAATTTAAAAATGCAGCCAGCTGTGTTATAACCATGGAAACATCTATCATATTAAGAAAATTTAATTAGAACGAAATAACAGATTACATTTATGACGTATATCTAAATGTCTAAATTATATTAATAGCGTTGTCATTGTTACCACAAAAACATACGTGACAGTTACAACAATTCTCCCCCACTTAATTGGAAGCATTTTAAAAGTTAGTAACATAATCCTGGAGATATTGAGGTGTTCTTCTTTGACGTTCAGATCTTCGGAGTTGAATTTATGGGATGGCTTGTGCTTGATCATTGTTGATTGCTTCATTTTCAAAACAATTGTTAGATGCTGAAGTTTCTTACTGCAGTGGATCAAATTCATTTGCGTGATTTTGATTTGTATTTGGTTCTGTATTTAAGGTCGGTTCGTCGAAAGTAACTGATTTATTATGGATATTCGTTTTCCGCAGTTGCTTTATATGGCGTTTAATAGTTCGTCCTTCATCTAGTTCGACAATGTAATGAAGTTTCTCTAGTTTCCTAATGATTGTTCTAAGCTTCCATAGATATTTATTTTCAATGAAGAAACGTGTTTGTACTTTCTCCCCCACTTGAAGAGAACGTGTGCGTGGTTGATTTGGTTGATCAGATTTATGTTTATGATGTGGACGAATTGCATCTAACTTGATCCCGATAGGTCGATGTAAATACATATCAGCTGGTGATTTCCCGTTGGCTAAGGGTGTAGCTCGATAACGAAGTAGGATTTTTAAGATTTTCTGATTTATAGAGATATTTTCATTCTTCATTGTTTTTAATCGTTCTTTTAGTGTTTGGACGTTTTGTTCAGCTAGCCCATTTGTTGCTGGGTGCCCTGGTGCAATGACTATTGTTTAATTCCATTCATTTGGAAATAGTTTTTAAAAAAATTTCTAGTGAATATTGATGCGTTGTCCGATACCATCACAAATGGATATCCGTGAGTTGAAAAAATTTCATGATTTATTATATTTATTGAATTCGGAGCGTCTTTGAGCACTTTAATTTCTGCCCAACGAGATTTAGAGTCTATTAGAACAAAGTAATAAAATCCTTTTAATGTACCCGCATAATCTATGTGAATGCCATCCCAATTATTAGTTGGAGGACCCCTATGGTGTATAGAGCCTTTGAAGGATTATATTTAATAGATGATTATGTTTCACATGATTCTACCATCATTTCAATATCTTTATCGATATTTTGCCACGTACAATACCGACTAGCCAATTGTTTCATTTTTGTTATGCCAAGATGTGTTGAATTTAGATCATTCAATATTTCATGTTCTTCTTTAAATAAAATGTTATTATTTAAAGTGTATTCACTATCAAATGTTGTATATTGCAGGTCCTGTTTTAATTTTGATAATGTTTCATCTTTGCTTGTTTTCTTTAATAATCCGTTCTGATGTTAAATTTTCACTTGATATTTCAAACACTGTTGTTTCATATACTTGATTTACTTCTTCATTGATCATCAAATCAGTAGACATGTTATTTTGTTTTAGTGGTGCTCTAGACAAACAGTCAACATTTTCTATTTCAATTCCTTTTTTAAATTTCACATCGTAATCGAAACCTGTTAGAAAAGTAGCATATCGTAAAAGACGAGAAGATGACATTTTAGGCAAATTTGATTTTTGATTAAAAATTCTTGTTAATGGTTGATTATCAGTCCATGTTGTGAAACGTCGTCCATAAAGGTAGTCAAAAAATGGTTTACTCCAAAAACGATTGCCAGTGCTTCCCGGTATAGTTGTGAGTAGTTCTGTTCTGCATTAGATAAAGAACGTGAAGAAAATGCAATTGGTCGTTCTTCATATCATACGGCTGCAATTCCTGTAGGACTTGCATCGGTACATAATGTAACTAGTAGATTAGAATCCAATGGTATGGTACTACTACTTGATCGCTAGCTATTTCGTTCTTGAGTTTAATAAAAGCGGCTTCACCTTCAGTGGACCAAATAAACGTTTGATTTTTTCTTAACAATTTTCGTAATGGATAGGTAGTGGTAGAAAGATCTAGTAAAAAGCGAGAATAATACGTGGCCATGCCTAAGAATCGACGTAATTCTGTAACATTCTTGGGTTGTGGCATCTTAATAACTGCTTTTACCTTTGATTGCGATTTTGATATTTTGTTGTGTTCTATTTCGTGACCAAGATATTCGATTTTTGTTTGGAAATATGTACATTTCTTTTTATTTTTAAATTTAAATGTAAATCATACTCACGTAATGTTTGTTAATATACAAACAGATTTCTTTTGCAATCTTCTAGTGATTCTCCGTGTATGATAATATCATCAAAATAAGCAATGATATTTCGTAATCCTTTCAAATTTGATCTATTGCTTGATTAAATTTAGCTGGTGCCGTTTTAATTCCAAAACTTAATCTATTCATTCGAAAAGTTCCTCGATGTGTAGATATTGTTTGTATCCACTTTAAAATGAAGGTATGCTTTACGTAAATCTAGTCGACAAAAATATTTTGAATTACCTAAACTGTTTATTACTTCTTCGATTTTCTTTATTGGATAATTTGCGTTTATTAGCGAATCATTTACGCCGACTTTATAATCTACGTAAAGTCTAACTGTTCCATCTCCCTTTGGTATCACTACCAACGGTGATCCCCAGTCACTGGTAACTGATTTTTTTATGATACCTGCCTCTTCTAAATTATCTAATTCTAGTTCTACTTTTTCACGAAGAGCAAATGACACATTTCGTTCTGGTGTATAACTGGGTTTCGCGCCTTCTCTAAGTTGAACTTTGATAATAAAATTTGGAACACAACCAACTTTTTGAGTAAACATTTCAGGAAAAGCATTTTTGATTTCTGTTCCGTCGTTTATTGATAGTATTTGATTGTCATTGATTTTGTTCCAGTTTTCTTGATCGATTTCTCTTAAATTTATTTTTAAGTGTCGTACCCATATTCTTCCTAAAACGGGGTCGTATCCATTCGGAATGATATAAATATCTTTATGAGATACACGATCTTTATATTCAACTTTAACTCGAACTTTCCCAAGAGGATAAAATATATTTTCTGTGTATGAGCGAAAAGCAATATCTGTTGGTTTCAGTGGTTTACTTAAATCTAACTTTTTGATTTGATTTTCTGGTATCAATGTATAACCGGCGCCAATATCTACTTCGAATTTTTGATACTGATTTTCAATCTTGACTGAGGTGAAGTATTTCTTTGTACCTTTCACTATATTATTTGATATGTGTTGGTCATATATGTCGACAATTCGGTTAACTCCTAGATTTTCGTAAGTATTGACTTGATTTTCATAATTTGATATTTGAAGAATATGATTTAGAATTTGTTTGTTTATTTTTAAGAAGAGTTTTGATACATACTTTTTCTATATGTCCTGTTGCATTACATGACGAACATTTTAGATTGTATGGCGTTGTTTGACAATTTTTAGATATATGGTTATTCCTACCATATCGTAAACAAAGATTATTGATTCCAAGTTGCTTATAATTTAGGCGTTCCTTTGATTTGGATGTCGTATGTTGATTTTGATTTGATCGGTTGAAGTTAATCTTGTTTTGATTTTGATTTCGATAATCTGTGCTGCATTTTTCTCCTCTGGATTGTTGTTGATTTTTAGATATCTTCTGGATAAAATTAATGGAGATATTTGATGACTGCGTTTTTGATAATGCAAGACTGTCTACTTTTGATGCAATTGCTTTTGATACAATATCATTAAAGTCAAGTAATTCTGATTGCAGGATCTGTTCTTTGATCCAACAATCTTTTATTCCACGAATAAATTGTGCTCTAAGGAATATGTCTGCCGCTGATACATTGTCTTTACATTCGTATATCACCATAAAGTCACAATCAGCAATATCAAGACGCAATACAGCCACGCAATCTGCAATTGTTTGATGTTCATTTTAAAATGTTGACAAGAAATAATGTTGAGATACTAGCGGGCTCTTCCTTGGAGATAAATGTTTTTCTAATTGATTTATTAGCTTTTCATAATCTAGATCTACTGGTGCCCTTGGTGCTACTAATGCTGCTAAAATGTTGATGCTCCAATAGAGTTTAATAACATTTGTGCGCTCTTTTTCTAATCGTGCTTTAAATCTTTCATTGTAATATAATTTTCAAACCTTTGTCGGTAATATTTGAATTTCTCCTTTTTCGGGTCAAAATTTTCAAACGGGAGTACATTTGATACGTTGATAATAGATTGGGGCTGTTGCACATGTTTACCTCCACTTTCAGATTTAAATAAATAAATATATCACGGCTTATTACCCATTGCTGGGTGTGCCAATCTGCTTTCTACACAGATGTCGGTAATGCTGAAATATTTGCACCGTGCGGGCGCTTACCAGGAGTCACCTCACTGGCACTCATTGCTGGCGTGGAGAGTGCACCACAGGGGTCAATTTTGTGCCATTTAAAATTGGAAAAATTCGGCGTCGGTCGGGACCGAACCCGGTTCCCCAGATTCGCGACCTGACGCTCAGGCATGCGGCCACGAGACCCCATTTTCTAATAAGACTTGTAGTTGTGCAGAATCTATATTTATAGTTATAATAATTAATATTGATAATTGACAGATTCAAAAATAATGTCAGTTTACCTCGTCGCCAAAACTGTTGTGATTGTGACTAAGTTTAATCACTAGAATACACGCTATTTGATACACAAGAAGAACTAGTAGCTTTTTAATATTATTTAATTAGAAAGAAATAACATATTACATTTATGACGTTTATCTAAATATCTAAATTATATTAGTAGCGTTGTTATTATTAACATGAAAACATACGTGACAGTTACAACAGAAAATTCTGAATGATAAATGTCAGTGTCAAGTGCAATTGACATAGTATGTTATAATTTTACTAGAAATTTATAGAATTTCTTACAAGAAACTTTCTGTATGGAATTTGTACAAAATACATAGATCAGACTAAAGGTAATTTACTGGAAATATGAAATCTTTTACAAAAAAATTTCTGTGTGGAATTTTTACAAACTACGTAGAACTGATGGAAGGTAATGTGCTGGCCGCATCAGAATTT
Organism: Harpalus rubripes; assembly: GCA_963082715.1. Classification (NCBI taxonomy): domain Eukaryota; kingdom Metazoa; phylum Arthropoda; class Insecta; order Coleoptera; family Carabidae; genus Harpalus; species Harpalus rubripes. Next base: position 34,347,526 of record OY720451.1, on the reverse strand, counting down.
TTAATTTTGAAAATACTACTATGGCGTAAAGCCCCCGGCCCAATTTTTACCATAAGATTATTCTTACCTTATGTTCCTTATCACGTGACTTTTGGTAGCTAGGCTACCGGACTAATTCAGATGCAACATACTTACAAGCAGGTATAAATCAGGAACGCTACGTTTTGGAAATGGTCGATGCTTGGTCTTTAAATATGTGGCTCAGACCAAATATTAGACGCCGTGTTCCCTATACTGCGACATGTTTTGTTGTGAAGCCACTCCTTGGTGGGTGAGGTGTTAAGTGGGGTTAGAAGGGAATGAGGCGTTTATTTTGTAAAGCGTGTTGCATGCCAGTTTGTTATTAATTTTCTACATTTGAATGTGATTTGATCAGGTTATGTGCTTTTTTGAGTAAACTTTTTGTTTCACAGTATATTTTGTTTGTACTGTAAATTATTCAGCATGGATCATCGCTGCTTAGTATGTAATAAACCATCAAATATAAAAAAAGCTTAATAGAAGCTTTCATCTTTAAGTTTTCATAAAAATAAATCTTTTAGTGTCAATTACTACAAAAGATTGTGTAGGTTGCCAGTTGATATACTCGTAGCTAAAAGAGACGAATGATTGAATGCAATACATCAAGGCATAATTTTTAAACGGGTTCCGTCAAAAATTCAATTTGTATTCTATCCATTTAATAAAAAATATAAATATGTAATAAATATAATGATTAATTAATTCACATATCTCTTGAGTTTTCCAAACAATAAAAATAACATTTTATCTACATATTATATAATAATGTACTTATATATATATATATATATATATATATATATATATATATATATATATATATATATATATATATATATATATATATATATATATATGATTTCAAATATTTATACCTATTTTGTTACAATTTTCTTTTTGTATATAATTTATTACAAAGTATTACAATTGATATTTGATAAGGGTGAATCAGTGTTTACCTTATATATTTTTCTAACAATTCTGCGTTGCGTTGATGGAGATGAGATGATAGGACAGCCACAAACATCCAAGCCCCTGGTGAGAATCGAACCCACGACCCCAACAACCGAGCGGAGATGGTCGCTTCGAGCGTTGCAAAAGCACGCTTCCTCCTCACTCGGCCACCGAGGCGGCTAAATATTTATACCCATTTTGATTATAAAGATATAATATCTGACGAAAGATAAAGATTGCTCTATATATATATATATATATATACCGTGTGTCTATCTTAAGGGTGTACATAGGTGATTAACATGGGAAATCAGTTGTTTGCAATTTTCTGTTCGCATAATTATTTTAAGCAAAAATGCGTCAAATAAAAGTTTTAGGGTATAAAATTCTGCACCTAAATCAATAAACAGAATTACTTTTACGTGCTTTGTAAGGACAGAAATTAAATATGGAAATGTCGAAAATTACATTGAAAATATCGACAGCCAGGGAATTGAACAAAAAATAAATAAATGCTTAACGTTTTATCAAATTGTCAGAAACGTCAAATAAGTTATCTTACGTTGTAACAGATAAAACGTCAAGTATTTATTTATTTTTTGTAAATTCTATGGCTGTCGATATTTTCAAAATAATTTTCGACATTTATATAATTAATTTCTGTCGTTACAAAGCATGTAAAGGTAATTATAGTTGTTAACACTTAGATGTGGAATTTTGTGCCCTATACCTTTTATTTGACGCATTTTTGCTTAAAATAATTACGCGAACAGAAAATTGCAAACAACTGATTTCCCATGTTAATCACATATGTACACATTTAAGCCAGACACACGGTATATATATATATATATATATACAGGGTGTAAATGAAATAACTGCATTAAATTTAACCAGTAATGTAACTCGACGAGAACAACAATATTTCTTAATAACTTTTTTTTCTAAGTCTTTTAGATTTTGAGTTAAAATTCTGTAAAGATTTGTTGCATATTTAATTACCCGCCTATGGAGAACAAAGAGACAAATGGCTGCGCTGCCGTATTCAAGTGAGATACAAGCAGCTCAAAAATTCTCGGTTATCGGTTACACTTACAGTCACAGTTATTAATAAACGAATCAAGCGAAATAACATTATTATTAATTAATACGTAATAGTACAATTTTTAAAATAAATAAATTTAAAAATTGGATAACAAAAGTATAAAGTTGTGTATTGAACCAGGCTTTTAATCACGTGAATAGTGGAAGACAAGGAGAAACGAGGTAACGAGACGAAAAGCAAAAGCATAGTTATTAGGTTATGAGATGATTATTTATGGTCGATAAATCATAATAGTTTAAATACGTTATTCAAAAAATGTAAGTACAAACTTTTGTCCATTTAAAAGAAGTACTTGAGTACCTATAATTAGTCGTCCATTTATTGTTCCCGCTCAAATATGTTTTAATGAAAATTTTTACAGTATTTTCGTCTGTCGAGATGTGTATTGTGCATAATAAATACACCTTCCCAAGTAAATTCAGTCTCATTAATGAACATTATGAGCCATTCCCAAAATTGAAGTCTGTTATGTGCTGAAAACAGAACTTTTTGCACATATTATGGATATAACTGTTGCTTTTTTAAAAATTGCCATATGTGACACTCCGTATTGTGATGTGATAAAGATGTACAAGATTAATAAATGTGCGAATATTAAGAACAGAATGATTTGGTGATGATTTGGAAACGCTCCGTGTAAATGCGTTGGCACCTCCATGACACTGTCTTTATGTCAACCGTGATGTCAACTAAAATATAGTACAGATACGAGTAAAAAAATAAATAAATAAACCATAGGTAAGTAGTTAAAATGTCTGTGCACTTGCATTTTGACAGAATTTTACCTTATAAACAAGTTTATTACTAATGTCAAAATTTAATTGCAACAATTGACAGGACTGTCAATTGCTAAAACAAAATTTTTCATAGCTATTGTTACTGCTTTCAATTATCACAAAAATATTTGGAACGACTCGTCAATTTACGGGGTGGTAAAAAAAAAGTTATTAAGAAATATTGTTGCTCTCGCCGAGTTATGTTACTGGTTAAATTTAATGCACTAATTTCATTTACACCCTGTATAGCAATCTTTATATTTTCGTCAGATACATCTTTATAATCAAAATAGGTATAAATATTTAGCCGCCCCGGTGGCCGGATGAGTTGAGGCAGCGTGCTTCTTCAGCGCTCGAGGCGACCATCACCGCTCGGTTCTTTGGGTAGTGGGTTCGATTCCCACCAGGGGCTTGGATGTTTGTGGCTGTCCTATCATCTCATCTCTATCAACGCAACGCAAAAACACTGATTTGCCCTCATCAAATATCAATTGTAATACTTTGTAATAAATTATATACAATAAAAACTTGTATCAAAATAGGTATAAATATTTGAAAACATTGTAAATATAATTTTTCTTTTTTAAACCAAAATCGCTTAATAGGTTACTAAATGGCAGCTGCTCCGTTGCTGTCACTTTGAAACTACTGAAAATGCAACCCGCATTTCGCTAGTTAGCTCGGCACGCCCATTTCAGTTCCTGCTTGACAACAAATAGTAGTATGCGGAGTCTAATTTATGTTTGGTCTGAGATTGGCGGTGTAGCAATCGGTGGCGCAGCAAGTGCGATGGACACGTGCTTACGTCCGTTGGGATACAATAATTTTTTTCTTTAAAATATGTGGCGGGAACATAAACTTGTCCGAAACAGTTTGGGAACCACTGTTCAATAACCCCTATTACAGTGGCACTAACTCGGGCCGGGCTACTCGGCCCTGACGAACACAGACACAGGTCGCAGAGTCTGAGTAGAGAGCTAGTGCTGAGAACTCGTACAGTAAAAAGTCTTAACATTTATCCTTCAAACCGCATCCCAGATAGCTCTTTTGCGAAGAATCAAAGAAAATATACGGAGCATCTGGGCTACCGGGTACGCAATAGGCAAAAATCAGAGCTCAGCACGGGTTTCGCTGTTTCGCGCGCACAACGCATATCGAAGGCCAGCACTCTCGAATCAGTGGGCCGTAACGAACGACAAGGTAAGTGGATCTCCTACTTTTATGGCCAGATCCTTATTCCATTTAACGGCTCTATTCTTAATAAATCTGTAGGTCGTACAAATCTGTAAATAATGAACAAAAGAGTAAAGAATACTGTCACATTTATGTATAATTTTGTATTAATCAACAAAAATAGATGCGTATTTGCCAGTTATTAAGGCTCTGTAAAACTAACAGACTCGTTCAGAATTAGCATGTAAAACTCCTTAACATATGATATAAGTCACAACTCAAACAATGTATAGTAATATAAGGTTTGTTCCTACACGATTTTGGATGCATTCATGTGCACTACGCAATACGCATTCATGAAACTTTTGTACGCATGTTTTGTTCATGTACTCATTTAGTCATATGTAAGAAACTTTATATGATTCGAACAGACAACAGACATGTCATATCATATTAATTAAATACTGTTTGCTCTACACAAAAATATTAGTCAATAAATTATCGGAAAACAAATATTAATTATTTAGCATATTACATACCCTAAGAGTAATTACTGTTCTTTATTCGAGTTTTGCCAAATATCAAATCCATTTCTTCATCAGATGAATTAGATACAGATAAAAATTCTGGATCAGATTCGAATTCCAAATCACTCAATATGTTACTTATAAATATAAACAATCACAGGTTATGCTTCGATATTTTCCTCGCAACGCAATTGTGATGCGCATGGGCTGACAAATGATACATATCACAGTCCGCGGATGCGTATATGTTTGTTGAAACAAACATAACAGTCCGATGGACTGTACAACAGTCGGTTGGAATGATATTTTTAAAAGGCGCATGAGTCTGACATACATATAAATATCCGGACTAGCTGTAGGAACAAACCTTTAAAAGAAATAAAAATCCGGTAAAAGAAACTAAAAGAGCAGTACGATTTTTCAATTTCATAAAACCATTAAAATCTGAAAGCATGTTAGAATAGACAATGTTTCTCCTGATGCTAAGATTGGAGAACAATGAACCCAGTTTAGCGGTTTTTGACGATTTACAATGCCAGATCAAATCACCTGTTGGTGTAAATGGAAAAGTATTTGAAGAGGAAAGCATAAAATTCGAAACAGAATATTATGAAGCAATTAGTCTTGAACGTACGTTGATAGAGAACTAGAACGCATCACTTAGCAAGATAATAATGCAACGAGTGCCAGAATCAAATTGTTCGGTGCAGTTGTCCACCATAAAAATTCCACGAATCGACTGAGCCTTGACACTTGGTTCTCTTTTGACAGAACTTTTAAACCATTGACGAAACGTTAGATGCAGTACAACAATTTTATTATCTGATATCAGCATTGTCAAGTGACACAGGTAGTATTATTGAGGCACTAGAAATAACGAAACAAAATTACGAAGCACCAACTAGCGTAGAAATTACTGGAAGACCGCTAACGATTCAAAAGCATGTACACGCACTCTTCAATAAGACTAGTATAAGCAGAAAATCGGCAAACGATATCAGAACACTTAATTGACACCGTGCGATAACATTTATGAGCACTAGAAGCTTTAGGAAAACTACTCACCACTGGAATACACACAATTACGTCAAAATGTGATATACAGTAAAGGGTTTTATTAAAATTTTAAGTAATAATAGGGTATTCTCTGAGGACTACCAATATTAAAAATTTATTAAAAATATTAGTGTTGATAGGTACACAACAGGGAAAAAAACAAAAAATCATATTATAAATTGATTGTTACAAAAGATATAAAGCATTTAAATTTTGCTGATGTACTAGATGACCTGCCAATGGGAGACCAGTTGAAATCCCTACTTCATGTTAGAATGTGATAAGAGGCCGCATGAACCACTGATAGCACGCAGCTGGTACTGTACAACTAGTACGTCACTATCACGTGACACAATAAAATCAAATTTTAAAAATTAATATCTCGCTTCATATAAGTAATTTTTAACTCGAGTTTTCACAGGTACTCTTAGATAAAACTGTTCTTTAAGAAAAATTAATTAAAAAAATATGAGAGAATGCCCTATTGTCAAACATGATCGCAAAGATATAGAATCGCCAAGCAAGTATACAATTTGAAAACCAAAATCCTTTGTAGCACAAAGTGGAAGTCGTCCTCAATGCAAAGGCCAGCACAATTAAAATCAGTGTGAAATCAAACTAGAAAAGCGAAAAGTGTGCATTAAACGTTTTTCTTGTCCAATGACTTGAAAAGTTTTTTTATAATTGCCTTACAAGTACATTTTTACGATCAAGTTTAATGTAAATTAAAATATCCAAGTGTAAAAAGTCAAGTTACGCCTACATAAATTGCCACTGAATTTACATCACTTGAATTTTTTGTATATATGTTGGTGACCGGCATAGCTGAACATAGAACTTTAACATAGACAATCATATTTTCATTAATTTCGTAAATTATTTTAGGCAAAAAAAACTTCAAATAAAAGCTAACGGGAATAAAATTATGTATCTGAATCAAATAGTAAAAGTAATTTTGCATGCTTTGTAACGGCAGATATTGGGTGTGAAAATGTCGAAAATCATCTCAAAAATAGCAATTGCCATGAAATTTAACAAAACAATTTTGATTTGTTGATTCAATGGGGAATTTTATTCTAAACAACTTATGTATGAAACTTTTTTACCTAAATTATTTAGGGAAGCAGGAAATTACGAAAATATGATTTTACATGTTAAAATCCCAAGTTCAGCTGTACCGATGACCATCCTGTATATCCAACAAGATTTCAATTACTTTTCTACTCCATGCTGCCATTTTTCAGTTACCAATCACTTTACGTTATACTGAATCGTAAACGTCTTATTACAGTATTGCCAACCTACACGCCAAAATATTTTAAGATCTACTTGCTTTAAACAAAGGTACATACTTTACATCGCCTGACATACTCTTTAGCATCCTGATCCTTATTACCTCTTATTGTTTCATCTCTACCTGGATGGCCCGCTAACACATCATCATGGTATAAAAATGTGAAATTAATACGAAATTATCTAATCTACTTGTAGTTGAGGTAAACATTAAATTAGATTATTTTTTTAAATCATCACCGTCTTTAGTAGGATACGAAATAGTCTCTATATATTATCCTTTTCTAATTTAGAATTTACTTCTTCGCTTGCGTACCTGGACAATCCGTCTGCTGCAAAATTTTCAATTCCCGGCTTGAATACGAAAAATTTAATTTAAAAATTAGGTAGTTTCTTTACAAAACCTCCAAACCAATTTACTGTCCCTAAAAACTGCCTCAGTTCTTTTTTATTAGTAGGTTGTATAAATTTTTTTACAACTGCCAGTTTCTCTATTTGTTGAGATATACCTTCACCTGTTATTGTATGACCTAAAGATTTTACTTTGGATTGTGCAAATATCGATTTTTTTTTATATTTTGTTGTAGCCGAGTTAAAACCTTCTGTAAATGTGAAATGTGAGATTCTTCGTCTACACTATATATAATTATATCATCTAAATATATATTACAAAATTCTTCAATATACCCTCTTAAAATTTCATCCATTAACCGTTGAAATGTTCTTGGTGCATTTTTTAAGCCAAATGGCATAACTTTAAATTGATATAAATCTATTGGAGTTCGAAAAGCAGTGTAAACTTTTGATGCTTCTGACATCTCAACCTGCCAATAACCACTTTTAAGGTCTAACACAGTAAATATTTACAATTTGCAAAATCGGATAGTTTCTATTAAATTTGGCATTGGGTAACTGTCTGTAAATGCTACTTTATTAAGAGGTCTGTAATCTATGCAAAAAACGAAATTCACTATCTTTTTTAAATTAGAACTATTTGAGAGGCTCATGGTGATTTGCTTGGTTCAATAATTCCGTTTGCTTCTATTTCTCTAACTTGCTCGGTTTCGTATCTTCGTTTTTCTTTTGAACATGGGTACGGATTTTGGCAAATTAGAACACATTTAGTTAAAGATATTTGATGTTTTATAGTACTAGTTCTGCCAATCTCGTTTTGCATACAACGATAAAATAGGTTTGAGATTTTGCTAAACAATTATTGTTGTGTGCTTGTGCACTCCTTATTATTAAATCAACTAGCTTTAGATCTGCTTCCACAGAATTCCTTTTATTGTTATTAATCAGCTACGGTATAAAGTGTCTGCGTTTAATACCAAAACAAACAAATTATCCCGAGTAAACAATTATACCTTTAACAGTGCAAAGAAATTAATTCCCAAGAATTATGTCCCTCGCCAGATTATCAACTACTAGAAATTGATTTTAAAATACTTCACTCTAAAAGAATAAGTTAACTTTACAAAATTTGTTAGATATGTGCACATGGTCTAATATACATAATTGAATTTGATAAGGGAGACCTAATATAATGTTATCTTTAACTTTTCTTAAACAGGTTTCATTTATATAGTTTTTATATGCTCCCGTGTCAAATAAGCAAACAACATTTACGGCATTGGAATTTAAATTTACTATTGGCGTATTATAATCCAAATTACAAAAACTAGAATTATTATTACAAGTAACAAAACTAAAACATGGTCATGGATTTATCGGGATTCACTGTACGCCTCGTTACCGATCTCCCGCTATTTGTTTCCCAGGGACGTGGGTGCTGAACTTGTCTTCCTGTCGCGCTCTTGGCAGTTATTTGCCAAGTGAGAAGTATTTCGGCAAATGTAGCATCGTTGAACTAGTTTTTCTTCTGTCCTTGCAGATAGATAATTCTGGTTGCCGTTTTCGTTGTCCTTCAAATATTCTTCAATTTGCCGAGCGACTACCACCAATTTATCCAGTGAAGTTATGGCTGCCATGGGCAAGAAAGATTTCAACTCTGGTTTTAGCTGAACGATGGTCATTATTTTTATCATAGCGAAAGACTCTTCCACATATAGTCGTTTATATAACATAAATTTATTTCTAATAAATTCTTCTGTACTTTGGTTACGCATTTGTCGAATTGTACAAAGTTTTGTTTTCAATTCATTCACCAATACTTCTGAGTTGTATCGAAGTAAAAAATTCTCTTTAAATTTTTCCCACGTAGTCTATTGCTAATTATAGCTATCCACATGTGTTTTTCCAATATAATTTTATCTAATTGTTCTTCACATTTTTGAAGAAATACTTCTTGATCTTCTGCTGGATACCGATTCTTGAAATATGCGTATTTTCTCACAAGGTGACATAAAATTTCATCTCACTCTCATCTCATTTCATATTTTCTCACTTTTTTAATTCCCGAAACAAAGTGAGATATTTCACCTATCTAAATGGCCATGATTTAGCAAGTGAAAAATTTGATATAAAAGTGTGATTTTTGACATTGATAATACTACATTACACTCTTTTTGGTTACCTTTACATATTTACCGTGATACTCTTATTTTCGTTTTAGCTGGTATTGATAATGTTGCCATACGCAACTACCTTTTCTAGATTTATTGAATTTTGAGTCCGTAGGTCTCCGTAGTTCGTGTCCGCAGTATAGTGGTCTGTGTTAGGCAGCCCGCGGGCCAAATTTTCTCCGCCACTATGCTTACGAGTGACTAACGTTTAGCTAAATTTTCTATATTAACTATTTATTATTATTGCCGTAATCGAACAACTACAAATAAAGTGTGTCTTACTACGTATAAACGTATATTTATATTGTATAAGTCAGTGGCGGCTCGTGCACCGAAACTTTGGTGAGGAAAGGTATCCAGGGAAAAAGGCGCCGCAAGCGATAATTCTTTTTCATTCAAGGTCAGTTGCCTTATAATTAAAAGTTACATTTTTTCAAGGGATGTGAAGCTGCATGTTTTCCCTTTTTATGTACAAAAATAAATTGCCAAATCACAGAACATTTTAGAAAAGAGAATATATTTAACGGATTGTTGATTTAGCTGGATAAACTGTCTCAAGTCTACACACAACATAATATGGCGCGACTATTGTACAGGGCCTACGTTAAATTACAATAAAAATGCTAGACAGGTTATGTTTATGTTCGAATTCAATATGCACTTATGTATTTGTAAAGACAAACATTTCTTTCCTAGTGAGGCACTGCCTCATCTGCCTACCCTGACAAGCCGTCTGTGGTATAAGTATATGTGAAATATTTAAATCGGGCTGCAGTTATAATAGCTAAATGTATGCCCATTTCCCACAAGCTGAATACCCACAAATCAAAAAGCGTAAAGTAGTTTAATTTTTTTTGTTGGAATTCCTAATGCTGATCTATGAGTTGGCTGGTTGGTTCAAATTGTCACCCGAGCGATCCACTAAATTTTTATTCAACCGAAATAATATTTCAAAAATTTGGTTTGAAAAGTAATATCTGTATTTTCCAAATGCTATAAAGCAGCAACTACTTCTCTTTCGTCAACAAAGACATTTGTTATTATTTTATTTATAATATTAGTTAATATAAGTAAGTATTAAGCAAATTTCTATTTAACATTAGCGAGTGACATTGGTTCTCACAACCAAAAAGATGGGGAGATAAGTTTTACGTAGTGAGATGAAATGTGAAGTAGTGGAACAACAAAATTATTTCAAGAATTAAAGAAAAAATCTCACTACGTGACGTAAGTCACGTGACGTTTTTTCTCAATTCTGCCAAATCTCACTGATATTTTACTTTTCAATAATTGCCTCCCTGGATAACCATTGTAAGATGGAAGTGACCAGTCCACTAAAGTTTAATTGGAACGTCACATGTTTTTCGCCCAGAACTCTTGTCAATGTTTTTGATCATGTCATTACTTTGATCTTTCATTTGACTTAATGACTTCTCCAACTTTTCTATTTTAGCATCTTTCTACGCGGTATATGTGTTTCCATATCCCACAATGTCTACAATTAATTTTACTAGGATTTTCAAAATCCCGATGTTCGCAATCTCCAATTTCACAATTTAGATCGGGCGCCATTGTTCTAATCGTTCGTAATGTTTTAATCGTAATGAAACACAATATTGATGATAAGAACTTTATTTTTCTATTCTCAAACCTATCACTCACACTCTAAAAATTGTAAATCACCATGTCCACGCTTATTACTCCCACTAAACAAGTAATTATAATAGTCATCCATTATTTTTTATATTGACTTTCTTGTAGATCCTCGTGTTTTCTGAAACATTTTTAAATTTGAATTTTCTACAGTACTAACATTATCTTCAGAAATCTGATCAATCTGGGTACAATCTTCATTAGTTTTTTGGTTTCTTTTTCTTCCACTGTAGTTTGTCTATCCTTTCCATATTAACTACTTTGGTACTATTTTTTCGTTCTTTTTTTCGACGTATTCACCTTCAAACCAAATAATATATCTTTATAATAATGTTTTTCTCTTATCTATTAATTTCTAATCTTTTATTTCTTCACTGTATCAATAAATATGCAATCTTTAGATATTTCATCCCATTTTCTTCTGTTCAGGTCTGTGATATGTGCCATAACTCTTGACCCAAATATTTTTAAATTGCTAAAATGTGCATTACACGATGACGTTTTCCTTTTCAAATGACTTGAAAAATGTATTTAAAAGTGACTTTACAAGTATATTTCCACGATCAAGTTTTACGTGAATTAAAATCTCCATCTGTGAGAAATTAAGTTATACCTACATAAATTGTCATTGAATTTACATCACTTGAATTTTTCGTATATATCCATCAAGATTTCAATTACTTCTCTATTCCATTTTAACATTTTTCAGTTTAATAGCAATCACATAGCACCACACTAGTACACTTCAAAAATATAATCATAAATAACATTTGACAGTTACTTGACAGTCAAAAGTTATAGCGACTTTTAAGATAAAATAGCGCATGTTCCAGTTTTTCGTTGAAATTTTTTCGTATTCATCTGTCTCTCTTGCACTCACATCATTGTGCGAGAGAGAAAACTTTTCAAGTCACTTGAAAAGAAAAACTTCATCGTGTAATGCACGCTTATCTAATTTCTTCTCTATTTAACTTTCATGTGTTATCTTTGTAAATGTTGAAACTGCTTTTGCCAAATATTTCACTGGAAAATTTGCATCCGACAACATACTCCAAAATTTTCAACAATTGTCCTATTTACTCTTTCCGCTAAACTGTTTTGTTGTAGACTAATACTACTGTTAAATAGTTCCGATTTCGGAATTTTTAAAATATTTATTAGTCTATTTAAGTATTCCATGCTGTTAACGTCCTTATAATTTTTATCTTTTTATTAGTTTTAATTAAAAGATTTTTTTAACTTTGGTAATGTGTCTGGCACTTAACTTTTATGTTTAAAAAATAGATAAAAACTTTTCCCCTAGTGATGGATTTTCTATCGCTCCACATAAACCAGAATGCACTAATTCCAGAATATTCACTGATCTTTTACCACTTGGTTTGAGTGGTTTACGCGATTGTTTTTCTTTGATGCAATCTATACGTGGCTCAGAACTACATTTTTCAAAAGTATAGCTAGTTGTTAATTTTTTAATTTGTACAAATATTTTCTATTTAAGTGGCCAATCGCCGACGCCATTGCTTTATGTTCAGTGTTCGGAATTTTATAAATTCCGTTTTCTGTTATAGCCGTAGCCATTATTTCTCAACTTGATGTTGTTATTTGACAACCATGAGAATTTAGGGTAACAATGTATCCTTTTTCAATAATTTTATTTATTGATAATAAATTTGCTGCTGCATTTGTTACATGAAGTATGTTGTCGAATATTATTTCTGTTACTTTGTTGTCAACTACAGCGAATAAATTTGTAACGCTTCTTTTGGTAACAATCATAGTTGTATTATTTACTGTCATTATTTGTATTGAGGGAGATAATGTATCTTTTACTAATTCATTACTATTAGCAACAGTATGTAAAGATGCGCATAAAGCTATGTAACGTTCTGTTTTTTTAGCTTTTTGTACTACATTAAATGCATAAAAACATTTTTTCTCTACACATTTTTTATTATATCTTTGTTTATGTTTTCAATTATTGTTGTATTTATTATTCTCATTTGCGTTTCTCATTTTGAAGTTCCCTGCAAAATGTTCTGTACCTTTGCATTCACAACAACGTATTTCAGTATTATATTTCTTTGTATTCTTTGCAGAGAGTGTAGAATATGTACATCTTGTAATATTTTGGTTTTTATTGAGTCACTTATAATACCTATTCCCGAGCTTTTTAGGCTCATTATCATCGGAACATATTCTCCTGGTAAACCGGCTAATAATAATGTACCAACCCATTTATCAGTGACTTTAAATCTCAAACCATTTAACTTATGAGAAGTAGAAATAATTTTGTTTACATATTGGTGTACTGACTCCCAATTGCTTACGCTCTGTTCGATGTTCCACTATTATCTCCCTAATATTTATTTCTAAATTTATATGCCGTAAATAACGTCATTATTTAGGATTTTAGGAAACGGATTTTAGAATATTTAAGCAGCACACTATGCCTTGAATTTGACGCGCAATGGTACCCATGTTCGTTGCTATAATTTTTGCAAAATGGCAAATTTAATATCAAAGAATAGCTTTTTAGCTTCTATTTTATGAAATATAATATTAACATTTAATCTGAAGCATCATATTAAATCGAATTGTATAATTCACTTTTGTTGTTCTGAATTGTACCCATAGAAATCAATGGATGTCATGAGTGTACTATTCGAAGTTGTATTTATGTGAAATAGACCTAATCCTAATAGCCCAGTGAAACTGGACAAAAAAAGTATTCTGCAACAAGGATACTCCGTTTCCCTAATAGTCCAGTCAAATAAGTATTTTTGGTCGGAAAAATTCCGATGTTACATACAAGTATACGACAAAATCCTAAAAATATCAGGAACGCAATTCGATATATTAAAGGTCAAAATCATCAAAATTGGGTTTTCGCGAATAACTCGCCGCTTGAAGTCAATGTATTTTTCACACGTCGCATATTAATTTTGACAGAGTACGATCTCGAATTTATATAGCATACATATCCCCACCACACCGCGACAACACCGTCAGTGGCAAATGGGCGCCACAAGCATGATTAACACTAGAAACTGTTTGTCAACAGTGAATTCTGTAACGTAGTGCGAGAATGTATTCTCTATAAATTCGAGAGCGTATTCTGTCACGTCACAACTAATATGTTCAAGGAAACTCGTGGCTTAATTGGTTAGAGCATCCAATTAGATAATGGAAGATTCTGGGTTCGAGTCCCAGCGAGGTCCATGCATTTTTCACAAATCATTCCTTAGTCATAGCAAGATTTACCCCTTTTTCAATTAATCGACCCTTTTGATTTGACAACTACGCTTCACGAAAATGCTTACACTTTAAAAGCAATAAACTGATAATTTAGTCATAAATGCCGCATGACTTATGGTTTCTCAAATATTTTTTAATTGTTCTGCAAAATTTTCAGCACTTCAAATATATTGCTCAATGCTTTTATTACCTTTTATACGGTAGTGGCAAAATCTCTTATGAGCTGTCGTTTTACTGAACCCGATTTTTGTAAATACATAAAATAGAATCAATTTTACCGATGATTTGATGAAATTACTCAACGATCAAATATAACTAGACAAAACATTCCCTATTCCTCCTCACTGAATGTTTTGATTTCGGCTGGCTAGACAGAGAAACTAGAGATAGAGATATTTCTTGTCTAGTTCGAGTATTTCTCACTAGAGGCCACGTAGGTGTCAGTGTATAGTCTAGTGTTTAGTTTGAACATTGCTCACTAGAGGCCACGTAGAAGCATAGGTATTTTGTCTTTCTTTTATAGCTGTAGTGGTTTTGTGATCGACACGTTGGATTTCTTTAATATTAAACCTTACTAATTATTTAATGTTAACCTTAAATGCTAACCACAAAATTTTAACTAAGAACACTTCCGCCTTTAGTGAGCAGCGTTCAAACTAGACACTGATACTCTACGTGGCCTCAGTGGAGACCTCTAGAGAAATACTCGGACTAGACAAAACATATCTCTATTTCTACTTTCTCTGTCTGGCCAGCCGAAATCAAAACAAACCAAATGAAGTTTTGTCTAGTTATATTTGGTAGTTGAAATGACTCACAGCTTTCGATCAATGTAATTTGCTAATAATTAAATGCACACGTTAAAAACACATTGCGGTTGCATAATATGCAATGTGATAGAGCTCATTTTCTAGAAGTGCACAATTTATTTGATAACGCCATTGGTTGTAGTTAGAAACGGCGAGCTTATTTAAACTACTAAAATCAAAGCTCTCGACCATTATAATTGTTTTAAAAAATCCGACTACAGCACCTTACAATGCTTCTGTGAATACGAGTCTGCCAATCAGTGAGGTGTCAAGGGAACAATTCGTACATTATGACAGACGTGCAAGTAGGAGAAAAATTCTGTAAACACCTACAAAACTGCGTATCCTAGGGATTATAACTTCTTTGTTTGTCTTGAAAACGTAAATCCAATACCTTTCGCCAGAAATAATGTCGTCTAACGTGTTCTGTACTGCAGTATTATTCAAAAGGTTATGACCTTTTGAATAATACTGCAGTTTTGTGAAGAATTGACTCTTTTGAATTATAATTTTATTCACAAACGTACACTGGCTTGCAAAAAAATCGCGTACACCTTAAAAATCAAGTAACCGAGATTTTGTATTTTTTTAGCTCTGTAAATAATATAAAAACTGACAATGTTGTCACTGTCATCACTATTTGATCTATAATGGAGCTACTTTTAATTGTGTTTACTTTACCTACTGTTAAATCACAAATATATTACAGAAAAATGAAAGAACAACCAAGTATATATTTGAATTTCTGTTAATTTTGACATCTTAATTGACACTAGTGACATTGACAAGTTCAAAATCAAGCTCGACTCAATACAGCAAAAAATAGGTGTACGCGATTTTTTTGCAAGCCAGTGTACAAATAACATATCACATTAAACATCTACACCATGCAGTGATTCTAGCTACTAATCTAACTACGGAAACTGGATCTGTTTTTGATGCATTCACTAAAACAGAAAGCGGTGTTTCATTAAATGCCATAATGCGTGTGGAACCGCAACTAAAACCAGAAATATTTAACATTGTTATACAGTTCAGATTGTACAAAATAGGGCTTATAACAAACATAAGTAGATGTACCGAATGATATGGGTTCAAAGAACTGCAGCAGATATTTTGGAGAAATTTGTCAGGGAAACCAATAAATACATATCAACTGTGCCTCTCTAATATACGGAATATCTGTTGCTTCATTTATCGCAATCAAATCGCTTTATGAAATTGCAGAGCATGAAGTCAAGAACATAAAGAAATATTTCTACGTAGGCACAGAAAAACAGATACGGGAGTACTAAAATTCCAATAATCAGGATTAGTTTTAAGAGTCTATGGAATCAAACTCGGAAAATGTTGTTCTAACAAAGAAGTAAGAAGTGCTCTGAAAAACAGGGTGATAAATTCAAAACAATCGATATCAGCAAAGAAAATAAAATCGAAACGCTTAGTTTGATTTGGAACCCAAGCAATACATGATGAAAAATGATATCACGGATGAAAGTATCACGAAAGAACCATTCTTTTCGATATTAATCAAAGATTCGGTTCTTTAGGACTTCTAGGTCCAGTTATTATGATAGCCACATTGATATTCCAACAGCTGTGGTAGAAAAAATTTAAATGGGACGAAATCCCATCTAATTCTATTGTTGGGGAACTATTGTCCCATAATCCCTACCACAGTACCTACCGTGACTCTGCGACTCGGGCCTCGAGTAGATAGATAGTGAGAAAGTGTGATGTGAGCACAGGGTATGGGAAAAGAGCTAGCGCTGAGAATTCATACAGCGAAAAGTTTAATAAAATAGTTACGGAAAACTACTGTGTTGTTTTTATTTATACCACAAGACAATCATCTCTAACAGACTCAGCGACGTTTTTATCAGCACTTATGTCCATTCGCTTCTTACTACGCCACTGATGAAAGTAAAATCTTATTTTAACTAGTTACTCTAATAAAGAGTTCTAATATTATGCTTTAATACTATATCTAACTACAAATTTTGGCTCTGGAACATGATCTAATGTTGTGGATTCCTATTCTTTGTTACTAATTGCGTGTTTTAGTAGTTTATACCCCTCGCCACCGTAGTGAAGAAAGGTACAGATTTTACACCCAAATAATTAGAATTTTGTTCTCAAAATCTTTATGCATAAATTATATAAAAATAGTGCTTGTAGAAAAAATAGTATTTGATATAAGTAGAAAGTGGGACAATCGGGGCTGGGTTCCGTTCCACTGGTGGGCCACAAGGGTTCGGGCAGGCCCTATTTTTAGGGTTCGTAATGAGCTATTTGGGGTTGTGTGTTTGGGGTTTGGGTGTTCTCCTTTTCAGGGGTTCGAATGGGCCACGTTTTTAGGGGTTTGGTTCTATTGGTGCATCATCTCTAGCCGTGACTGGTTAGGTAGGTAGACTGAGAGAGACAAGTCAAGCGGTGGACCGGAAGTGTGAGACTTGGTCAAGGTAAGTGAGACATGTTTTGCGGTCCGCTAGCTCGTTTGCGAAATGTAAAAAGCCTAACAAGAGCCGGACACCGTTTATTTTGGCCGGACACGCAATCAAAAAATCTAACTATGCCCGTCTTTATCCGGACGCCTGGCAACGCAAATTGCGGATCTGGTTGAGAAATTTGGGAGGTGTAGGGTGCGCCCCTAGGAACGAACCAGTTAATTTGGATGGAAATAATTTGAAATATTTAGAAACGACCGTACATTATATTTTTGAGGGTTTCGTTTCTGGCCAATTAGGTGAGACAGATAAGCGATGGATCGGGGATGCGGGACTTGGTCAAAAATAAAAATTTGAGTAATATATATATATATATATATATATATATATATATATATATATATATATATATATATATATATATATATATAATTATTATTATCATTATTATTTGCGATCCAACCTAATTGTTTAAATTGTATAAATGGGCGTTAGGATCCAGGAGACATTTATTTAAACGAATAAAGATTTGTGAAAAATTCATGGACCTCGCTGGGATTTGAACCCAGAGCCTTCCAATCGTTAGTCCGATGGACGCACCAATTGAGCTACAAGTTCCCGTTGAAGTTCATGAATATTTCACACGTCTTTTCCATTTGTGAGAGTGTACTCGTTACGATGTAAAATGACGTGTGAAAGGTTCATGGACTTCAATGGATACTCGCAGCTCAATTGGTAGAGCGTTCTACTAGCGATTGGAAGGCTCTGGGTTCAAACCTCAGCGAGGTCCATGAATTTTTTATATTTCTTTCTTCGTTTAAATAAATTTCTTTTGGATCCTAAAGCGCGTGTCTACGATTTAAATACATTATATATATACTTTATTTTTTATTTTACATAGTTATTGTAATACTTATTTTTAATATTATATACAAGTTATTATAATAACTAATATATTTTAATTAAGGTAATACAACGATTATGTCGTCTACCTCAGACGCGGTAAGTAGCTATAAGCACTTTTCTATATTAATCTTAGGATACATACACTAGCAATATCTACTTTTACATAAACCGGGTCTAGTAGGCCCGGTCTATGAAATTCATATTAAAATATACAAAAAAAAATTGTTGCAACTAAACTGTAGTTGGGAATACATATATTAAACATTAAAACTAATATTGTTATTGAAAAAAGTATTTTTTTGATTCACAAAGTATCTAGCATACATTCTAATACCATATTCATTGCAAATATTAGTTTTACATTTAGAATATTGAATTTTGCTTTTACGATCAATGTTTAAATGGTGCATCGGGCATCATTTTCTCCTAATCCTATCACTGATTTGGTCTGGAGGCGGACTAGAAATTTGAATTTCAACTTGTAAGCCAAGTTTATATAAACGTAGGTTAGTGATAAAAATATATTTTTTTTAACATTTAACAAAAATGAAACAAGTTACCTTAAAAATAGTTTAGGGCATTGTTTTAAGCAAACTATAAACAATCAAATATTACTCTGGGCCTGAAAGGCCCCTGTTATGCATCTTAGGGTTAAATGAACTGCAAAGTTTATTATCTAATATTCAATTTTTTTGTATCCATATGGAACACAATTGTATTGTTAAAATTTTCTTTATTACGAAGTGGTTTTAAATGTTTTTTTCCTCATTACGCGTAATAACTATGAGCCGAGCTCATAACCTTTCGCTAAATTTTACAACTAGAAGTTCCTTACTAAAATAGATTAATATAATACTGGTGCTCATAAATCCACTACTAGCTTATTTTAAATAGTAGTAAAGTATATATGACAACCCTGTACTATTAATGAAAATGTTGAATGAAAGCGATAGATATATACAGAAATAAATATGAAATGAAAGATCTGTTAATACAGGTTCGATTACTACTAAGTAGACATAACCTGTAAAATAACAACAGATTTGACAGTTGTGAGGTGCGAGCAGTGAAATTGTGAATCTTACTGTGAATTGTGAAGTGAAGCGAAAAGATTACATATATAAGAATATTACAAGTATTGTTTGCAATATGATAGTCAGAAAAACTATGTAATAAATGTTTGTATATTTTCCTAAATTCATTTTCTGTATGCTTTTCTGTATATATATATATATATATATATATATATATATATATATATATATATATATATATATATATATATATATATATATATATTGCAAGTGATTTTCTCTTAATTCAAGTATATTTCTACCCATTTATTTTTTAAAATTATTATCACGACAATCTTTCCATTGATGATAATAGTACTAAAAATAGCCTTTGGTGCTATTAATTATCACTACTAAATCTCTCTTTTATTAGATACTACTAAGTTATACTTGCACTAGTTTTACTTTATGAGCGCAGATAATTTAATAGTGAGTAGTTGCAATCATTAGTAGCGCTACTAATAATTAGTAAAAGGTTATGAGCTTGGCTCTATATGTTTTTCTGTTCTTTGAATGTGATCTTTCGGGGTTCTGCGTCGTCATTCATAATCACCTCTTTCGTTGTTTTTAAGGTAAGAGTTTTGCTATGCTCATGAGTTATTCGAATACTCAACTTCATAATTATTTGTTGTATTATCAATATAAAATGTATATATAAAAATGTAGATTTCAAGCCAATTTGGCAACAATAAATCTTATCGAATCCAATCTTCATAATATTTGTTTGTCACAGGCGAATAAACAATATATGCGTAATCTTTTGGCCCAAAAAAAGCAAACTCAGCTATGTTACTTCCGAGGTCGAAACTAGCCAGTTCGTCTGTCATATCGCCGGCAATTTTTTTAATACCGTGCGCTTTATTTAACGTGAAATATCGAATTTGTCATATCCATATTAAATTAATGACAGCAATGTATAAGAGCGTTCCATTTAAAATAGAACATAGCAAATAAAATATGTATTTTTAATGATATTAGAAATGAAAAAGATTGCAATAAATATAAACATTTAATAAATGTTTACTGTTAGCCACAACCAATTCTTGATGGTTTTAAAAGTGATTTAAAATGTTCACTGTACACTGGTTTTGCTTACACCCGCAGCTTGCCCTATCGTTTTCGTAGATAATCTATTATTATTTCGTACGAGCGTAATAATTTCGGCCATTTTTACCTCCGTTAAAACATTATTTCGTCTGGTTTTCTTTACGTTTAACGCAACCATCTCTTCTAAAATTGTTAACAATTCGTAATATAGTTGAAGCACTTGGTGCTGGTCGATCAGGAAATGATTTACTAGATAAATCAGATACCTGTCTGAGGCTAACCAGTAATTATTTGCACTTTTTCTTGAACTGTAAACATTATTTTTAACTTAAAATTAACAATACAACCCTAATTGACAAATAATATTCACTTGACAATGACAGGCTATGTTCTATTTTAAATGGAAAGCTCTTATAAATTGTTGTCATTTAGTTACTATGAAAATTGAAAATCCTATGTTTCACATTAAAAAATACTCACGGTATAGGGTCAACATCTCCGGTTTTTGAAATAAAAATTAGCAAGTCTGTATCGTAATATAGTATTCTCTCGCCCAGCTGATCGAGATAATTGTACAATTTTAAACGAGCCTGTGTTGTAATATAAGCTACCAAACAAATATTTACCGTAGATAACACGTCGTAAGTTTCTTCAGTATGTTCGTAATTAACTACTAGCAAATTTTCGGAAATAGGTAACACGGTGTTAATTATAATTGCAGTCAGTAATCATTTTTTAAAAATCGACTGATATGTTCTTAATTTTTGTTTTTAGCTGGTTTTCTGGCTGCCCCAATTTTCCCCAAAACGAATTAAGTATTAATTTTGTCAGAGCCCTTAAGCCTGAGTTTTCAAAATTTTCTGTGAATCCAAATGTATACCTCCCTGTTTAAAAAATTCTTTCATATAAGCATTGTTATGCTTTTTGTTAGGCACTCTTTTGGCTACTCCGACGCCTGCTGTATAATTTTTATAAATTTATTCATCATATCTGTAAACTCCATTACATTCTTTTGTTTGTTAAACTGTCCAACCGTAAATTTCTAAATTTATAAACTTTAAGCAATTGATACCTTTTCTAATGATTTTATAACCTTATCTACAACCCACGTATCGGTTATAGCTTTCTCTTTGTCGCTGCACACTCTTCAGTATTTTGAGACTCAGCACGCGTACTGCATGGCGAAAACATAAATTTTTACTAATTTTACTAGCAATAATAGGATGGTAAATATTATGTGCTTGTAAATTTTCACATTTTATCAATCCATCAATATTGTTGAAGTGTTTGGGACACTCATCACCAACAAAAACAGTTGGAGTATTTGCAAACAAAAGATGATTTTTTTTCGTTATTTTTAGCCTCAAAGTGCGTTTTTAAATATCTTGTTCTATCACCGTAAATAGCATCACGTGCGTTAAGCGGTGAATTTTTGGGTAGGTCTGATGTGTTTGTATACGTGTAAGGGATTGTCTTACATTTTGTTTTTTTTTTAATTCACAACCCAATAGCCAAGCGAAGTAATCTATTTATTTTAGCAACGGTAAACTCATAGCGTAAATTAAAAGTTTTAGTAGGACAGTCGTGTATTGGTTGATCTCTGTTAAATTTAAGAAATGCAGGATGCCCGTGGTAATAACACTCGTGAAATTCGAACATTTGATTTATCTTAAAGTAACCATCAAATTTTAGGCCCCCCAATTTAACTTCTTTTTGTTTATCGGGATGCAAAATATTAATTTTTAGTGTGTATTCTTCCCGCACAAGGTATTGAGTAACAATTTTGGATAACTATACTACATCGTAAAGCCTCATTCACGAAATTAATGGTTAGTATTAGTAGTTACGATTAGAGCAGAAAGCTCGGCATTTGTAGTTGTAGTTTAGCGTTCACAATAACGAAATTAACGCAGCCCAGGTCTGCGCTAAGTTCAGTTAGCGCAAGAGTTCGTAAGCTCCAAACTTATGGTTAGTGGTTAACAGAGTAACCAATCACAGAACAGAGAAAAGAAAAATATTGTGACATTTGTTGAGTTTGACAATTGTTCTAAAAGAAATAAATTATATTTTTGTTGAATTGAAGTATAATTTGAAAGGTACTGACTTTATTATTCTGTTATAAATAAACATTATTAAAATGTGTCTTATAAAAATATCAGTTTTGTAGGTTGTAGGCAATAAAAGCTTATTCTGTTGAATTTTTTTTATGCAAAAAGAGAAATATACAATAATATTAAATAATACTCAAATCTACTAAAGAAGAAGTATTATATTAACCTCTCTCTTAATAACTTTGAATCAAATTAACTATTTTGCCAACAAAAATTGTTATTCGTAGTCGTTAATTTCATGTTTTGTGAATGCTGTTTACCAATCTTTAACTACTAATTATAAATACTAACCATAATTACTAACACAAACTATTAATTTCGTATTGTGAATAAGGCTTAACAGTTAGGTCTTCTTCAGCTGCAATACACTAATAGCGGGAATTCAAAAGTTCTAAACAAACCCCCGCCTTGAGAGAGTTACCTTTCAATGAACTAAACACTATATTGCCCGTACATTTATATCTGCACTGTACACTTTCACTTTACTCATCGATTGCACAGATCTTCGAAAATGCTCGTTTCACAAGTGTATTTCTCGTTCGGAAGACTGCAACGCGTGCGACTCCGTCGGATCCTGGGATAATTCTACAATAATTCTTCCTAACGTCCATCGTAGTGATAAGGACCATCATTCCTTCTTGAAGTTCTTTTTGGTGCTTCTTCTATTTTATTCGAACTTGCAACTCGGTTAAATAGTCTTGTTGCCTTTTACGGCAAAAGATTTGTTAAATCGGCAAAAGATTTTCTGATACTGCTATCAAATTTTCTTCTGGTAGCGCAATTAATCTTCTGCCGATTAAAATGTGGCTTGGTGTGAGAGCATCAAATTCATTGGTTACGGTTGAGAGTGGGATGAAAGGACGGGAATTCATAATAGATTCAATTTGGGTTAAGACCGTATAAAATTGTTCGAAAGTCAACTTTGTCTCGCCGATAATTTTCTTTAGATGCAACTTTAGCGCTCGAACTCCGGCCTCGCACAATCCTCCAAAATGAGGTGCTCGTGCTGGAAGAAATTCTTGGTAATTTCCTCATTTACCAAGTAACCTGAAATCTCTAATTCCATTTTTCTGAAACTTGTGAAAAGTTCTGTCAGTTCTTTCTTCTTATCTGCGAAGTTTGTACCTTTGTCTGAGTATATTTAACTTAGTCTTTCTCTTCTTTAGATAAACTTTCTAAATGATTTTTTGTTTATCACTAACCATTGAGGTGTAATGCTTTTGTACTTAAGCAAGCAAATAAACAAATATATGCTTTATACACTTTGCATCCTCTGCCATCTTTGTTTTTTAGATAGAGAGGACCTGCATACTCCTTTCCCGTATTTCAAAAGGGAATGACTCTCTTATTCTTGCAGCTGGTAAAATTCCTATAACTGGAACCTTGATTTTTGGATCTGCCTTGAAATATGTTATGTATGTTTTTAAAATCATTTTAACCTGATATCTTCCTGAGATTGGCAAATACTTTTCTCGCATTAACGTTGTGGTTTTGCGTGTCCTAACCTTTCGTGTTCGTAGATAATAAGTAATTTAGTTAAATCTCTTTTTCCTAACACTACCGGATGCTTCTGTTGACATTCTAATTCTAAATTTTTTATACGACCTCCAACACACATTATGTCATCTTCATATAGTATTGACTTAATCCCCTCAACTGCATTTTCTTTGTCAAATGTTGTGTGCAATTCTGATGTTTCTTTTGGAAATTATTTTTGTTGATCTAACTTGCATTTCAATGCTGTATTCGATTCACTTATCGTAATTAAACTTGTATTTCTTTGTTCTTTGGCAACCTTACACAATTTGAAATAAATCTTTTGCAATATGCTATTACTCTGTTTAACTTTCGGAATGATGCATGTCTAGATGTAAGATCAATATTGTCATTGCTTTGAATGACAGGTGGATTCTCTAGAAAGTTTTTATTCTGGCCGTTTTTGTTATTTTTTTTGCGTTAATCGCCTTGAAAAGAGATCAGCTGGATTATCTGATGTATTGATGTGTTTCCCTTCTTCTACCTTTGTATGCTCTTGAATTTGTACCATTCTGTGCCTTACAAATGGTTGCAAATTACCTGAATCTGTATTTAACCAGTGTAATACTACTGTGGAATCTGACCATAAGTAAATTGTATGAATTTCTATTGTAAGTGAATTTCGTATCTTTTGTATCAATTGAGATAAAAGAACCGCAGCACATAATTCCAATCTTGGTATTGTATCTTTCCTGGTGCTACCCTTGTTTTTGTTGTCAATGAGTGCGTTTCTATTTCTCAATTTTGATTTGTACTCCTTCATACATGCAGGTACCGTACGCTTCTTCTGAAGCATCCGCGAATCCATCTACTTTTATTAATTTTGCTTCTGTACAAATAGCATGTCTTGATATTTTCAAAGTATTAATGTGTACTAAATCTTTTTTTTTAAACGACGCCCATTTTGGAAACACTTATTTTAATTCTTTAACTGTGCTTCTTCCCGTTAGCATATCATCTACGTAAAAATCCGATTCGATGATTTTTACTGCGTCTGGATGTTCTAATAATTCTCTGTTGCTAATTGTTTCAAGTACGTCACTGTATTTAATTTGAAAGTATGAACATCTTGTATTGTATTATTTCTCCATAAAATGCAATGTAATTTTCTTTGTTCTGGTTTTATTAATATCTATCGATACATTTTCTTTATGTCCTCATAAACAACGGATGTGTGCTAGCTAAATCTTAACAATATTGATAAAGCTCTTCTTGAACTGTCGGACCCACATGCTGCAAATCATTAAACTAGATGCCAGTTACTGTTTTCATTGAACCATCAAATATTACGCAAAGTCGGGTGGTAGTACTTAACCCATTGATTGCTCCATGATGTGGTAGATACATAGTTACATTCGTCATTTCACCTGATAACAATATTGTCATGTGTTCCAGAGGTCTTCATACTCTGTTATAAAGCGTGTATCCTCTCTTTCAGTTACTGATTCCGTTACAGTTTCTTCCCAAATGTTTGATATCTATGCAATGCAATTTATCTTAACTCTCGCAATTTGGTAGGGATTTCTTTTAAGCATATCATCTGCGTCAAAATCCGATTCGATGATTTTTACTGCGTCTGGATGTACTTATAATTCTCTGTTGCTAATTGTTTCAAGTACGGTGCAGATGATGTCCCATACGTCACTGTATTTATTTTAAAAATATGAACTTGTGTTGTATCATTTCTCCATAAAATGCGTTGTAATTTTCTTTGTTCTGGTTTTATTAATATCTATCGACACATTTTATTTATGTCTTTACAAACAACATATGTGTGCTAGCTAAATCTTAACAATATTGAAAAAGCTCTTCTTGAACTTTTGGACCCACATGCTGTAAATGATTAAACTAGTCGCCAGTTTCTGTTTTCATTGAACAATCAAATATTACGCGAATTTTACTTAACTCATTGACTACTCCATAATGTGGTAGATGCATAGTTACAATTCGTCATTTCACCTGATAACAATATTGTCATGTGCCCCAGCTCTTCATACTCTTTTATAAAGCGTGTATTCTCTTTTTCAGTTGCTGGTTGCGATACAGTTTCTTCTCTAATATTTGATATCTACGCAATGCAATTTGTCTTGACTCTTGTAATTTGGTCTGGCTATCTTTTAAGAGAATTGTGACTATAAATCTACCATTTTCAACTTTCTTTGCAGCCTTCTGGAAACTGTCTTCACATTTCTGCTCATCTAGGGCCTGTTCCACCAAAAACTTTGCAATTTTGTATTTTGCACTTTTCATTTTTCATAGTGCCACCGTTGATAAAAAAATTTAAAAATGAAAAGATAGTGTTTCATTGTTTTTCTTTAGACAATTTGATTAATTTATATTAGTATGATCTGACAATTATATGTCACTTATTATCTTGATTGTCAATAATATATGTTCAAAAAGTATTTATAAATGAAAGGACGTAGACGATACAATATGTGCTGTACGAAATGATAAAATAGAGATAACGTTGCAAATATTTATCAGCGTCAACGACAATATACAATTTACCGTCGAAAAAGAATCACAAAATAGTGTTCCATTTTTGGACACCAAGGTGATCAGACAAGATAACCAAACCGTTATATTGGATTGGTATCAAAAGCCGAAGAAAAATATTAAATCTGAATATGAAAAATATATAAATAATATATATATAAACTATATCTTCAAATCCGAAGAATTTTTGGAATTACATTAGTAATAAGAAGCGTACTCCCATAATCCCCGGTACCATGCACTTAAATGATCAAACTTTTACCACCACTCCATCCATAGTTCGAGCCTTTGCAGAGTTTTTTTTCCAATGTCTATGTTAAGCCCAGTGATTCTTCTTATCTGCAATTAAAAAATTAAAACCCACTCCCAATCCAGCTCCCGATAATCTCCCGTCTTACATTATTAAAGCTTGTAGTCATATCTTTGTAGAACCTTTAAACTACTTATTTAATCTTTCACTCCAAACTAATGTGTTTCCCGAAGTCCTTAAATCCGCATTTATTTGTCCTATACATAAATCTGGTGATATATCTGATGTATCCAATTATCGACCAATTGCCATCCTCTCTAACATATCCAAAAAATTTGAATCTATCCTCTACAACCATATTTACAATAGTGTCAAAAACCTCATATCTGTTCGTCAACATGGTTTCGTTAAGGGTAAATCTGCAACCACAAATTTAGCAAATTTTACTGAATATGTTCTCAATTCTCTGCATGACCATTCACAGGTTGATGTCATCTATACTGACTTCAAAAAAGCCTTTTATACCGTTGATCATAATGCTCTTCTTCAAAAATTGGGTGTCAATTTCAATTTTTCTCCAAATCTTGTTTTTCTTCTCAAATCTTATTTACATGCTCGCAAAATGACAGTTCGCGTTAACAGTTACAACTCCGATACTTTAATTGCCACTTCCGGTGTGCCACAAGGCTCTAATCTTGGGCCACTTTTATTTATACTATTTATTAATGACATCGTAGATGTTATTAAATATTCT
The DNA here is from genome assembly GCA_963082715.1 of Harpalus rubripes. NCBI lineage: Eukaryota > Metazoa > Arthropoda > Insecta > Coleoptera > Carabidae > Harpalus > Harpalus rubripes. The sequence goes on along the minus strand of OY720451.1, from coordinate 34,319,756 downwards.
GAAGTTTTACTGTATGCCGATGATTTAAAAAAATTTAAAACTATCATTTCTGTACATGACTGTTTCTTTTACAAAAAGATGTTGAAAAAATTGTTTATACTTATTCTTATATTATGGAAAATACTTATCTTGATCGTGTATTTATGTTCAAAGACCTTGGTGTTATTTTTGATTGTAAGTTAAGTTTTCACGTACATATTAATTACATCACTAAGTCATCCATTAAAACTCTGGGTTTTATTATACGCTCATGTAAATCTTTCAATAATATAACAACTTTAAAACGTTTATATTTTTCTCTTGTGAGATCTAAATTAGAGTACTGTCTACAAGTATGGAACCCAATTTACAACAAATACATATTACAACTTGAATCAGTACAAAAAAGATTTGTAAAATTCTGTTATTTCAAAACTTTTAAACAGTACCCTAATTTCGATATTAACAAACTATAACTTACTTTTGTCTGAAGTTAACTTAATTTCGTTACACTCTCGGAGAAAAATACAGTCATGTTTATTTGTGTATAAATTGCTAAATAATATTATTTTTGATGATACACTGCTTGGTAATCTTCCTATAAAAGTACCCCGGTTAACAACTAGAAATAAGGTGACTTTTCAACTTAATATTGTACGAACTAATTATGAAATGAAATCCCCAATTTATCAAATGTGTTCTATATTTAATAGTATTCCATTTAACATTGATGTATTTTTTTCTTCATTTAGGGGTGTTCAAACGTAATATTTCAAACTTTTTTCCTTATGAATAATGTTTTATATTTTCGTATATATTATTTCTTATTTGTTCTTATTAGTTGTTGAATGTTTATATCTTAATATTATGTTCTAAAAAAGCATATTATTTAATTAGTTTATTAACATGTATTTTTTTATTGTTTTTGTGTACCGTTACTATGCAAGGTTTATTATTGTATCATTCTTTTTTGGTGTAAAATCCTCCTGTAACTGAAACTTTATGTTCTGTAGGACTGGTTAAATAAATAAATAAAAGCCGACATCGTCAGGAAAATATCTCAAATATCACTCAGACTACAGCCATGAAACCAAAATTAACCTAGTATTAGGTCTAAAAAACAGAATGAAACAAATCTGTCATCAAACGTTGCAGAAGCCAGCTCTCGTTTGCAGAACATACTGATCGAGAATGCCTACCCTAAACCACTACTTAAAAGATTATTATATTACACTAACTCACGAAACTTGATGCACGTTAATGATAACAATTAGCACAAACAGTATATATCTTTTCCGAACATACCACATTTAACTAATGAGTTGATACATTTGTTTAAAGACGACAAACATCTAATTTTGGCTACAAAAAAAAAACTTGAAAACTGTCAGTAAATTATATTCTTATATTAAAGATAAAACTGACATCACAAACCAGTCAAATTTAAAATATAAAATCTCGTGCGGTGGTTATTATAGGAGTTATATTGGTCAAACCACACAAAAATTAAGCGTTAGGTTGTCTCCACACAAACAAGGAACGAAGAGAGTTAGCACTAATAATAGTTATGCTTTAGCAGCTCATGTACAAGATACACAGCACTTTGTAAATTACGATGAAACTACTATCCTTGAATTTGAAAATAACTACAAAAAAAGATTATTTTTAGAAATGTGTCACATCACCACAAATAACACCGTAAACTATAAAACCGATACACAAAATTTAAGTACTATTTATGCGTATTTACTAAGTAAAATAATAACAAAACTAAAGTACAAAACAAAACTTTTTGTATTCATAATTATCACGGTTTGGGTGCTTTGCCGCGCTAGCTCTGTTCTCTTCTTCTTCGTGTTGCACCCAGATCTTAACCTTACAAGTTATTTCTAGAAAATAAAACTTTTTCCACGTTCCGCCGACATGTATTTAAAAATTTATAAAACATGTTCATAACAAAAATTTAATGAAGATAGATGATTATTTTCCAATTTAAAACTATGTTAAACATATTTGTAAGTATTACAACTTCAACATGTAATACACAAGTTATACAATATAAATGTACATTTTAGTATTCCCTGATGTGATGATTAGTAACGAAATATTGGAGTTTAAAAAAAAATAACAACTACATGGGTTATTAATATAATTTATGCCAATTTCCGCCGAGAAATCCATTACTTATTTTATCAATCAATAAGTAAGGCATTACTTCTATCTAACATTTTTTACACTCACCATATTTGCAATCCTTTGCCATGTGCACTGAATTTAAACAATTTATTCATAATCTTAATTTATGTGTTTCATTATATTATGCCTGTGAAGATAATTTCAGCAATTGTTCACAATTAAACAGCTTATGCTCGCCTTTGCATAAACCGCAACGATTATTGGATAGAAAGTCTCTAGCTCTTTGTGGTTGTTCCCTATATTTCCCTTAATTTTTATTTAATTCTACTGTTTCTAACACATCTGTTTTGTGTCTCAAGAATGTTTTTAATTCTCCCAGTGTTGGATTGTTTCATGTTCTTACTTTTCTTGCCATCCTTTTAGAGTTTTGCTATGTAACTTTTTTGTGACTATATGAATAATTAATACGTCCCAATGTTCAGTAGGTTGGTCTAGTATTTTCAATGCTCTGAGCTTTTTGAATAGTTGATCAATTAAATTCCTTAATTCATGTGCTGATACTTTTGTAATTGAAGGCAAATAAAATAGTGAACTTAATGGCTCGTAGTATGATCACGGTTTTAACTAAAACACTGTTTTAAGAAATGTCAAATTCAAATTTAAATATTTAATTTCGCCCTTATGTGTAAAGAACAATTTTTAAAAAATATTTGTTTGAATACAAACTATTATGTTCTGCTTTAAAATCATATTTTGATAAATTTAATATAATTTATTAATGATATTAAATAATCAATTTTGACATTTCTTAAAACAGCGTTTTAGTTAAAACCGTCATCATACTACGAGCCAATATGTGTGAAGCAAAAGCGACATGTTATCGCATCTTTTACAGAATACTTCCCATAGTTATTGGTAGTTTTCTACCGAGAGTTCAATTGAAAGAATGACTTGAGATGCACTTTCTTATAAAGCTGCTCTCAAATAATTAAATATCTCTATGTCTGTTTTTCCTCATTTTTATGAATTAACGTTTTGAATGTGTCCCTGAATTCAAGCCAATATTCATATTCTCTCTTGAATGTAGGAAATTTGATCTGTGGTAGTTTAACATTTGCACCAGGATTATTATTATTATTATTATTATTTTTATCATTATTATTATTATTATTATTATTATTATTATTATTATTATTATTATTATTTTGTTGTTTCGACGAATTTGCTTGTACTGTATGCTCATTATCTGGTATGTGATAATTTATTTATTTATTTATTTATTTATTTATCAATACAATGCCCAACAGGTAAAAACCCAGTAAGAGGGCAGGCAAAAAAAATACATGAAATACATTACATAAAAATGAGTAAATTTCTGTACAACGATCAATGAATAAAAATAATAAAAAAGAACAACATGCAACGATGTCACTTTATGTTTTAAGAATTTTTTGGGGGAGTAACGGAATACATCGATATTTGAAAATTTGTCTGTATAAATTTGACACATTCGGTATATAGGAGAAAGAGATAAGGCATTATTGCGTGGAGTAGGAAGATAGAAAGTTTGAAAATTGCGAGTGTGTATAAAAGGAGTGTGGAAAGGAAGTTGATTTAAGCAAGTAGGATCATCTATTTCACCGTGGATCAATTTAGAGAGATGATGAACAAGTTGGAAGTCGCGACGTTCTATTAGGCTATGTATGTCAAATGTTCGTAACAACTCTAAGTATTTAATTGAATAGTCCGGATAACTTCTATTAATTTTGAAATATATATATTTAAAAAAAAAAAATTTGAATAGATTCAATGTGGTCCTGATGATTTTCATAAATGGGATTCCAGATAATGGAGCAGTACTTTAGTTTGGAGCGGACAAAGGCATAGTAAAGTGAGAAAATAGCAGTAACATCACGGAAGGAACGAGTTGTACGAATAATAAAACCTAGCATACGGAGGGATGAGTTGCAAATACGATTAATATGACTCACAAAAGTGAACTTAGAGTCAAATGTAACGCCTAGATCATCAAAAGAAGAGCAACGAGTTAGAGGAAGGTTATTAATGCTGTAAGAAAATAAAAGAGGAGAAGATTTCCTAGTATAAGACATGACTGAACATTTATTTAAATTTAAGCTTAAGTTATTTATTGAACACCAACTAGATAAATTATTAAGATCGTTTTGAAGAATTTGAGAATCAATAGCGGAAGAAACTGGATAAAATATTTTTAAATCGTCAGCGAATAGCAGTTTATTAGAGTGTAAAATATGTGTAACATCATCAATAAATAATAAAAACAACAAAGGGCCTAGGTTGGAACCTTGGGGAATACCAGAGCTAGAAATGAAGGGTGAGGATTTGCGACCAAGAAACTGAACAAATAACTGACGATGAGACAGGTACGATGAAAGAAGATCAATTAATGATGATGATAAAGAAAAGTCATGGAGTTTCTTGATTAAAATAGAATGGTCTACCTTGTCGAATGCTTTGGAAAAGTCTGTGTATATGCAATCAACTTGGCCTTTGAGATTTAGAACAGAAGAAACAGTATGGGTGAAATATAGTAAATTGGTAGTTGTCGATCTTTTTTCCATAAACCCATGCTGAATGAAATAAGATTTTTAACTTTGTTATAAATAGTTGCGTATATTAGTTTTTCAAATATTTTACTGAAATTCGATAGATTAGCAATGGGACGATAGTTTTTGATGTCAGCTGTATCACCTGATTTGTGAATGGGAGTGATCCGTGTAATTTTCCATTTATCAGGAAATGTATTTGTTTTTAATGATAAATTAAATAAATAGGAAAGAGCATTCGACAGCGGGTAGGCGCAATCTTTAATAAGGAAACTTGGAATGAGATCAGGACCACACGAAAAGTTAGACTTTAATTTTGAAATAGAGGATTGAACATTGTCTCTACTCACATGGTTAAGTGAAATGAGGTTTTGTGAAAGAGTATTGGAGGAACGAGGAGGATTAGTCGAAGGCATTGTATAGACCGATTTAAAATGAGAAGCGAAACCATTTGCTATATCTTCAGGGGTTGAAAACTTAGAATTGTCCAATGACATATTTTCGGGAAATGTTGATGTATTCCGTTTTGAATTTACAAATTTCCAGAAAGAACTTGGATCGTTTTGAATATTACTCTCACACTGCGCAATATAATCATTGTAAGACTTCTTGATATTTTGTTTAAGTTTAGCACGAATTTCAGAATAACAGTTGACATAGTATGCATTATTTTTGTGATTATTGCTTAGCTTGCGGAAATGTTCCTTGCGACGAATATCAGCTATAATTTCAGACGTAAACCAAAGTGGAAATCGTCTTTTATGAGACTTTTTGAGTGGGACACATTCATCAAAAAAAGTGTACAAAGTGTTATAAAAAAAATCGCAAGCTAAGTTAACATCATTATATTGACTAAGAATGTTCCAGTTAAACCCATCTATAAGATGATACAATTTAGCAAGGTTAGCTTTTTTAAAATTGTATGAATGACCTATGTATTTAACTTTAGTTCTTCTCACAACACTGTCAGACATAATTTGAAAATCTAGAGCTGGATGGTGATCATATTCAACGTCAAGAATCGGGCTTGTAGCATGGGTAACTGTACATTCTATATTTGAAACAATAACATCAAGAAGTCTATTATTTTTATTTAAGATTGAATTATATTGTTTGGCATTAGTGTATTCTAAAAAAGCGTTAAATATATTGACTTTGGGAGTGCTAGTACCGGAAATCAAATCGGGTAAATTAAAATCACCTAGAATTACGAAGTTATTAGTAAAAAGAAATGGAAGATTCTCAAAGAAATCAAATATAGAGTTATAATGAGCAGTGTCAAGAGCGGGTGGAATGTACGTCACAAAAATGTATAGTGGTTTATTGTTATTTACAACTTTGGAACATACAATGTCTACATTACTGGGAAGAATATCGGTATAATTACTTAGGTCTACGTAATGGGAAATAATAGTGTTCTTGATGAGTAAGAGAACACCACCCCCGCGTGTAACTCTGCAAGAAGTTAAGTCTCTATCAGATCTGTAGACATTATATGAGCCATCACATAACTCGGAATCCGAAATATCATGTCTTAGCCAGGTTTCAGAAAAAGCTATTACATCATAATCCCATGATGAACAATTAGAGTACAATTTATCGAGTTTCATATTTAGACTTTGAATATTTTGGTAATAACAATTTAGATTCGAAGTATTGGGAACACGGTGATTCTGCTGTAATTGCTATTGATGACCAAGAATGTTAGTTTTAAATTTTTGCAATGTTTCAATGAAAACATGACAGTTAGGATCCCATACAGGATGAGCAGTGTTAATATTAGTTTTGTGGACTTCATTATATTTCGTGCAATTGATACATTTACGGTCTGATGATTTGCAGTCTTTGGCTTGATGATTACCGGCACCCAGAGGACAAGTTAATTGTTTGTTACACTGGGAAGAGAAGTGGTGGAAACCGCAACATTTGAAACAACGGCTCAGCTCAATCGCATCATAAACTGGACAATAGTCATAGCCGATAAATAAATTACCGGATTCGATAATTTTGTGGTAGGAGGTTCGGTCAGTTTGAACAAGGGCCTGAAATACATCCGTCTTCTTCTTAACAGGTCGTATATCAAGAATTTCGCATTTATAATCATCAACAAAACACGACTTATTTTGATTGATAAGAAAATTTTTGAATTGTTCCTTAGAGAAATTTTCTGACATTCCCGCAACACGGACACGAGGGTTGAGTACGGCCAATTGCTTAACTTCGTACTTAGCACTTAAGTTATTATGAATTAGGTCTTTAAATTTAGTCGGATCCTCCGGATTATTGCAGGTAATAATGACTGCGCCATTGCTTCCCTTTTGGACATTGTTTAGTGCAATGTTAGATGCTACAGGGTCAATAGTACGAAGAATTTCTGATGTAGTTTTAGACGAAGATTGTACTGAAGTTTTAGGTTTAATCAATACGGGTGGATTAGGTTTACTTGTTACAGTTGAGTACGATTTTTTATGTGCGGATGAAGATGAGAGTTAATTTTTTAGAAGATCACTGATTTTAGATTCTATTAAAATGTTTAGTTCATTCTTTAGCGCTTGGAAATTAGAATTAAAAAGAGTATTATGTTCAGTATTTATGTTTTCGAACTGCGAGGAAAGAGAATTTTCTTTTAATTCAGATGACAGTTTAGATACATTTGAATTAATTGTAGTGAATAAAGATTCAATATTAATAATTTTGTTTTTATCCAGGATAGCACAATTAATTTTGCAGGCGTCGCACATAAAATACAAATTTCTGGACTTATGAATTAGTTGAAAATCAGCATCGGTGAAATTAGCGCAAGAAATGTGGAACCATTTGTTACAGGGACCTTCACAGCCTACAAAACTGTCCCTTTTATTTAAATTGCATTTACTGCACACTTCAGGCATTGTTGGATAACAAAGAATGTTGCATTATAAAAAAATAAGGTTTAAAAAATAAAATGTTTAGTGTCACTGGTTTTTAAAATTGAAATAATTTTTTTTAATTAACAGTTCAAGGCTTGCTCGTAGGCGCACAGCCACAGGTTAAAAATTGGTTTGACAGAAGTATAAAAACGTGGCTAGTAATTAGTTTAAAAGTTCAAAAACTCACGTATGGTAAAGAATCACAGTAATTTGAAAACACCACTGTAACCATCAGTAAAATATGCAGCGCACTATATAACACACATGATAATTATCACTGAAAAAACTGATAAAAAACTAAAAGTTGTAGGAGCAGACAAAACACAGCCCATCAGCAACAAAATGACAGTAAATTGTTGTGTTTTCAATAGCTGCACTGCTAATGCTAATAAACTATACAAAGTTGTTGCCCTTTCTTTTAATTGTTTTTCAAAGTCATCAGCTACGTTCTCTGATCCATCTTGAAATTTTTGAAAATCATCTCCAATGTGTTATATTTTTGTATATCTTAATTTTATTTCAATTTACTTGGTTTCTTTGATTTCATTATTTTCACTTTCAGCTAATATTTTTGAACTTCATGCACGTTATTTTTAAATGATACAGTGTGGGATTAAAGTATGAAATATTAAAAAAATAGCGAACTCAACCGGTTTTTTAAAAAACGCTGAACACGTCAATTTTAGTTTTTAAAAATCCTTCCAATTTTTATTTGTTTTTTAGTTATAACGTCGTCACAAAGATATTTAAATGGTACTGTAGTGTTGCATAACAAAAATTCTGAGAAAAATTGAGCTGGGCCCTGATTTTGTAATTTGCGTGAACATCTACGACACCAATACACAAATTAGTCACGTGTATACAGTACACCATCTATTGGAGATCTGAAGAAGTACTAGTTATGACGTCATACATGCAAGACACGCAAATATAGTTACGTGACCTACAGCACCTCTTTTCCTTTTCAATGTTTCCAGTTCTACGTTCGGCATGTTGACTTTAGCTTCTTTATACTTTTAAAAGAGATATAAATAAAAAATGAATGCTCTTACCTTAACCAAGCTAATCTAACTTAGTAAACTTAACTGGTTGATTGCACCGCTCGCTGCATCGGTGTAAAGCGTTTAGTGTATTGTATGGCGTGTGCCCTACGCCGCCTCGCTGCTCTGCGTGACGTTGCACGCTTGCAAACCTCTGCTGCGTAGTAATCTGTTTTCAAGGTTTTTCTTGCACATTTTCTTGAGTTTGCACTAATTTACGATGTATGTATACTTTCTTCTTCAACTGTGACTCGAAGACCAATTTATAATGGTGAAATAGTTATTTACGTTATAAAGCTGGGAAGTGAGTTATTACGCTACGAGTGAGAAGTTTACGGACGCGGCGACGAAAAAGCCGAGTCAGGAATTTTAAAATGAATACCGTAATACTATCTCACAGGCGTATGAACAAGGAGCTGCTGCACACAGACCTGACCGGGAATCAAGGCATCCAATAAACAAATTGCTTCTGTTATTGTGAGTACACATATGTCACACAACTATCAGTACCATTCTGACTCAGATACAGGATCGCATACATATTCAAACCCAGAAATTTCCTCTGACTCCGAGTCCACACTCGTAACTTCCAAACCTTATAAAAGTAAACGTAAAATAACAAAAACAAAGCCAAAATGCCACAAGAACATGCCGCAGGGTCAGTAGTACAACTTTCACGTCTTGAAAAATATTATGTTGAGATGATCCTAGATTTCTATGGTGATGGCAAATTATTGTCCCGCTTTCTTGAAATATGCGAAAAATTAGTTAACAAATTCTATAATTTGGTTGACGAAGCAGACTTTCAACATGAGTACCTTATGTCGAGCGTTTTAACTAAAATAAAAGGTGAGGCCGCAGTAAACATTGCCAGTAGTACAATATGTATATGGGCAGACGTTAAACAGGCATTGTTAAACGCCTACTCAGATAAACGAGATTTTTACACGCTAAGTATCGAATTAACCGAATTGCGACAAGGCAATTAAGGACATATTAGATCTACAAATTTCTTACATTAGTAATCACAGTTTAGCACTTGCTAAGCCTTATTTAACAGAATATTGTCAAAATTATGCTTTAAGAATTCTTCTCTGAGGACTAAAAGATCCACTAGGAACTCTTATGAAAACAAAGAATCCCAAAGATATGAACACCGCGTTAAACATACTGACAAACGATTTCCAGCTAGAAACGCACAGTCGTCCACAATATCACAAAAATATTACCCATGCACAACACAAACAGAAACAAACAATTCACAATACGCAGAATAGACAACCACAATATACATAACTGATGTACAGACCAAATCCACCTACCGACCCAATTTTTAAACCTACCACTAATCAATATCCTTATCAATTTCCAAATCATCAAATAAACAGTCAACGACACCCAGGCCAGGAACAAGCCAGTGCCGTCCGCAACAATTTTATAACACACAAAACAGACGTTATTTCATAGAAATATTTAACACTGAAATTGACGAATACACTGATATAGACAATATTAAAGAACAAAATCCCGATTCTTATGTAACTGAGCTAAATCCTAAATATTATGTAACTGAACCAAATTCTGACGTTACGAATGAGTTTTTTCCGATAATAGCTTCGGAACAAACGTCGAGTTAATGAACGTAATACACAACCATATTGAATTATTATTTGTTATTTTCCCAGAATTAAATTTGAAAGCTTTAGTATACAGATGAAGCACCCGTTACTTTATTAACACAGATATTGCACAAAAATCTTTCAGAGAAAAAATGAAAAATGATCCTTTCAAAATTACAACCGCGCACGGAACATCATTAGAGAATTTTAGCATCATAATACACCTGCCTCCAAATTATTTAACTCTCCTAACACTTTATTAAAATACCATCTATTTAATTTTCACAAAAATTTCGACGTCTTATTAGGACTAGGCAATTTAAAAAATTTAAATGCAAATATCGCATAACTCATGACAAAATAATTACCCCAACTTAAGAAATCAAGATCCACTACCACGAAATACATCCAAAATTCAATCATATTAAAATATCTCCCAAATCTGAAAAAAAATCCAACATATTTGTAAATATTATAGAAAACGGCGAAGCATTTATATCGGAAACCAAAATAAATAATTTAATCATTCCAGAAGGTCTAGCAACAATAAAAATAACAAAATTATATACCCGATTACAAATCTAGGCGAAAACGATGAAATTATAAATTGTGTAGATTGCGTACAAGTCCAGGCAATAAATAACTTTGAAATTAATAATATAAATTTTATTCAAAATGAAACAAAATTTAAATTAGACATGAATAAAATTAGAACTGACCATATGAACAGTGAAGAGAAACGTCAGATAAGCCACTAACCTTTACAAACGAGATAAAACGTTCCATTCGTACAAAAGACGAAAGTCCCGTATATTCAAAAACATATAGATACCCTGAGGTACACAGAAAAGAAATAAACTCCTAAATTCAGAAAATATTAAACCAGAACATTATCTGTCCCTCTCATTCCCCTTGGTCATCACCCTCCTGGATCGTACCAGAAAAGGTGCATCCGGAAAACAGAAATGGAGATTCGTAATTGACTATCGGAAATTAAACGTCAAGACAATCGATGAAAAATACCCAATACATAACATCAACAATTTATTAGATAAACTAGGTAGATGCCAACATTTTTCAACTTTGAATTTAGCGTCAGGATTTCACTAGATTGAAATGAGTGAATATGAAAATGAAAAAATTGCCTTCAGCGCGGAAAACGGTCATTTCGAATATTTAGGAATGCTCTTGGGATTAAAGAATGCACCAGCCACTTTACAAAGAGTGATGGACAACGTTCTTCGAAATTTAACCAACGATATTTGTCTCGACGATGTAATAATTTTTAGTACATCTCTCCAAGAGCACATTTAAAATTTAAAATCAGTTTTTAATCGTTTTCGAAAAGCAAGTGCAAATTTTTACGCACAGAAGTCTCATATTTAGGCCATGTAGTAACTCAAGTTGGTGTCAAACCTAATCCGGAGAAGATCCATGCTTTCAAAAATTACCCCATCCCAAAAACAGCCACAGAAATCATATCATTTTTGTGTGAGGTGTTCCTGTCTAAATTGTATAAATGAAATGTTTAATGTTTGTGAAGATATTAATTTGAATTATCTATTCCCGAGCGTTATAATTTTATTTTTAAAATCCATTAAAGCATTACAATGTTCTAATATTTTTACGCCAAATAACATGTTACTTTCTTTATAAAAATCCTGTACGAAAAATTCGAAATTTTTATTTTGGATTTTTATTTCAACACTTCACTTTTTCTTGGGCTGTTTCGAAAGTAATTGGTTTCTGAATAATTTTTAAATTTTTTTGTTTAACGATATTCGGTGAGATTAAATTTATATCTGAGGCGGAATCAATTAAAATAAAATAGTCATTAAATCTTATTAAAGGAATGGATTTTAGTTTTTAGGTCATTACGTATTTTGTTCTATTGTTTCTAGAGTCGCTTCTAAAAAAGGATTGGTGTCGTTATTATTGTAATTTTCTTCTTCGTATTCCTCGGTACTTTGTTCGTCAACTGCGTTATTTTCGTTTTCAATTTCATTGTTATAATTTTGTTTAATCGGTGATGTGGACATGGGTTGAGTATTTCGTGTCTGTAAAGACAATGGTTGAGGTGGTAATTTGCGTGTTTCAAAGCTGTTTACTACATTTTGTCTTTTAAACCTGTTAGGGTCTGGAGTTCGCGATTTGTAAATGTTGACTGGGTTTGAAGGAAAATATTGTCCGGGGAATTTTTTGGGTACAGGGTTAAAGGTAATTTTTTTTGGAGTATTTACATTTTGTTTTTGATCATTTCGTTTCAATGGCCTATTATGTAAGAAATTGGCATAGCTAAATTCATTTTTCAATAATGATTCGCATTGTTCTAGTGTCGAAGGTTGTTTCACAATAAAAGATCCTTTTATTATGAGTGGTAACAATGATATAAATTTGTTTACGATTGCTTTCCGATTTTCTTGCAGAATAGCAGTTTTCTTTTCTAGGGTGTAAGTATTTGCAAGTATTTTTAATTTATATATTTCATATTTGTCTAACATTGTTTTTAGTGTGACTTCTGTATTTTGTTTATATTTGGTTCCAAATAATTCTCCTAACAATGTCTCAGATGTTTTATGTGAGAAATTAGAGAACAAGATGTGAAGTTCTTGAAGCTTGTCGTCTGGGTTTTTGTGGTCGATTGGACAGCAAGAAGGATCACTTGGATGGTCTGATGGGACGTTTGGATAGTCCTTGATGGGCATTGTTTAGCCGTGAGATGGACTGACGAATAAGGTCTTATTGATATAGCCTTATATATTTCAAATCGTTGCACTTTTAAATTTGTTCTGTATAGCCAATTTTCATATAAAAATATGACAATGAAATGAGTAAGTTTTTGTTTTTCACTGTTACAAACTTATTGTTGGCTATCCTACCGACTGCGCTAATTATTATTAAACAATTTATATTGTTTTTAAAAAAGTTTATTTGTTGCGAGTACAGAGTTGCACAAACTTTGTTTTCAGCTGGGGAGCTGCCTTAAGACTGACTATTCTATGTCTATCTATCTTACGCTTTATACACGTTATATTTTTAAGGTTCGCGGAAGGATTTTTATTGTAAGGTAAAAGATTATATTCGCTAATCTTTTATTATGTCACAAGTTACAATATATTATTTATTTAATTTTATTACATTTAAAGTTTATTTGTGTGAAATTTATGAATGGTTACATCAGACTGTGTAAAAATAAGTAAAGTTACAAATTATATAGTTTATGCTTTCCAGTGTCGGGTATAAACCTGGGAACTGCAACCTAAGCAATATGGGATGTGGTAACTCCTCCCTCCTTAGAATTGGGCTTCATCAGGAAGCTTCAGCGGCGACCTGGGGGTTGAAGTTGTCTGGTGAAGTTCAATGTCCCTGGCTGTGGACTGGGTTCTTATCGTGGATTTGAGTGGAAGTTTCCTTTTATGATAGTCCATGACAGAAATAATAGCAACAATAATGATTATAACATATAATGCCAAAACGGGGTATTTGGTGCCATCTTCTTCGTATGGTGTTATATCGTCATACAGGATGTCTTCTATCTTGTTTATTGATCTGAGTTCGGAGATGCTATTCAATTCAATTGTAGTTTTGAGAATTTAAGTGTTGTTGAAATTTATTTCGTAATTCTCAATTACGGTAGGTTTGCCAAATGTACCATGTTTGAAGTCGAGTTCTTTATTTTGAATTTGCAATTTACATCCATCATCTTTGATGAAAAGTATACCGTAAAGGCTTCTTATATTATCGGCGTGATTGCATTTACTTTCCAATTTTTCGGGGTGCGGATATATGGCCAAAAATTATTGTTGATTTCTTCCAAATATTCGAGATGGTTACTCCTTATATTTAGTTTGACGAAATGACAGTTTTCGACGGTGTTCTTCGTTAGGAAGTTAGTCTCACTGGAGTCTTCGGTTATTTCCTTGATTTTATTAGGACATTGGAATATGTTTCTTTTATTGCGGGTACACGTACCACATAGAGATCTTATTTGATCAGTTTCAGACATCAGAATATAATCGTGATTGGGTATAATAGTAATTAAATTAGAATTGTGGGGGTTGCAATTAAATTAATTAGATCGATATGTGTTTAATAATTTATTAGAATTTCAATAAAACATAAAATTTTGTTATCTTGCAATTTGCAATTAACTGAGAGTAAGTTTTCGATTTCTGAAATATTTTCTAAATTTATTTCAAATGGCAGCTCATCATTGTAATATTTTGAAATTTTGTTTGGTTCCCCATAAAGGTCGTGTGTTTTGATTCCACTAGGGTGTATAGTGTGAAGTTTACAAAATGTGAGAGAATTTTCAATGTCTTAAAGAGTGTTAAATGTTAGTGTATACAAAGTGTTTAGTTGATTATAAATATCTTTAATAAATAATATGTCGTCATTTTCTGTGCCACTAATAGCCAAATGCATGAGATGTACAATTTTTAATTTTAGAGTGACTTCGTTTTGTCTGATAGTGTCGACAGTCTTGTTAAAATATTTTATTATTTGGTGACTAACGGAGTAATGATGTTTAATTTGGTTATTTAATTTAAATTGGTTTTCATGTAGGTGATTTAAAATTTTTGTGTACCTATCTTTTATTATCTTCTTCATCTAAATTTCCTGTAATGGCTTTTACAACAGTTCCTAAACCATTAACTATACCTCGTCTTATCCGAATGCGGGTGGATAAATGGCTGAATTTTTGATTGATATTGTTCTTTAGATATTCTATAATTTTGTTGATTTTCGAAGTCTTTCATAGTTATTTTGTCTATGTTTAGTGTCTCTATAAGATTTGTGTATTGTCTATTTAAGTTTTCATATTGTGATTTAAGTGGATGTAGATCGTAGTAGTGTACAAACGTGTGTTGTGTCCATTGTAATTTTGCAGGTCCGAGATTAATTGCCAAAATTCCTGGATTGAGGGTAATGTCCTTCACATCTATTCCGTATGAGCACGGGAAGTAGATGGACCTGGAATTGCAGGATTTTTATTAATTATTTTTCTGGGTCTTCTAATATTAGCAAGATGAATTTTAGTTTGCTTTTTGTCAGTATTTTTTGTATCAATTTCAGCTATTTTCAAATTTTTATTGATTGATTTTATTTTTTCTTTCTTAAATTTTGGATTTTTTGTTTTATTGACCTTTTGTTTATTCTGAACATAAATTGTTTGTGGTATTTCCGGGAGTTCTTCGCGATTCTCATTTATTTTACTATTTGTTTTTGTTATATGGGTTTTAAATTTGTTGTACTATGGTTCGAGTTATTAAATGCTAAAAGTGCATACTGAACCATTTCATCTATGGAATTATTTTTAAAATTTTCTTGCATGTTAAATAATCGAATGTGCTCTATTAGGGTGGAATGGAATCTTTCTACTAAACCGTTAGAATTTGGGTTTTGCGAGCAGATGAAATGAATTTCGATTTTGTGTAGAGTTAATAGTTCTTTTACAATACTGTTCTTAAATTCGAGTCCGTTGTCTGAAGTGATAAATTTTGGTATTCCGTGGTGTGAAAAGAAATGTGTTAATTTGTGTGCGATATCGACAGCATTTGTTGAGCTTACTCTGTATGCTTGTGCATATTTCGAGAAAGCGTCAATAATAGTAAGATATTTAGCATTTTCTAATGTTAATGTGTCTATGTGTAAACTGTCTAGTGGTTTATTTGGAGTAGGGGTGATATTTAATTTTGGTTTCATAGGATTTATTTCATATTTTGCAGCCAAACATACTTCGCATTTGTTTATGTAGTCTGTAATAGTTTTTAATTGGTTAGACCAGTAGTAACGTTTTTTAATTTGTGTATGGGCCTCGTTTATTCCTCGATGATTTGTTTTTCCTTCGTGATAATTCGTGATGACTTGTTGAATTTCGTCTTCTTGTTCTATATCTATTAATTTTGTATTACTTTTGATAAATTTAATTTCTGAATATTTGAAATATTTTTGAAGTGCAGTACAGAATTGTTCAGAAATGGGATTTTCAAAATAGAGATAATATGTAGCATTAGGGGCGATGTATTGTTTTATAACATCAACAATGTCCTGTTCGAAGTTTGTTTCAGATATTTGAACGTAAAGGTTCATTTTAGCAACGTCAAATTTCTTAATCATTGGTTTAGATGGAGAGTGTTTTACGAGAGATATAACAATTTTATTTTTTCCTAAGTGTACTGGGGATTCGGTAATTTTATGCCAACAATGGGACTTTCAGGGTTTGAATGGATTGTTTGGTCAGTTTCGGGATCTTTTTGTTCCGCTTCATCGAGGTTTACTATTAAAGATTGTGTGTCGTTATCAGGGTTAAAATTTTTATTGAAGTTTTCATTGTAATCAAGAAAATCTTGATTGCCTGCATCTAGTGTGTTTACATTTAATTCTATTCTCGAAAGAGCATCTGCGTTTGTGTTCAGCTTGCCCTTTTTGTATACTACTTCATAATCGTAATCTTCAAGTTTAGTTCTCCAGCGCATTAGTTTGGAATGTGGATCTTTTAATGAGTGAAGGTATTGCAAAGGTTTATGGTCAGTAATAATTTTGAATTTTCTTCCAAATATGTAATGTCTAAAATATTTAGAAGCCCATACAACGGCAAGTAATTCTTTTTCGGTTGTGCTGTAATTTTTTTCAGTATCGTTCAACGTCCTGCTAGCATATGCAATAGGAAGGTCTTAACCGATAGTGCCTTGCGATAAGACAGCGCCAATGCCGTAGTCACTTGCATCTGTAGTAACGTTAAATGTTTTTGTATATTCTGGGTATTGGAGTGGTGGTTCATTCATCAGAAGATTTTTACAAGTATTGAAGCATTGAATGTACTCAGGGTCTTTGTACTTTACTTTGGAGTCTTTCTTTAAACATTTGGTCATGGGTTTGATTAGATGTGCAAAGTTTTTTATGAATCGTCTATAGTATCCCAAGAGTCCTAAAAATGTCTTTATTTGTGTAGTAGTTTTGGGGATTGGATAATTTTGAATAGCGCTGTGCTTATTAGGATTAGGTTTCACACCTTCTGTTGTATTTTTAGTTAGCTTTCTTTAGTCGGTTAGAAACTGTTTTTAAATTTTGAATATGTTCTTGAAGGGATGTACTAAATATAATTACGTCATCCAAATATACAAGGCAAATTTTGTTAACTAAATCTGTAAGAACGTTGTCCATTACTCTCTGAAAGGTGGCGGGTACATTTTTTAGTCCGAATGGCATCCGTAAAGATTCATAGTGTCCGTTGTCTATGTTAAAAGCTCCAGTGTGGAAAATATTGGCAGCATCCTAGTTTGTCGAGTAGGTCGGTTATGTTAGGTAAGGGGTATTTGTCATCAATAGTTTTTTCGTTGCTTTTTCTGTAGTCAATAACTAAACGCCATTTCCGTTACCTGATGCATCTAGTTTTTTGGGACTATCCGAATAGAAGAGGACCATAGAGAGTTAGAGGGACGGATTATATTTTGTTCTAACATTTTTTGGATTTGGGTTTGAAAATCTTGTCTGTGAATTTCGGAGTATCGGTATATTCTGGTATAGACAGGTATTTCTTTCTTTGTGCGTATGGAGTGTTTTATTTCATTAGTAAATGTCAATGTCTTATCGTCGGAGTGAAAGATCTCAGAGTACTCCGTCAGCAGTTTTGTTATCTAGCGCTTCTCTTCGTCGTTCATGTGGTCGAGTCTCACTTTACTCATATCAAAATTATTAATTTCTTTTTATTGATTAAAATTTAGATTGTTTATTCAAAAATTGTTTAGAGAGTGAACTTGTACGCAATTTACAGAGTTAATAATTTCGTCGTTTTCGCTTGAATTAATAATGGGGTAAATAATTTGATAATTTTGTATGTAGCCAAACCTTCGGAAATAGTTATGTCGTTTATTTTTGTTTCTAGAATAAACACTTCGCCATTTTCGATGTTATGAATAAAGAGTTTAGATAATTTTTCGGAATTAGGGGGATTTTTATATAGTGTGATTTAGGGAGAATTTGGTGATAATGAATTTTGATTTCTTGATTTGGTGTGGTTATTTTGTCATTTACCAAATCAATACCAGCATTTATTAGTTTTAAATTGTCTAGTCCTTAAAGAATGTCAATTTTTTTATGAAGGTCGGATAAATGATACTTTAGTAACATATTAGGAGAATTAAATAATTTTGTTGCTGGTATTACAATACTAAAGTTTTCAACTGATGTTCCGTGAGCTGTAGTAATTTTAAATGAATCATTTTTAATTTGGTTTTTGAAAAACTTATTTGCAATAATTGGGTTAATGTATGAACGCGTGTTACCAATGTCGATCAAAGCTTTTAAGTTTAATTCAGGGAAAACTACGAATGGTAATTCACTATAATTATGGATTACATTCATAAGTTCGATGTTTCTTCCGAGGCTAGTGTTGGAAAAAACTCGTCCTGATCGGGTTCAGTAACGTAGTAATTGGAGTTTAAATCATTCTCGGAATAGTCTACATTATGACCGTCAGTTTCTGGCTCTTTATTTACATAATCGTCTACTTCGGTTGTAAATAATTCCTCTGCTATATAGTTAGGTCTGTTTTGAGACCGATAGAATTGTTGTAGACGATAATGATTGGATGTCGCACGTGGTGTCATCGACTGCCTAGTGCTGATACTCATAGGTGTCGGTTTGGGGCTTTATAGTTAGGGTTGGGTTTGAAGACGTTTTGCTGGTATTGATTATTGGGTTTAGCTATTTGATTGCTAGGGTATTGAGGACTGAATGGTTTCTTAAATTTTTAGTTTGTAGCGAATTGATTATTGTTTGGTTTATAAATTTGGTTAGTGGGTGGTATAGGTCTATATGTCAGTTGTTGGTGTTGTGTTTGTCTACATTGCGTGAGTATGTTCTGTTTTTGTCTAGGTGATAGCTTGAATTATTTTTGTGCTGAGAATGTGTATGTGTACGACTATGTGTTTCAAGTTGAAAGTCGTTAGTTAACATATTTAATGCAGTGTTCATGTCTTTTGGATCTTTGGTCCTCATGAGAGTACAAGTTGATTTTTAAGTACACGTAATAAAATTCTGAGTGCATAATTTTTGATATAATTGATTAAGACGGGTCTAGCGGGTATAGTAACTTGATTGTTTATGTAGGAAATTTGTAAGTTTAAGTTGTACACGGTTATAAAATTCAAAGGCTGTTTCGTTTCCCTGTTTTAACTCGGTAATTTCGATATTTAATGTGTACATATCTCTTTTGTCAGAGTAGGTGTTAAGTAAGGCTTGTTTTAAATCTTCCCACTTTGTGATTGTGGTGCTAGCGATGTTTACTGCTGCATCACCTTTAATTTTTGAAAGAATACTTGACATTAAAAATTCAATTTGGAAATCGTCAAGATCAATCAAATTATAAAATTTATTGACAAGTTTTTCGCATATTTCCAAAAATTTTATTAAATAGCTTACTGTCGCCGTGGAAATCCGAAACCATGTCTAAATAATTTTTTTCTAGTTTTGGTGGGGGTACTAATGGTACTTCTGTTTGTGTTTGTGGTGTCATTTTTGTGGGTTTTTACTTAATTAAATTTCGGCTGAAAGTTATATGATAAGGGAATTCTGATTCTGAGTCAGATGAGTTATTATTACTTTTAGTTGATTCTAAATCAGAATCTGACTCTGAGTGTTACTGATTACTATTGGACAAGTGCAACTCATAATAGAAGAATGATGACTTTGTCCATGGGTCGTGCTGCTCCTGCTGCTCTGTATTCGTCAGGGCTTCGTTCTACTTCTACGATGTTCGCTCGTGGATGCGGATGAACTTGAATTGGCACGGGACGTCTTCTTTCTTCGTTCTTCTTCAGCCTTCCAATATTCGGTTAATTGTTTGAGAACGAACGCGGATTTCACTATTCACGGAAATCGCCCGAAAAATTCTTTAAGACTGCGCCAGTTATATTTTTAAGGTTCGCGGAAGGCGAAGATTTTTATTGTAAGTTAAAAGATTATATTCGCTAATCTTTTATTATGTCACAAGTTCCAGTATATTATTTATTTAATTTTATTACATTTAAAGTTTATTTCTGTGCAATGTATGAATGGTTACAATTCATGTAGTTTATGCTTTCCGGTGTCGGGTATAACCCTGGGAAGTACAACCTCAGCATTATGGGCTGTGGTTCAAATTCTTTTATTTTTAAATAAATCAATGACTTTCAAATAACTTCAACAAAACGTAAGTTCCTTTAAATCAAATTATTTTATGCATTGTAAAATTATTTGTATTTCAACTTCAGTGTCCTGATGAAGTGTACAATCCAAATACACGAAAGCTTGACAGATTTTAAAAGAATCTACTAAAACAAATTTAAGCCCAGAAAACATCCCACTGATATACCAACTAAAATTTATCTCTCTCTCTCTCTCTCTCTCTCTCTCTATATATATATATATATATATATATATATATATATATATATATATATATATATATATATTGGCATTTGTTAAGGAGTCACTTCCGTCAAGTTTATAAGGCGTCCTGACTTCCATATTAATTAATGGATATATATTATTAAAAATTACATATATAGGCTTAGGGGAACTTCTATATTAAGGTTTTCAAAAGAGGGGTAAAATATATTATTTTAAAAATTAATATATAATTGTACATACTTAAAATACAAAGTCACTTCCATCACTGTAATTGTGTACAAGATATTGAAGCGTATGACTGACTTCCGCAACGTAGCCAAATTTCGTGTCAGCCAAACCACTTATCAGCAAAACATCAAATAACGTACATGATGAATAAGGTCTCACTCTGTGTTAACGAAGCGCCATAATGGCGAATTTTGAGCTATTATCTTTGTTTAAAAAATTATAATTTTGTTGTACACCTTGAAAAAAATCAGCCTGTATGTTAAATTTATTATTATATACAAAACATGAAATAAAATCAATTTATTGTATGCGAAGACAAAAAAATAAATATTATTTTTTACTGTACTGTTTAATCAACATTATAATAAATTAATAGTTGTGATGTCAATACAAAGATAAAAATTTTCGCAATCCGAAAATACCAAATACGTAAAAATTATCCAGTATTTTAGGCCCATAAATGAATTTTAAAATTTATTCATTTTCTTATTAATAGCAATAGCCATGTCACAATTGAACAAAAAGATAAACAAATACTTGACAATTTACCTGTCAGAATAGGTTAATGTCTCTTGTCAATGTCAAAAAACCTATTCTGACAGATAAAAAGCATTTGTTTATCTTTTTGTTCAAATTGGGCATGGCTATTGCTATTAATAGGAAAATGAGTGAATTTTAAAAATTATTTATGGGCCTAAAATATTGGATAGTTTCCATCTATTTGGTATTTTCAGATGAGGAATTTTTTTATCTTTGTATTGAGACCACAATCATTGCCGTAAGTTAAAATGGGGAGCAACGGTTTGCAAAAATTTGATTTCCCATGTTAATGTACACACTGAAAAAAGTCACCCTGTTTATCCACTGTGGACTGAAAACATACGGAAACCCCATATTAATTATTTAGGTTTTCTGTCTGCTGTGGGAGTTAATCATTTTTTTTTTGTATTAGCTATAAAATAATTAATTCATAAAATGTTTTACTTAATTTTATTAAAATAGTAATGTAACCATTGTGATGAAGATATGTCTTGTTGAAAATTAATTTTTTTAGCATATTTGTTTTATTCAAAATATTATGATTGGTACATCAAAGGGAATAATGACTATTATTCCCGGGTCATTATTCCCTGCGGGATTGATACTTAGCATTATATATCTAAAACTACATAATTAATGAACATATTATTAGTTAGTCGTAGATAAAATGATTTTATATACGATTAACAAATAATATGTACAGAATGTCTCAGGTATCTCGAGTAATATTACCGATAAAACATAACCGTTTGCACATTGCAGGGTCAACTTTTCCAGAAAAGTTTAATAGTCACCACAGGAATTTGCGATCTTCTTTTGTTTCTGAGCTACAGGCAAAAACTCGTTTTTCGCTCATTTTCAAAATGTATCATATCTTATTTATTTCGATAGTTAGAGAGAAATTGGTTTCACAATATTTTTACCGTTTTTTAGATTGAATAAAATGGCGTAATTAGATTTTTTAAAAACTTAATAATTCTCGACATATAACACAAACTTTTGATTTTTTAAATAGGAACCTATGTTGAAAATAGTCTCGCCGTTTTGCTTAATTTATAAGCTTTTCAATGATAGATATCAAGTCTACATTCTTTTGTTTTAAACATTAATAAAAGACGAATTATTATTAATTTATTGGGGTGAAAATATTAGAAATTATTAAGAAACAAATGAAAAAATCTCTTACAGATCATCATTTGCATATTTCTAATAGTATTTGTTTCAGTTTTACACATTTTTTCAATTTATTTACTTCAAAGGCATATTAAACCATTTTTTTCGGATTGTGTCAAAGCCAACTGTAACGTAGATAAATAGTAATTTAACTAACCCGAAAATAATTAATTAAGAATAATTTTTAAACACAATTAATAGATATAGAATTAAAATAAACAAATGATGATCTACAATACATTTTTTCATTTGTTTCTTAAAATTTCCAATATTTTCACCCCAATAAATTAATAATTCGTCTTTTATTAATGTTTAAAACAAAAAAATTATTAAGTTTTCAAAAAATCTAATTACGCCATTTTATTCAATCTAACAAACGGTAAAAAATTTGTAAAAACAATTTTTCTCCAACTATCATAATAAATAATATATGATATATTTTCAAAATTATCGAAAAACGAGTTTTTGACTGTAGCTTAGAAACAAAAGATAATCGAAAATTCCTGTGGTGACTATTCAACTTTTCTGGAAAAGTTGACTATGGAATGTGCAAACGGTTTTGATCTATCATTAATATTACCCGAGATAGGTCCATTCCTAAATTTTTTTATGTCCTCTATTAGAGGCAATAGTAGTGGTTTTTGCCAACGTTTTTCCATTAAGTCTTTATTAGCTAGAGATGATAATTACCAAGGGCGTAAACTACGTGGATGCACGGACGCACATGCACCCAAAGAAAGTAAAATTATGGGTGCGCAGCACCCACATTAATTTCACCCTAACATTTTAATTATATTCCATACATTGTAAAAATGAGTTGTCAATTTTTCAAGTCAAAAATATTGCCGTCATTAAAATACCTGTATTCTCGGTGAAAACTTGCATCGCTAGACATTTTAACTTCAATAAAAGCTTTTGTAACTTACTTCGATAAGACTTTTTAAAATTATCTGATATATTTCTCACATCTTACGTCTAATTTATTTATAAACAAACTCCATGGATCTAAGTTATTCTTACTATGCGCAGATCTCCATTACGCATATCTTCTATCTCTTTAAATTGAAAAAGTCTATTGTTACTGGCATTAAAAATTAGTTGTTTGACATTTGTATAGATTGCTAGATGCAATTTATTTTATAAATTGCACTGTGCAGTCACTTATGTTTTGTTTTTCTGCCGAAAACGTTACAGATATCACAACTTACGCAGAGACATAAAAGCTTACCATTGAATGTATTATGGTCGTGACACGTAAATTTCATACCGTAGTGGCTCACTAATAATAACAAATATTATCTTAAAAGATGACATCCATATGAATTATTATAGCAAATTTCATTTAAATCGAACAAAGCGTTTTGTCATTATAAGCAAAATTATACTTTTTTACTAAATGGTACACTTCGGTTTTTTGCATATTGGTAAATTAAGTTATATCGTGTTACTTTGGGCCCAGGAATCTGTTCTTAAGCCATGTCTACGTGTTTTAGAGATAACTGTATATAACTAGTAGGGATATTATTATTTTTTGTAATAGATATTAATTTTATATATGTTAAATGTACATGTATAATAAAATAAGAATGTTTTTTTTACTGTATTATTTGCATTTATAAAAACATATAGGTACCCATATTTAAAATAAAAATAATGCACCCACAGCCAAAATTAAAAGTTTACGCCTCTGATAATTACTATTACGTGTGTTAAGGAGGTTGATTAATGATTGAGACATTTTAATTTTTGAGATCACTAATAGCCATTTAACACATGTGTTATTTACAAATTTTTTCCGTTGACAGTATATCTTATTAAATTGGAAAATCTTATTTTATTCTAGACAAATTTTTTATGTTAGTAACGTTTGACACATTGAAAAATTTTGATATATAAGAAGAAATTTAATTGTTATTAATACTTATTGGCAATTTTTTTTAAATATGTGTTAAAAATCATTATTAATTCACAGAAATACTCCGTATGTGCTACAGATAACAGTGGTATTTTTTTGTGAATTTTTCATCCATTATTAATATATGATATTTTTTATTTGTATATTGTTAATAAAAATTTATTATATAAATTGTGTTTCCAGTCCCACTCATCTTTGGAAAAAACATAACTACAATTACATACTACAATACACTGTTGCCAAGTTTCGGAAGTGACTAAGTACTTCCCAATGCTATATACACGTCGGAAGTAACATCGCATTGCGTATAACTGACACTAATAACGATTACAACGCCAGCGGTAAACGCATGAACTAAAGTGACAAATTTAAGGGTACTGGGGGTATATTTGACTTCCAACACAATTTTCGTATTTACACTTGTTTAGCCTTGTAGTGGTAGAAAAAAATAAAATTACATGGGAAACGTTGTCACTTCCATTTTCGGAAGTCACAACGTTATATATGAAGTCACAACGGCCAGTAGGTTCCCGTATATGAAGTGACTACGTACCGTATGCACATATATATATATATATATATATATATATATATATATATATATATATATATATATATATATATATATATATATATACAGGATGGAAAAGAACTTGTCATAAATTTAAGGGTGAGTAGTATGACATGTGTAGATTACGAAACAGAAATATTTTTTTAAAAATTCGCACATTTAAGGGTAGTTCTCATTGAACTAACATTTTTGGTACCACTGGACCACTGACAACTTTAATACTTGAAATTAATTTATTTAATTTACGTAATGTTTCTGTATAATCAAATCTTAATTATTTCTAATGTAATTTATTTTGAAAGTTCAATGAAACATATCAAAGATTAATATTAATACTTCGCAGAATTATTTTTATAAAAAAAAACAGAATGGATTAACTGATAAATAGCAACAATACTAGAAACTTTGCATGTAACAATATTAATAGGAAGAAAACTTAACCTAAAAATCAATTCAAGAATAAACACAAAACTCATAAACATTGTTCAAAATTGTCACCTCCCACAGCTACACACGATGCACTACGTTGAATTAATGAGACACTACATGCCAGGTTCATATGATTTTCTTGTTTAATAATTTCAGCACGGTTTTGAATCCGCATCCTTCAACAGTTTCAGGGGGGTTTGATTATCATACACCAAGGACTTCAAATGACCCCACAGATAAAAATCTAAGGCATTGAGGTCAGGTGATCTTGGTGGCCATGATACAGGACCTCCACGGCCAATCCACCTGTTCTCATAGGTATTATTTAAATGCTGCCGCACCTTTCTTGAAAAATGAGGTGGGCACCTTCATGCTGAAACCATGCATGTTGACGATGGAGTAAGGGAACATCTTCTAATAATACTGGTAGAACATTTTGTAAAAATTCTAAATACTGGTCACCATTTAATCTGTTGGGCAGTATGTATGGTCCAAGCAAATTTCCATTTAAGATACCAGCCCAAACATTTAATGAAAATCTGTATTGCAAACTACTTCTTACTACAACATGTGGATTTTCTTGAATCCAATAATGCATGTTGTGGAAATTATGGACACCGTCACGTGTGAAAATTGCTTCGTCACTAAATATTATGTGAAGTAAAATTAAAATTTGCAGCATGTTGTTGCAGAATCCACTGACAAAATATCGTTCTTGCTTGGTGATCAGCAGGCATTAATCCTTGAACACGTTGAATATGGTATGGATGAAAATCATTCTTGTGTAAAATTTTCAAAACACTCGTGTAAGATATTTCTCCTACAACACGAGACACTCCTCTGCTACTAATTTCCGGGTTAGCATGTACCAAGTCTAAGACTTCATCTTCAATGTTGTGGTGTACTCTGCGACCGCCGCCATCTCGTCCATTATTTCTTCTTAAATTGCCTGTGTCGCGAAGACGTTGTGTCACTGTGATGAACATCTTGCGATCAGACTGGCGTCTTCCAGGATACCGTTTGGCATACAGACCTGCTGCTAAAACCGCGTTTTGTCCCACTTCACCATAAATCAACAACATATCCACTAATTCAGAATTAGAATACATTTTTTTAACAAGAGCACAGAAAAAATCACTTGTCACTAACACTTCCGAGAATAATGAAATATTTTATGTACCTATTACACAACTATTTTCGGTGCAAGTTCTATTTAATTTAATTATTAAGAATAATTTAGTTTAATTATTAATAATACAACTAATTTTGAATGTACTTTTGATAAATTTATTTTTAATGAAATATGAATTAAAACAGCAGTAAAAAAAATTTTCCTTAAGAAAAGTCGAATTTTCGTTTTTCGAATTTAATTTTTTTCAGTTTCGTAATCTATACATGTCATACTACTCACCCTTAAATTTATGACATTAAGTTCGTTTCTACCCCGTATATATATATATATATATATATATATATATATATATATATATATATATATACGAGGGTGTCGGGTTCGACGCCTGGGAACTGCGATTCAACAGTTTAGACAGTTGTAACTCCTCCCTCGCTAAAATTGGGCTTCACTGGGTAACTTCAGCGCCGATCTAGGGGGTGAAATTAATTGATATTTTGTTTTGTTTTTAATTTCCACATATATATATATATATATATATATATATATATATATATATATATATATATATATATATATATATATACCGCCCCCGGTGGTGTAGTGGGCAGCGTAGCTGACTCACGACTCAAGGGTCCCGGGTTCGAATCCCTGTTAAGGTGTGGTTGTTTGTGTGGAGTATCATCTCATCCCCATTAACGCAACGTATAAATGTACAAAGTTATAAAATTATAGGAAAAAACTGACCCACCTCCCACATATCTAGAATTTTAATAAGTTGTAATAACTTTTAATACAATAAAGAATATATATATATATATATATATATATATATATATATATATATATATATATATATATATATATATGTATATGTATATATATGGAACAAGGAAATAGCCACATTTCTTGAAAAAAAAGGAATCAACTGGACGCAAGCAAAAAACAGGGCGAGAGAAAAGTTATGGATGTTATATTGAGCATCGCGCCAGTGTAGTGGTTAAGTTTTAGTGTCACTGGCTTACCGACTTTCAATTTGAATGATGTTCGTGTTAATATATTTTGTTATCATTAACTTTTATTTATGTTAATATTAATATATATATATATATATATATATATATATATATATATATATATATATATATATGCAGGGTAAAGGTACATGAAATAAGTACATACAATTTCACCAGTAACTTCTCGAGAGCAACAATATTTCTTAATAACTTTTTCTCTTTTTCTCTACTCTATCGAATGGGCCTTTAAAATATATACTATCTTATTTAAAAATATGTACTTATAGTTTGAGAAACACTGGTTAAAAATTCTTTTATTCAATAAGTTAATGTCACCCTTCATCTATAACAAATTTTATTTGAATGATTTTATTCTATTTCCCATAATAAAGAAAATAATCGGGGTATCCCGTATCCGAGAAATACCCTATATATATATATATATATATATATATATATATATATATATATATATATATATATATATATATATATATATACATTGAAAACCGAAACAGAGACAATGGCATAAAAAACTCGTTACAGAAGGTTATTGAAGCACTCGTTCTTTCGCGCATTCACTGCTACGCCGATCGTGTCCTTATTTCAAACTCGTGCTTGAATAGGTTACCTTATATAACTTATGTTTTTTTTAAATATATTAATCTAGTTTTTGTTTTAATTCTGTAAACCTGACTTGAATTTACTCCTTTTTGTTTAAAAATAGGGTATACGAGTAACAACACGTATATTCATTGCAACAGTTTACAAAGATTTGTTTTGTACAAAGTTTTATACAAAATTTGTGCACAACACTTAAAATTGTTTGTACAGCCTTGGTAATGAAGAATAGATTACGGTTAGTATTCTGCAACACGGATACTCCGTTTCCCTAATAGTCCAGTTAAATAAGTATTTTTGGTCGGAAAAATTCCGACTAAGCTGAATTTTTATATACATGTATGTTCCGATGTTAGAAATAAGTATATGACAAAATCATAAAAATATCAGCAGGGCAATTCGAGATATTATAGGGCAAAGGTCTCCAAAATTGGTTTTTTGCGAACTTGCCGCCTGTGCATCGTACGTCGACTAAGGCCATTATGAAAGTTATAGAAAACATTATCTACAAAATTGGTTATTTTTCCGTAACTTTAATCTTCTTCAATATATAGCGCGGAGTAAGGGTTATAATGAATTCGTTTATAGGATAATGCTCTAGGCATTAATAATAAATATTTTGCAATTTATAATTCAATATTATAGGCCTGCAGCTTATACCCGAAAACTGCTCCAGAAATAAAAAAAGCGATGAAGTTGAGGTAACCGGTTCAAACCAATTGCAATCGACAGTAGATGCAAAATTGCATCTACAGTTGATTTTGACCGAAGTTTGGACAATGCCGACACATAAAAACCATAAAAATGCATTTATTTTCGGTGCGCTGTTCAAACGGAATTTACACTTTACCTCGCCATATCTTAGCTAATTTCATATATATATATATATATATATATATATATATATATATATATATATATATATATATATATATATGTATGTATGTATGTATGTATGTATGTATGTATATATCGATTTAAAATTTTAACACAATTAAGGCTAAGTGAGTCTTAAAATACTAACCTTTATCCGAGCTCTTAATTTCATTTAAAAACAAAATGGCGAATTATAAAAAAATTCCAACGAATTTGTGAGATTCTTTTTTTGGATTAAAATGTTGTGTTTGCATTTTTCTCTACTCCACAGTGTAGTCGAATACTTGAAGTTTTCTGGAAGGTTTCAGATCAAAATATGCAGCAGTTTAAAGCAGCGTGGAAATTAAATGATGAAGAATTGATGTTGCTGAGTAATTTGGAAAAAGGATTATCAGATGAGGTTATTGATGTATGCACTCGGTTTGTTGCTACTCTATATGATTTATCCGGAAAATATTTCAAATTTCACAGAAATAATCAGTTCCGTGTTATGCTTTCGACCTCCAAAATAATCGTAGTTCACAACCTTTGACCATCACAACCTGCGCTTCTGCAACATTTAAAAATGTGTCATTGGCAAACTTACGTTTGGTATAATGTACACAAATCAATAATTGAACCTCTAGGTTTAACAACTTGTGATTGGAAATGCGAAGAAAATGTCATTATACCAGTAATGTTCGAAGGGCCAAGTAGTCTGGAATTATTACTACAGAAATATATTTGTAATTGTAGTGCGAAATCTACATCATGCAGTCAGCTGAATCGTGCACTAGCTTTTCCCAAAAAATAAAATGTTACCCACTATGTAAATGCTCCTCAAAATGTTTTTCACAATCCATACAAAACAAAAACGAAAATTAATATGTATTGATAAAGCAGATATACAAAGACTGTTATATTTAACCAAGCACGAAAGGAGAAAATTGTTCCAAGAGACAAATAGTGCATACACGCTAGAGTGCGGCGCGGCGCGCGATTTCGAGCATCCAGTGAATATTGTTGTAATTTTTGAATCGCTCCATATTCTGACTTGAAACTTTCCAGAAAATTTTTTCATGTATTCTTCTACACTGTGAAGTAGAGAAAAATTCGAATATCAAAAATTCATAACACAACTTTTTAATCCGAAAAAAGAATCTCACAAATTCGTTGGCATTTTTTTTTTAAATTCGCAATTTTGTTTCTAATTGATATTAAGAGCTCGGATAAAGGTTAGTATTTTAAGACTCACTTAGTCCTAATTGTGTTAAAATTTCAAATCGATATATATATATATATATATATAAAATTAGCTAAGATATGGCGAGGTAAAGTGTAAATTCCGTTTGAACAGCGTACTGAAGAAAAATGTATTTTTATGGTTTTTATATGTGTCGGCATTGTCCAAACTTCGGTCAAAATCAACTGTAGATGCATTTTTACATCTACTATCGATTGCAATTGGTTTGAACCGGTTATCTCAATCTCATCGGTTAGGGACTTAAAATGGATGTGCGCTGCAGGCCTATTACTATTTATATTATCAGTGTCGTAATCCATTTATTGTTGCACCTTCTTAGCGATATATCTCGAAAAGTGTTAAACTTATGATAAAAATGCATATAATCAACTTTGTAGTCAACCATGTTTTTTACAGGATGTTAATGAATACGTGTTACAAATTTATATGACTTATAGTACTGATCAAATGTGTAAAAACAGGTTTAATCAACATAGGTCTGATTGTGAACTGTTTCCGAGAAAGAGGCCATTTTGTATTAGAAGCGAAGAAAAAGTGACAAAGATAGTGATCAAACTAAAGTTTGTCTGTCAGTAAATAGACTATAAAAAACTATAAAATTTTATATAAAACTTTTTTTTCAATATCTAATAGTTACGAAGTTATTTGAAAATTAACTATGAGCCAAGGTCGTTGCAATATTTGTCGTAATACAATTATATAATTTTTTTTTTGAAAAACAAAAGCTCATCTAAGATGGCATCTCGATGATAAACAAAAAGTCTAATTTAATCGAAGTTTTAACTGTTGTTTTCCAGATAAATACATTTTTTACTAAGTAAAATTGTACTCAGGAATGCAGTCGATTAATTATCATTTATTCTAAAGCCAACGTTTCGCCCCCATTTGGAGCATCATCAGGGCAACTATGGGAAGAAAACGTGGGTAAGCAATGTTACAAGTATAAAAATATAAATACAGTGTGGTACTTACAGAACAAGTTAAGAAGTATAAATATAATGTCATGAAACAAATCAATGAAGATTTTGTCAAAAATGTATAATAGTACACGTCAAATAAAAAGATTGTTTAATAAAATAAGAGCACATTTAAGAAAAGTAATGGCGAACAACAAGCCATTTAGGAAGCCTACCAGTACAACTAGGTATATCAACTACAATTCAATCCATCCAAAATCACAGATAATCAACACAGGCTATAACCTCAAATCTAGAGCCGAAAAACTTACCTCACCCGAATTTAAAAACGAGGCCATGTCAACAGTAAACCATATACTCTCCGTCAACAATTTTCCCTGCAAAACCATAAACATAATATTATATAATTACGAGAATAATGTTCATAACCCCATTGTTCGACATGTCAACGCTCAAGGCAACGGACTTCTAAAATATTGCTCTATTCCAAACATTGTTGGTTTGGCGGGAAATTTGAAACGAATACTCGAACAAAACCTTGATATAAAAATAACTTTAAAACCTATAAAAAAAGGAAAGAGACTTTTCAGTTACATAAAAGATGAAGTAGACATAATGCTCCAAACCTACACGATATACAAAATTAATTGCAACAACTGTTCCAAGACCTATACGGGACAAACCAACAAGCATTTGAAAACACGTATAGCAGAACATAAAAGAAATTCAACCAAAACCAACAACGTAGGTAAATGCGCGTTAACTCAACACACAATAGAGGCTCATCACATCTTTGATTTTGGTGGTGTTACAATTGTAGACAAAGAACCGGTTTCACACAAACGGCTTATAATCGAAATGTTACATATAAAAAATGACAATAACAACGTTAACTTCTGCACGGATATCCAAAACCTCAGCTCCATATATGCCAACATCTGTAAAATATTTAAACCTGGGAACTAGTTATATTTATTAAAAAAAAATTCCCTAATATTTAGAGATATTCTTCATTTTTCTTGATCACGTAAATGGCTTGTTGTTCGCTATTACTTTTCTTAAATGTGCTCCTATTTTATTAAACAATCTTTTTATTTGACGTGTACTATTATACATTTTTGACAAAATCTTCATTGATTTGTTTCATGACATTATATTTATACTTCTTAACTTGTTCTGTAAGTACCACACTGTATTTATATTTTTATACTTGTAACATTGCTTACCCACGTTTTCTTCCCATAGTTGCCCTGATGATGCTCCAAATTGGGGCGAAACGTTGGCTTTAGAATAAATGATAATTAATCGACTGCATTCCTGAGTACAATTTTACTTTCTACTTTGCCACAGTTGTTTACCTATACCTTCAACATTTTTTACTGCCTTATATCTCGGAAATAGTTGAGGATCAGATCTATGTTGACTAAACTTTTTTACTAATTTTGGTCAGTACTAACATCCTGTATAATTTTTATAATAGCTTGTATACGAGACATAGGCGGCAAGTTATGACATAACAAAAACCAATTTTGGTGACTTTGATCTTTATTATCTCAAATTGCCCTGCTGATATATGTAGGATTTTGTCCTATACTTGTTTGTAACATCGAAACATACGTGTATACAAAAATCTTGCTTGGTCGGATTTTTTCTAACTGACCGGCCTTTTTCATCTAATTATATTGGACTATAAATGGTATCACAGAAACCATTTTTTTCTTGGAAAAATTTGATAGGCGTATATTTGTTCCATTTGGTTTTTTGTTTTTATTTCAATATTTCATTATGTATAAGTATTATACATATTTTTCTGGTTTTAATTCTCGAACCCTCCCTATTACAAATGCTATAACTCTTGAACACACCACTTGAAAATTTTGCTGTCTACACCCGCATAGTATTAATAATTAATAACTTATATTAGATCTGTTCGTTTCGCTACTTTGCGTCTACGGTTTACTGCCGCCACAATACAAAGTATATGGGCGCGGCAGTAAACCGTAGACGCAAGGGTACGAAACGAGCAAACCTAATATGTATAACACAAATATAAGGAGCTTCATTGATTAGCATTAGCTAATAATGAAAATAATGAGAAAGTTGGAAACCAACATTAGATCTCGAAACAAGAGTCACTGGAGTATTTTAATATATTGTTTTAATTAGAAACAATACCTAATTTTATTGTGAATTAAATTTATTTTTTAGGTGAAAACTATACAAGATGCTATTAAAACAAAAAAAGTTGTGTTTAATTTCCTGGGCGCAGAAATTAAATTAATTCCAACAGTTGGATTATTCATTACTATGAATCCGGGGTATGCTGGAAGAACAGAATTACCAGAAAATTTAAAAGCATTATTTAGACCGTGCGCTATGGTTGTTCCTGATTTTGAATTAATTTGCGAAATTATGTTAGTTGCCGAGGGTTTCCAGGAGGCTCGATTATTAGCTCGAAAATTCATTACTCTTTACACATTATGCAGAGAATTATTGTCAAAACAAGACCATTATGACTGGGGTTTAAGGGCTATTAAATCTGTTTTGGTTGTTGCTGGTTCTTTGAAGGTACGTAAATTTACACATTCATATTAAATAAGTATCTAGTTTTAAGATATCTCTTTAAATAAAACGATAAAAATAATCGCTTATATAACTCGATCAGCAATCATTTGAACAATTGACTTTTAAATCCTCCGTATTAATACTAATCGTTGCTAATGTGAAAATTTTCAAGTTTCACGCAAATATAGTTCCTTTCCAGTGTACATTGTACAAGCTGTTATGTAAGTAAAGTGCCATACGTTGTCACCTAATAAATATGGTTGCAATCATTCCTTTTCTAATATGATTGATGCAGTTGTAAAAGAACTTCAAGATTGACTAATAACAATTATTTATTTGAATAAAGAATTATTTAAAAATCACAGCAGTTTGAGTGAAAACAACAACATTTGTCATTTTTGAAGGTTTGAAGTCAGAAGCGAAATATGAATAAGGCACTTTTTATTAATGGCGAATGTTTTGTGTACTTCTCCGTATACCAAATGCTTGTAAAAGTAACAGGCATTTCTAAATATTACGCCACTTAATGCAAATTCAACGTCATTTATGACAACTAACAAATATTGTTATTTGGAACAACTTGATTTTTATATTTTAACTTTATAAGAAGCTAAAGATAAAAATTTTATTGTGCAACTACGGTCCTTTGTAATCTTAATAAAAGTTTCGCCTATTTAAATAGTTTCAAGCAATTTTTAACATTCATAGACATATTAAATACACTGAAAAGAAACTATATTTTCACAGTAGCAACGATTAGAATTTTGAGCTAGCTATACATTATATTTAATTATATTGATCAATATCTATTAAATAAGTTCACATAATTATGTTTAATCCATTACTTTTGCTTTAGGTACATTATGTATCGACGTCGTGGTTGCTTTTGACAAAATTTTCAATTTATGATTAACAGGCTTATTTTGTAAAAATATCGTTACATAACAGCTATCGTTATGAGCCAATTTTTGTAAGGAAAGATAGTAACTGATACTGAATATTAATATACCAATATCCTCTCATTTTTCAAAAAAATTTTTTATATTGTTTCAATCATTAATTCTTTAGTGAGTAAAGAATATATGTAAAAAAAGACTATGACTAACGTCTAGGCAGCCCCTCAGGATTGTAGTTTAATGGTTATATATATTTAAGGAAAGATAGTAACTAATACTGAAAATTAAATTACCAATATCCTCTCATTTTGCAAAAAAATATTGATATTGTTTCAATCATTAATTCCTTAGTGAGTAAAGAATGTATATAAAAAACTATGGCTAACGTCTAGGCGGCCCCTCAGTCTTGTAGTTTAATGGTTATATATATATATATATATATATATATATATATATATATATATATATATATATATATATATATATATAGTGTTTTTTAACACTAAGTATAACATAAATTAGGGTGCGGAAAGCTATATTTATTGTGATTTTTGTATTTTGTCTGAAAATTTGTTATATAATAATATTACTATATTTAATTAAGTAGTTACAATTACATGGTTCGTGAGTGAAGTGAATTATGGTGAAAATGTACTTAGAATAGTGATAGATCGGTAGATAAAAGTGTAATTGACAAGTGAAAATAAAGAACAAACGGTTAGCCAAGTGCAAGTGAAGTTTTCCATTCTTAACAGTGTGATAAGTTCAGATTGACAGTTACGAAATAAGCAAGGTCACGTTGCTCAACAGCGCAGACCAACGTGCACGCTCATCCAAAGACTGACGCGCTATCGAGATACAGGGGCGTAGTAAGGAGGAATGAACAAAGATTATAGAAATAAAAGGAACCCAGATCCTAAAAGAAAAAGAGAAGAACAAACATACGGAGACATATTCTAGAAAAGTAAGGTGACAATTAGAACTCCACCAAAAAAAGAAGAAACTACACAAGAATAAAAAATGGATATGGAAAAAATTAATGGAAAATGTATCTGAGGATATAAAAAAGGAAATATACATATACAGAAATACTAATATAATTCTAAAAATTCAAACAAAATAAAAGAAAAAGAAGAAAAATTGGATAAAGGAAAGAAGGAAATGCAATGAAAAATAGACAAACTAGAGGAAGAATTAGAATATATAAACACAAAAGACAAAAAAATAATATAGTGATAGGGAATCAAAATGGATACTAACGAGAAGGGTGTGAAGGAAAAAATCATAGTTCTTTTAAAACAGCAACTCCAATTAGATCCAGAAATATTTAGTGTAAATTAAATTGAGACTAATACCAACAATCAAATATTCATAGCAGAATTAAATAATTGGCGGGAAAACAAATATAAGCTTGGACTTAAACAAATATATATATATATATATATATATATATATATATATATATATATATATATATATATATATATATATATTATTCCTTCTTTCTTCTTTTATCATGTCATTTTCAATATATATATATATATATATATATATATATATATATATATATATATATATATTATTCCTTCTTTCTTCTTTTATCATGTCATTTTCAATATATATATATATATATATATATATATATATATATATATATATATATATATATATATATATATATATATATATATATTTAAAATGACATGACAAAAGAAGAAAGAAGGAATAACCAGGAAACTAGCTAAAGAAGAGAAAGATAAGAAGAAAAAGTGAAAATCGGATATAGGAAAATTGTAGATAGTAAAGAATATATATGGAACAAATAAAGTAATAGGTTAGAGGAATCGAGCGCGAGCGCCCAAAAATTCCAAAAAAAAAAAACTAATTAAGGGACAACAACGGAACAACACGGACACAACTAAAACAAGGAAAAAAGGACATACGCTCAAAACAAAACATTAAATTTTGGATATTGAAATCAAAAACAAGTGACTGAAAAGACTGTACAGGTGTCTCATTTTCGATGTTTTTTTAAGGTACCTCGGATAATATTAACGATAGATCAAAACCGTTTGCACATTGCAGGGTCAACTTTTCGAGAAAAGTTTAATAGTCACAACAGGAATTTACGATCTTCTTTTGTTTCTGAGCTACAGGCAAAAACTGGTTTTTCGCTCATTTTAAAAATGTATCATATCTTTTTGATTATGATAGAGAAAAATTGTTTTCACAATATTTTTACCGTTTTCTAGATTAAATAAAATGGCGTAATTAGATTTTTTGAAAACTTAATAATTCTCAAAATATAACACAAACTTATGATTTTTTAAGTAGGAACCTATGTTGAAAATAGTCTTGTCTTTTTGCTTAATTTGTAAGCTTTTCAATGATATAAAACAAGTCTACATTTTTTATTTTAAACAAATTAAAGATAAATTATTAATTTATTGGGGCGAAAATATTGGAAATTATTAAGAAACAAATGAAAAAATCTCTTACAGATCATCATTTGCATATTTCTAATAGTATTAGTTTCAGTTTTACTCATTTTTTAATTTATTTACTTTTAAAGCATATTGAACCATTTTTTTGGAATTGTGTCAAAGCCAACTGTAACATAGATAAATAGTAATTCAACTAACACGGAAATAATTGGTTAAGAATAATTTTGAGAACACAATTAATAGAAATAGAATTAAAATAAACAAATGGTGATCTGTAATAAATTTTCTCATTTGTTTCTTAATAATTTCCAATATTTTCACCCCAATAAATTAATAATTCGCCTTTTATTAATGTTTAAAACAAAAGAATGTAGACTTGTTATATATTATTGAGAAGCTTATAAATTACGCAAAAAGACGAGACTATTTTCAACATAGGTTCCCATTTAAAAAATCAAAACTTTGTGTTATATCTCAAGAATTATTAAGTTTTCAAAAAATCTAATTACGCCATTTTATTCAATCTAACAAACGGTAAAAATTTTGTAACAACAATTTTTCTCTATCATAATAAATAAGATATAATATATTTTCAAAATAAGCGAAAAACGAGTTTTTTCCTGTAGCTCAGAAACAAAAGAAGATCGAAAATTCTTGTGGTGACTATTAGACTTTTCTGGAAAAGTTGACCCTGGAATGCGCAAACGGTTTTGATCTATCATTAATATTACCCCAGATACCTTAAAAAAACATCGAAAATGAGACATTCTGTACAAGGCGCTAAAGGCAAAACACAAACACAAGAAAAGAACAAACAAAAACTTGGAAGACAGGAACTTGGAACGTAAGAGGTATAAATGGAAAAGAACCCGGGCTGGTTACAGTTTTTGAAAAAGCCAAATTGGACATACTAAAAATTACAGAAACAAGGAAAAAAGGAACTGGATGCGTAGAATTGGATAAAGGTCATATAATGATGTACAGTGGAGTAGAAAATGAAGAGTAGGCACAATCGGGAGTTGCATTCATGGTTAGCAGCCAAAATGTTAATGGTATAAAAGAGTGGAATTAAATAACAGATAGAATACTCAAAGTTGAGTTAGAAAAAAGAGGGGAACCCTACACACTACTAACAGTATATGGACCAAGCGACGGGGCAATTAAACAAGAAATAGAAGATTTCTGGAACGTGCTACAAAACCAGGTGGAAAAGAAAAAGAGCGCACTAATAGAAATAGGATAGGAGACCTCAATGGTAGAGTTGTAAACTTTTAGGAAAGTTCAGAATCAACAAAAAGAATAACGGTAAAAATATAGTACATTTTTGCATTCTAAACAATTTGATAGTCGGAAAAACGTGGTTTCAGCCCAAAGACATACATAAATACACCCGTGTAATGTCTAGTAGTAATGAAAAACCTATAATAGATCTGGTACATATAGAGAAGAGCGAAATTAAAAAAAAAGGTATGAGTGAAGAGAGGATACGAGGCAGGTAGTGACCATTATCTAGTAGTGATGGGGAAGCAGCTACAACCGGAACTCAACATGAAGAAGAAACATGTAATCTCTGTAATGCTAAAATACAGAATCATTAAAGCATACAAATTATAAGAAGCAAGATACTAAAAATATCTAGCAGGACATAATAGATACAAAATTAAGAAAAACGAAGAAAGGCTTCCAAACTTGGGGTTGAATGATCTATGCCAGGTATTTAAAAATATGGTTAAAGCAACGGCTATGGAAGTATGTGAAGTGAACAAATTCACAAACAAAATAAGCAAACTCTATGGTGGAAGAAGTTGCAAAGAAAATGTCCCTATGGAAATAATACTTAGGGAACAATAAAAACAATGAAAACTACCAGGAATACAAAATGCAACAAAAAAAGGTTAAACAATTAATAAGAAACACAAGACTAACACATGGGAAGATTTTAGGAAAAAGATATAGAAAGATGCCACAGGAAATGCAAACCCACTAAAAAACGTAAAGGATAAGGAAGGAAAGAATATTACCGAAGAAAATGGCGGGAATATTTCGAATAACTATTGGAAATAATTAAAGCGACACAGTAACTAAAAATTGGAAAAGCGCCAGGTATAGACGACATCCGGCCAGAAATAATTAAATTCTTGGGTGAAACAGGTATAAAAATTATTTCCAAGGCTTGGAAAACAAATACCAGACAATTGGAGAACTGTTATAGTCCCAATTCACAAAAAAAGATTTTTCTAACTACAGTAATTATAGAAGAATATCGCTACTGTGTATTTGTTACAAAATATATGAAAGAATAATTAAAGAGAGCTTCAGGCCAAAAATCGAACACGCAAACCGGATTTTAGAGCAGGAAGGTCAACTCAGGATTGGATTTTTGTAATTATACAGATCGCTGAGAAAATGTTGGCCATGGAACCTAAACTCCACTGCTGCGCAATAGATCTAAAAAAAAAGCGTTTGATAGCGTTCGTAGGCAAGAAATATGGAGGATACTAAGTGAAATAGGAGTAAACAAAGGCAATCCAGAGCCTGTACGAGACTACAATAAACATAGTACAGATAGCTGGTATCAGGACCAAGGAATTTATTACTAGGAAAGGTCTTGGACAAGGGGGTATCCTTAGCCCACTTCTTTTCATTATAGATAATATAGCGAGAAAGGATAATAAAAGAATAAAAGATACATACACAGGCTTCAGAAAATTACAACCAGTCAGGATTAACGAATTACTGTATGTAGACGACCTTATCCTCTTCTCTAAAAACAAAAACGAACTACAAGATAGAATTGAAAGATGGAGAGATATTTCACTGCAATACGACTTAAAAATAAAGTTAATGAAATGAAGAAACTGAAATAAACATACATGGAGAAAACATTAAAAGGACTAAACATTTGAAATATATGGGAGCTATTGAAGACGAAACAAGAAAAATAGAGAAAAAAATAAAGAACCGAATAAGTAAAGTATCAAACCTTTACGGAGCACTCTATAAAACATTTTTTAACAAAAAAGTAGTATTTAAGATAACTAAAGTCCGAATATATAGTACCGGTGCTTATATACGAAATTGAATCGTAGGTAATAACAGACAATATAAGAAGCATCATAGATAGAAGCATGTGAAATGAAAATTCTACGAAAAATAGAAGGCGTCATTAAATTGGACTAAATTGAAAGCATGCCTGAGTGTCTGGTCGCGAATCTGGGAAACCGGGTTCGATCCCGACTAACGCCATATATTTCGAATTTTAAATGGCACAAAACTGACCCCTGTCGTGCACTCTCCACGTAAGCAATGAGTGCCCGTGAGGTGACGCCTGGTAAACACCCGCACGATACAAATATGTCATCATCATTACCGATATCTGCGTACAAAGCAGATTGGCACACCCAGTAATGGGTAATATGTCGTGATGATATATTTATTTATTTATTTTCTTTAAGTAATTATAAACATTAAAAGTTAAAAGTGTAATAGAGAAAATCGAAACGCAGCAATTAAGATGGTTTGACCACATCGTAAGGACGAATGACAATAGGCTAGTCAAAGTGGTGTAGGAAATGGAAACCGATAATAAAAGAAGACCGGAAAGGCTACGAAATACTTGGAACAAGGAAATAGCCACATTTCTTGAAAAAAAGGAATCAACTGGACGCAAGCAAAAAACAGGGCGAGAGAAAAGTTATGGATGTTATATTGAGCATCGCGCCAGTGTAGTGGTTAAGTTTTAGTGTCACTGGCTTACCGACTTTCAATTTGAATGATGTTCGTGTTAATATATTTTGTTATCATTAACTTTTATTTATGTTAATATATATATATATATATATATATATATATATATATATATATATATATATATATATATATATATATATATGGTGTTATGTAAGTAATGTGCCATACTTCCTGGTGTGTGATAAAGATAACCGAAAGAAGTTATAATTGAAATTTATTTTGCTCTATCTATAAAATGGGACTATAATGTCAGACCAGCGTCTTATTAAGTTAAAATCTAAAAATCAAGTTGTCCAAAAACAATATTTGCCAGTTGTCCTAAATGACGTTGAATTTGTAATCAGTGGAGTAGTAATTTGATATTTAGAAATGCCTCTCACGTTTACTAACCAAGAATATACCGACATGCATTGGGTGTACGGAGAAGTGTGCCAAAACAGTGCTGCTGCTGTTAGACGCTACAGGAAATTTTACCCAGACAAAATAGTGAAAACTTTGAACATTCGTTATAAAACTATTTTTTGTCATTAATAAAAAATGTTTTATCCATACTTCGCCTCTGACTTTAAACATTTAAAAATGACAAATGTTGTTGTTTTCATATAAGCTACTGTGATATATAAATAAATACCTGCTTCCGCGCTGGAATCTTGTGTTTCGTTGTTATATTTTAGCTAAAAGAAGACATTGCAACAAAAAAAAAAATTGCTATTTCTTGAGGGGCCGCAATACTAGAATATAGCCAAATGGATTATTGTTATTGCATAAAAGACTGTGACGAACATAAAAAATTCTTCTAAAATGTAATTATCGTTATTAATTACCTTTCTAATGCTTTGTTATCTATTTTCAATTTTTTCATGCCACAAAAATATATACAATAAATTGATATCCATTTTCTGCCATCATCATTTGTATGACTGTCACTCACTGTCAGAAATTTGACGTCTCTTGAGATTTCTAACGCTCATCAAGGATGTAAATTCTAAATCCTTTGGGTACCCCAGCGTATCCTATGAAGATACCTTTCATCCCAGGGGAATCAAATTTTCCAGCATTCTTCGACCGGTTCAAATAATAAACTAAACAACCAAATACATTATATTCATTGACATTTGGAATTTTTCCAGTCCAGGAAAAAGAAAAAGGAAGTCTAGTTTGTATTAAAAGACACCTAAACATTTCTACGAGAGTACGATTTCTTCGTTCCGCTTACTCCGTTTTGTTCTGGATTATTCGGAACTGTTAACCTTCATTGAATTCTACATTTATGTAGCAACTCGTCGAACTCAAAATTTATGTATTCCGAACCATTGTCGGATTGAATGTATTTTATCTTTATTCCTGTCTGCGCCTGCACATAATTTCTAAAATCTCGAAACTTTTTAAATACTTTTGATGAAACTTCACAGTGCACCATCCATGTATAATCTCACCAGGTCCTGTCTAACTGTCGGACTTCTTCGGACTAGGTGTTCATACCATTTTTCCTGGAAGACAAACTTTACATTCACATTCGAAACGTGTTTCTAAATCGATGACTTCGATTCTTGAATGGCTCCATTCTTAACTGCTTCATAAAAATGCTCACTATTCAAATGGCTTAACTTCACGTAACATTCTTTAACAGCTCTTTTAATCGTCTTTTCAGTGTGAATTTTAGCTTGTTCATCAGCGCCTTATTCGATAAGGTAAAACAGCCCGTCCTTGCGATGTGCAACAAATAACGCCTTGTAATTCGTATCTATAACTCGAGCAGATGTCTTACTAAAAATTATTCGATGACCCTTGTCAACAATCTGTCCAACTGACAGGAGATTAGTATATAAATCGGATACGTACAAAGTATCACACAGATTGTAGATCTTATTACTATCACCGGCCGTTGTAGAAATCTGCACAACATATGTAGCACTGATTGTTGTCGTGGAATTGTTCGCTAGTTTTAATTTACCTGAAATATTAAACTCTATCCGTTTTAACAATGGAGTGGTACGAAGATAGGAGAAGTTTGATCTTGTTTTCTGATTGGATAATACCTCGATTTTATCTAATCAAAAAAGAAGATCAAACTGCTCCTACTCCTATTTTCACACCACTTCATGGTTAAAACGGATAAACCATAGATTCCACTAACGAGAAATTGTTCAAATCTTATACATGTGCGATGCGCACCCGCTATCTATACACCACATCTTGTCATTATGATTTCATGTACATATCATTTTGCAAGAATTTTCGACGTTCTTTGCATTGTGTTTTCAGTATCGAAAGCACTTGAATATGAATTCTTTATCCATTTCGCCCCTTTCCGGCTTATTTCTAGAGTTTTTATAAATCTTGAACTTTCGGCAAACAGCATTTGACATGTGTCGTCGATTGCTATTTCTTTCATGGCTTTCTTCAATGATTTTAATTCGTAGAGCTTCCGGGTTTGGCAACTTGTCGCGAGATTCAATCGCGCACTTGAAAAAATATTCTTGACTTTTCGGTAAGCTGTACAGCAGAAGTATCGATAGCAGGGCTCTGTTTCTCCATGTGTGTTTATATATTTGAGAATTATATTTAAATTTTTAATTCAACATAGCATTTTTTGTTCGGCGATTTTTGTTGTGACTTATTATATTTTATTTAATAAAGTAATAAATCTAGCCTCTAACTTCCATCACTAAAGTCGCTTGACCACATTGCTTCCAAGTTTTTATCTATAATTATTATTATCATTTGTTATTTCAAAATAAAAATAATAATAAAATAAATCAAGGTAAACAACAAACTCACTTTCAATGGGCCCGTCCAACTTTTTTGAATTTTTTACAACTGGTCGACTGTAGTGACGCTGATGTTACAAGGCGACCATTTTTCACAAAAATTAAATAATTAATTACATTATTATCGGTATAAAAATACAGAATAAATATAACAATTTTAATTTCGTTTTCATATATTTATGTTCAAAATTTTTATGCAACATGTAATTTTTAAAAAGCTAAAGACGACCCCATTCCGATCCCTACTAAACAACTTGTAAGTTACAGACTCTTTCTCAATTGTAACTAAATATTTTTTACACCATTAGAACAGTAAGATAGGGTTGTTTGAGACTGCTAAAATTTTTTATGCATTTGATAAAATATTACTTGTAAAATATACAAGGTGTTCATTTTAATTGGTACACTATAGCTCTTATACTTTTCGAGATAGCAATAGTGTATCACTTAAAATAAACAGCCTGTATTTTGGGAAACAGAACTGTAATTATATTTGTTAAAAACACTGTATAGACTTGCACTTGTGGCTTGTATCTCACAAGTGTAGGTTTCAGAAACAAATACTTATGAAAATTAAAATTCTACAAGTGTACACACTTGTATTACAAGACCTGTATTTTTTGAGAAACAGGGATCAGGTCGTTGTTGATTGTTACGTCCATCCCGTTGAGCTTGTCGACAGCTTCGAAAATCTTTCGCAAATGCTCGCGCACGTCGTCACTGTCACTCATTCTTTGGAGTACTATTTGCTTCAATAAAGTCGCTTTTTTCGCGCTGGTCCTTTCGATTGATAGATCGATTCCAACTTGTTCTATAACTCGTTCGAAGTAACACAATCTTTCACTTGTTACAACTTAGAGGGTTGTATCGCCAGAAGAATTTCAGACATCGCTTCACTGTCTCGTTCTTCCCATTCGGCAGAATTTTCCACGTGTCAAAATTATCTTTTGACAATGCCTGTACACGCATCATACTCGTAGCCATTTTTCGCGAATAGGACCCACAGAATCCGTTGGCGGCGCTGTAAGCGCACCTGTCAG
Source organism: Harpalus rubripes (assembly GCA_963082715.1). NCBI lineage: Eukaryota > Metazoa > Arthropoda > Insecta > Coleoptera > Carabidae > Harpalus > Harpalus rubripes. The sequence continues at coordinate 34,274,966 of OY720451.1, read as the reverse complement.
GTGGCTACTAGAACATGTCAAATTTGTTTATATTTTGAATTAGGGTTTTCTAACTCAAAATATTTTTAACAGTTCAATTCAACACGATTTTAAATTAGTTCAGTTGAATCCATTATTAAGACATATAGTTGAAGGCCAACATTTCGTAAATTCAGGTTTAATTACTACTTCTGGCGTAACTTGGCTTATGGCAATTCTGATTTGGATCTGCACTCTACGAGGACTAATTCTAGTAAAATCAATGAATCTATACAAATTTTATTTATCAATAGGTACTGACAATAGTTTTATTAAAACTACATACCTGCAAAATTTTAATATAATTTCTTGTTGTGAAATGCAAAGAAAATACATATTTATTAATTAGATTAAAGTTTTACGAAATATTTAAATTTATTTTCCATACGGGGAACCGAGTTCGATCCCGACCGACGCCAAATATTTCGAATTTTTTAAATGGCACGCCTGGTAAACGCCCATACGGTGCAAATATTTCATCATTACCGATATCTGTGTACAAACAGATTGCCATACCCAGCAATGGGTAATAAGCCGTGATATATTTATTTATTTTTCATACGTTTAGTCGATCAACTTTATCTTCTTTGCCAAAAGTTATGGATTGTCTTAAATTTTAGTTGTACTCGTACTCCTTTTAGTATAGCCCTTTTTGGTGCATATTATGTACATTTTTGTTAACTCGCTTATTTTTACACATATTTTTAAATGAAATATGAAACAATTTGTTTCCTTATGTCTTGATATGACTAATACATTCCTTAAATATTGCCTCTCAATTTTTCGAACAGTGTATTTTTAATAAATTTTACACTCACATAAATTTTGTGTATCTATTTCAGCGTGGAGATAGACAGCGTCCAGAAGATCAGGTATTAATGAGAGCTTTGCGAGATTTCAACGTTCCAAAAATTATTACAGATGATGTTCCTGTATTCATGGGACTCATAGGTGACTTGTTCCCTGCTCTAGATGTTCCAAGAAAAAGAGATTATGATTTTGAAAAAATTGTCAGAAAATCCATTACTGATCTTAAATTACAAGCTGAAGATAGCTTTGTACTAAAGGTAAACATATTTTAAATTTTTTATAAATATGAATTTCTATTGACATCCTGTTTCTTTAAACGGGAGATTCTCAGGTCTATTCTGTAACTAAGTGATTAATTTTTAACGACTGGTTTAAAAATTCATCGATAGATATTGAATTGACAACTAAAAATTCAATTTTTTGTTGTATATCAGCATACTAGATTGGTTGATTTTTTGAAAATTAACAACTGAGTTACTGAATAGGCCCGTGCGAAGTAATTTGAAGTGGAATGCATGAGAAAAGATAAAAGAGATATTTGGCAGTTACCACGCGACGTCAAAAAACAGGACGAGGCGTGAAACAGAAAAGACTCAGAGTAAGGCGGGAGCTCGTAGTTCGAGAACAGGAAGCGGGAAGATGGCCGGGCGGGCACAGGTGGCGAGAAGTTCAACTCCTAGGTGCGTCATGAAGTGGCGGGAAACCAGATAACTGGCGCTTAATTGCGCGTTAGAGTGGCGGGAACTCGACGTGTGGCCTAGGGCTAGCAGGAATTCGTAGGGTCGGATCGGCAGTCTGACAGGGTCTAAAGCAGTAGTCGACAACCTTTTCAACGTGTTGAGGTACTTTAATAATTTTGGAACAGAGAGTACAAAAATAAATTACCAGATCACAGAACATTTTAGAAAAGAGAATATATTTAACGGATTTGTCTCCTTTACCAAGATCAGGACATTTATTTTTAGTTTTCGGAATATACCTGTGAGCTACCGGAAGTATCCACGCGAACTACCGGTAGCTCGCGATCGTTGGATTGGTAACTCTTGGTCTTGAGTGTAGTTGTGTCGGCTTGAAAAGACCGGTGCGGTATTCTGATACGCTCAAAATCGGCAACACATAGGCACAAGCTGCCTGCTGCTTTCTTTGAAGCAATGATAATGCCCTAACACTCTTTCACTACACTGCACAGAAACTGAATTAATCCAATTCTGAAAGACAAATTTCTGAAAAACTAATTTGATTTTTTTTAAAAATTACAAAAGCTACAATAATTGTTTAGAATGCAAGAATATGAATAAAGAATAAAATGACCACTTATGATGCAAAGCGCACTAAAACATGTCTGCAGTGACAGCACGCACTTTAGAATTCTATCAAATAAGGCATTTATTTTCGCTTTTCGCCACGAAGCGAAAATTTGGTAGCATGCGTATTTCAAAATATTCGCTTGCAAACGAACGACTAGAGGCAAAAGTAATAAAATAACGTCATTATTTTGTCACAATTCAATTCAAAGCCAAATTATATATTTATTATATACACCTGTCATAATATTTTCTATTTTAATAGAATAAAACCCGAACATTCTCAAAATAGAAAGCAAAAATAGAATTCTAAAATGCATGCTACCGGGTTTCGTAAAAGTAAAATCGCATTTGCCTGTTTTCTAGGATAGAATTCTAAAGTGCGTGCTGTCACTACTGAACGCCACAATGGTTTGCTACCGACTTTTTTAATTTACATATATACATTATTTCATTGCTAAGGGTTTTCTTATTGTTGCATTCTTAAATGTTTTACAGATAACTATGTTTTTTAAAAGATTGCAATTCAGAGGTTACTAATTTTAGAATAACAATTTGTTTCAAGCGTCAGTAGCTCTGATCTCTTATTTTTCAACTCCTCCTAATAAATACCAAACAGCCCGATTATTAATTTGCTATGTTTTAAGAGTGTTTTCACGCAGGGTTATTCTTTTAAGGTAGGCACAGTTAATTAAAAATTTAACTTCGTTAATCGATATTCCGTTAATCAAAAAGTTAACTTCGTTAATCGTTAATTAAATGCGGTAATTTACTAAAAATGTAACGTAAGTTAAAGTTATATATTAACGTTAACCATTATCAAATATTTTTTATGTAAATCAATGAATCTTTTGTTCAAATAATAGGCCTAATTCTGTAACGCAGTAGTTAGTTTTTAATAAGTCATTAAAAAATTTAAAGTATGTGGGCATATAACAAAAAACTGGATTTTTAGTTATCAAATTGATTTACTTGTTAAAAATTAACTACATTGTTACAGAATAGGCCCCAATGAATTCTTTTGTCATAAAGGTCAAGGAAGGTAAGTAAAACAATTAAGAAATATATATTGTATTTAGTATTTATTTTTTGTCTTGCTTCATCTGGCATCAGATGCATGTTTCCTTTTATAAACATTAACATGTTAAAAATTTTATCTGAGAGGGATGATCGTTTAGGTCGCCGAATATTTTTCCCGTGGAAAACAGACGTTCCACCGCCGCAATAGAGGGAATAGCAGTGTTATATTTAATAAACAGATTTTTTAAAACTCGTTCACCTAAAGGTAGCGTCGGTAAAATAATCTTTTGAATTACCATCCAGCCAGGTTTTTACTAAATTCTGAGCTTGTCGAGGTCGACAAAACCGTAATTTTATGGTGGTAACGTACTTTTTCATTGCTTCGGCACATTTTTGCGAACTTCTAAGAATTGGAGTTCCCAAAAAGACCAGCCATCATTACCTGCCTGTCTAGTGTCTAGTAAGCTTAAAAAATTTGTAAATAGGAATCTATACTTTTCATCATTCTTATTATGCAAAGACCACTTATTTTCTCAATCTGAACCAACTAATCGCACATTATAGTTCGCGCACACAATCAAGTACAAGATAAATTTATAAAATGTTGAGAAAGTTTTTAAATAGGTATATAATGATAAATGATAATATAATTTTATTGTTGAAATGTATGTACAAAATTTATTGCAATTGTCAATCATTACATACAGAACTATTTACTTTTTTAAAATACTTATTATTCTCAAGTTAAACGTATTTTGTATAAAAATAAATTAAACAGATTAAATTTTTTAATAACTGGAATTAATTGTAAGCTCAAAGCTTTAAGAAATTAGATTTAATTTTGAAACAAAAAAAATATTAAATTTATCTGATTACATTTCAAATAAACATAATCAATATTCATTTAAATTTTAACTAACTTCAATTTAATTCGCGCACACAATCAAGTACAAAATTAATTTATAAAATGTTGAAAAAGTTTTAAATACATAATGATAAATGATATATAATTTTTTTGTTTTATCTTTTACCTACATTAATATTAAATGTATGATGTAAAATGATAGTACAAAATTTATTGCAAATGTCAATCATTACATATACACCTATTTAATTTTGTTTAAAATATTTATTATTATAAAGTTAAACGTATTTTTAGAAAAATTCATTAATTAAATACTTAAATTTTTAAGAAACTGGAATTAAATGTAAGCTCAAAGCTTTAAGAAATTAGATTTGATTTTCAAACTAAAAAAAAATTATTAAATTTATCTGATTACATTGCACATAAACCTAATCAATATTCATTTAAATTTTAACTAGTTTCTAAATACCAAGCATCAAGTTTCAACACATAATATTTATTACTCGTATTTATTAGAATGCTACAAATAGATAATTTTGCTGCAGAATAAAAATTATAAGAAATAATAATATACTCTACACCGCAAGGTAAATTGAGTGACAGTTACAGATGATGATAAGTATTGCATTTTAAAGTTATATTTTGTACAATGTTTTGTTATTCTGGTATTTCCGAATCATAGAGACGAGACAATTTCTGTTTGTGTATATGTATATCTATATACAAAGATTTCAATGCTATTTATTTAGCTCAACCCCTAATGTATTCCTAATAAACCGATCTTATCTGTGGCAGGTATAATAGATAATAAGAATGTACCGAAAAAGAGAGAATTCTCTTTTAAATATTACCTTGATACAAGTTTTTATAGTTACCATAAATATGAGTTAATAAATAAGCAAATAAATATATAATCATGGCTTATTATCTAGTTCTGGGGGTTTTTAATTTGCTTTTATTCACAAATTTTGGTAACCACGACATATATCTATTGTTGAGGGTATTTACTTTTGTGCTATTTGAATTTGGATATAATTACTGTAATTCTATTTATGTATTTAACTTTTAAAAAATATTTAGAATGTTAAATGGCACAAAATTGACCCCTGTGGTGCACTCTCCACGCTAGCAATAAGTGCCCGCGAGGTGACGCCTGGTAAGCGCCCGCACGGTGCAAATAATTCATCATTACCGATATCTGTGTACAAAGCAGATTGCCACACCCAGCAATGGTTAAAAAGCCGTCGTGATATATTTATTTATTTTCATTTATTCAACTTACATGATTCCGTACTCAAAAATCAGTATAAATTTCATAGGAAATATCCGTCTGTAGGGTTTTATGATTTCCAGATGTATTTGAAGTAGGTATAAAAGGTATAGGGTCTCGTGGCCGCGTGCGGTGACGCCTGGTAAGCGCCCGCACGGTACAAATATTTCATCATTACCGATATCTGTGAACAATGCATATTGACACACCCAGCAATGGGTAATAAGCCGTGATGATATATTTATTTATTTATTTATAAACATAAAAGGTCAGTTTCATTCTACTGTACAATCCAAAATAATTATGTATTTATTTTAACAATGTTCTTGCGTGTTTGAAGTCTTGAGTTTTTTTCATTTATACAGGATGTATATGAACTACATAATATGACAAACTTAAACAGTTTGTTGGGAGGACATTTCGAGTAAAAATAGCATTATGAACCTAAGTCCTATATATATATATATATATATATATATATATATATATATATATATATATATATATATATATATATATATATATATTATTGATATCGATATGTTATGTAGATGTTTCATTGTATCGTAACGATGTATAAATCACGTTTTGTTTTATATAAATTTATTGTGGTACAATAGAAAACATCATACACCAAGTGTTTTTTCTTCGTAATTATTAAAATATAAAAATATTGAAATGTATATTTTATTCATTTATTTTATTTTTGAGAGTAAGCAATCAATATAAATTTAATTTGATTGTGTGCGATTAGTTGGTTCAGATGGAGAAAATAAGTGGTCTTCGCAAAATAAGAATGATGAAAAGTATAGTTTCCTATTTACAAATTTTTGAAGCTTACTAGACTGGCAGGTAATGAAGGCTGGTCTTTTTGGGAACTCCAATTCTTAGAAGTTCGCAAAAATGTGCCGAAGCAATGAGAAAGTACGTTACCACCATAAAATTTCGGTTTTGTCGACCTCGACAACATTTCTTATGAAAAGCTTAAAAACGCTTGTTTTCAACCAAGCTATTTGGCAGTCGAAGGCTTGGATTGGCGTGAAATTTCAAGCTTTTTAAAAATGTTAGGCTTGGTTTGGCTTGATGGAACAGAAGTTTGGCTTAAAAAGTCAAGTTTTTTTGAACGGCAGGCTTGGCTTGATTTTTCAAGCGTTTTCAAACCAAGCCAAGCTTCAAGCCAAGCCCGTGAATCTCTAATGGAGGCGAAAGTAGAAGATTCTCTGAAGCTAGAAGGAAAAGAAAACGAAAAGGATAGCGTAAGCGTAAGTAGCAAGAATGAGGAAGAAGAGGATGATTACCGTAACTCAATCAAAAGAGAACTCTAAAAGCAATTGATCTTAAAAAATAAAAGCTCAGAATTTAGTAAAAACCTGGCTGGATGGTAATTCAAAAGATTATTTTACCGACGCTACTTTTCGGTGAACGAGTTTAAAAAAATTTGTTTATTAAATATAACACTGCTATTCCCTCTATTGCGGCGGTGGAACGTCTGTTTTCCACGGGAAAAATATTCGGCGACCTAAACGATCATCCCTCTCAGATAAAATTTTTAACATGTTAATGTTTATAAAAGGAAACATGCATCTTATGCCAGATGAAGCAAGACAAAAAATAAATACTAAAAACAATATATATATATATATATATATATATATATATATATATATATATATATATATATATATATATATATATATATAATAATAATAATAATAAAATTTATTGATCATGTTATGAATACAATTCATTTATGATAGGTCAATATTGGATAATAATGTTTACAATGTAATCCTAAGAGATAAATATTCAAAAGCCTGGAGGAGTATCCATGTATTCCGTAATGCTGTAGAAGCAGAATTTTAACAGATACGCTTTAACTTTTGATTTAAATTGTTTAGTATTCAATTGTTTAATATCCGCAGGTAAGTGATTGTATAAATCTAAATTTGTCGAGTTTCTTTTAGAATTTAACGTTCTATATCTTTCTTTTCTTAGCAAATTAGCAGAATATATATATATATATATATATATATATATATATATATATATATATATATATATATTTCTTAAATGTTTTACTTACCTTCCTTGACCTTTAGGACAAAAGAATTCATTGGGGCCTATTCTGTAACAATGTAGTTAATTTTTAACAAGTAAATAAATTTGTTTTTTGTTATATGTCCACATACTTTAAAATTTTTAATGACTTATTAAAAACTAACTACTGCGTTACAGAATTAGGCCCATTATTTGAACAAAAGATTCATTGATTTACATAAAAAATATTTGATAATGGTTAACGTTAATAGATAACTTTAACTTACGTTACATTTTTGGTAAATTACCGCATTAACGATTAACGAAGTTAACTTTTTGATTAACGGAATATCGATTAACGAAGTTAAATTTTTAATTAACTATGCCTACATATATATATATATATATATATATATATATATATATATATATATATATATATATATATATATATATATATATATATATATATATATATATAATCATTTTAAATCTCTTTAATACCCTTTCGGGTGTCGAGAATAGTTTCTTTAATTACTCGATTTTGTTTATTAACTCTTTCCATTCTTTCCTGTTCTGTGCTATCCTTTTTCTTCTTGGTAGCTGATTTTGTTTTTATTTAATATTTCCTGTATGTTGTTCGCCCATGTCTTAGGTGGCCTTCCTCTTGTTTTATTTTTTGCCGTTCTTGCATTCCATACCATTTTTGTTTGATTGTCTTCTGCCATTCTTAACAGGTGGCCATACCATGCCAGTTGTTTTTTCTCTATGGTAGTTTGGATACTTTCTATTTGTAGTCTTGTTCTGATTTAATCGTTTCTTATTCTGTCAATCCTTGGTGCCCCTTCTATTCTTCTCAAATATCTCATTTCTGCGGCTTGTATTTTACTTTTTATTCTTTGGTTTGTAGTCCATGTTTCGCTCCCGTACAATAGGATTGGTCTGTATATTGTTTTGTACAGTGTCTTTTTAGTTTCTTTACTTACTTGCTTATTGTTTAGGATAATTTTGTTCATTGCGAAGTAACTTTTAGTCGCTGCCAGTATTCTGTTATTTATTTCGTGTTCTAAATTTCCTTTGTTGTTCAATGTGTGTCCTAAGTATAAAAATGTTTCTACCTGTTCAATTTCTTTTCCATTTATTTTCGTTGTTACTTCTTCTTTCGATATTACCATTATTTTTGTTTTGTTAATGTTTATGGTCATGTTGTGTTTAATTAATTCCTCATTCCACAAGTTAATGTTATGTTGTAGATTTTCTTCATTGTTTGCCAATATTGCAAGGTCATCTGCGAATGCACATTCTACTATTGTAATTCGGCTTAGATTCTGATGGCCTACTTCCATTTTTTTGACCTTATTTTTAATCCGTTTCATTATGTTGTCTAGGAATATTATGAACAACAACGGGCTTAATGCTCCTCCTTGTCTTAGTCCTTATATATATATATATATATATATATATATATATATATATATATATATATATATATATATATATATATATATATATATATATATATATATATAGGATTTACCGGTAAATCGATATATTTAATTTAATTCACATCGAATATTCATATTAAAATCTTGATACCGAATAGCTACTACTGGTTTTCAAGACCCATACACCTACTGTACGCATGACCATTCATAAAGCTTGAAAAAGCTTAAAATAGCTTGAAAAGGCTTGAAAAAGCTTGATAAAGCTTGAAAATCAAGCCAAGCCTAAAATATTTAAAGCTTGGAGTTTTCAAGCCAAGCTTTGTTTCTATCAAGCCCAAACCAAGCCAAGCCTAACATTAAAAAAGCTTGAAGTTTCAAGCTAAGCCAAGCTTTTTTATTTTAAGCCAAGTAGCTTGACTTGGTGAATCCCTAACCTCCAGACATTTCCTTACTTTTCGTACCTTATTGCAGTCATATTTTTCAAGCCATATCAGTCGGAATTTTGGATGAAAAGCCGCAGCAAGTTGGCACTCCTCATCCTCCATAAGAGGTCGAAACCTTTTTTCTATACCATTTAATAATGCGTTGACCAAAGCAGTACAGTGCACAAGACCTTTTGACTTAATAACATTCAATCTAAATAGTGTTGCAGCAATTGTCGGTAGGAGAGAATCGAGATATGCTTGAGCTTCTCCTTGAATTCGGACTAATGTGCGAGCTATCGGTGACATAACCTGGAAGAAAATAAAATTAATAATTGATTTAATATTTATACTAGTATAATATTGAGTAGAAGATAGGTGCTTACTGTAACTTTGTATAATTATTACATTCACATACTCCTTCAATATAGTCACATCTTGGTCAGTAAAGTTTTGAATCTTCAGCTGAGTAATGACTCTATGAAGAGCAGGTCTATTTGATTCTAAAAAGTTATTAAGAACAGCAACAGCGTCATAAGTGGAATTCCATCTTGTCGTATTTGGAAGAACCACCCTCCTACCCAATTCAGTATGAATATTGTCGGCTGCTACCGTACTACGAGACTGTAGATTGCAAAGAGCACGAGCTTTGGCCATAGCAGTTCTGCATGCCACTAAATTGAATGTGTAAGCAGCACATCTCATATGAACTGGCAAATTATTGGGGTTCTCTACTGTACAGTCATCACTGTCGACGGTATTACGAGCATCACGCGCAGCAAACACATTTTCTACAGATACGTACTCCACTTCTTCTTCTTCGTCAGTAGATTCAGCTAAGAGCAGCAACAACATCATCGGGTTCGGAATCCACATCACCTGATGGCATATCTAGCAATGTATCAGCCTAGACCTTCACAAAGTTGCTGCCATTGTCGGTGGTAGATCTAAAATTTAAAAATAAAAATTTAAAAATAAAATTTATTACTTATATTTAATATTTAATAATAGGTTCCCAACTAACCTGGTTACTTTTTTCTCAATATGAAACTCATAGTGGATATTGATAACTGTCTGTGCAAGTAGGTCATAGGAATGAACTCATTTTAATCTGATGCAAGCTAACACTGCATGCAGTCTCTTTCTGGTGTCAGGCTTTAACCAGTGGACAGTCATTCCCAAGTAACTTTTGTTGTGAGCGGACCAGCAGTCAGCCGTTGTAGCCACCCAATCGATTTTGCCAAGTATTCTGAAAGATAAATAAAAATATAATAAAAAAAAGAAATATAATACATAGTAGAACAAAATTATTAAATTATTCTCATAAAAATTTAAATGTGCGCACATTATGATAAAATACATACTTGATCAAATGGTGTTTTATATGAGTATGGGAATCAATTATGCGTCTGCGCAACGTTCTCTGCGATATTATACTCTTGCCAGGATTTAACGTTTTAATAAGCTTTTCAAACGTTTCTGATTCTACAACATGTAGTGGAATCATATTAGCAACGAGAAAGTTTACAAAACATCGATCCAAGCTAGCTTGAGATACGCCGCTACCAGTAGCTACAACACCAAAAGACTCGCCAATGTTTCTTTGACGAAGTCTTTTCGTCGGTATTGATGAAAACAAATTACTGCCGCTAGTTTCAGTGTCGGAATCTACTACACTTGAAGGCGGCCTTGACTGGGTTTTTGTTTTTCCACAAATTAGTCCAGCTTTTATTTTTTCTTCAAACTGTACATATCTTGCTGGGTGCATCCTCTTCGTATGTTGTTTAAAATTGTTGAGACTCGATATGTGAGCCTTGACTGTCGAAGTTTTAAGTACACAGAGTTTGCATTCATATAGCAATTTTTCATCTGATTTTGATACAAATGAAAAATATTCGCTTAAATGCGACCAGGGATTTTCAATCTGCTTCTGCTGAGAACAAGTAAATCTGCCCCCGCTGTCGCATTCAATGTCACTTTTAGCGTGTGTTGTATCTTGAGTTTCCATGATAACATGCAGTAAAAATATTTGGTTTACTGCCACAAATCAACAGTCTGCAAAACTATGAACTTAATATGTTTTAAATTTTTTTGTATTAATATATAACGTAGTAATAAAAAATTGTAAGTACTTGCAAGTAAGGTTGAAGTTATAGTGGTACAAAACACATACAACGCAGAAAAACAGGTCTTAACTCGTTTAGTTGTAAATTGCGTAAATTACCCAAGAGATCATGCACGAGGCGCGCATAGACATGGTGCACACGGTGCGCACACGCAAACTTGTATAACGGACTTACGTTAACGGAAGTTTATAAAACCGTTACAAGTATCCGAAATTAACGGTTAACAGATCAACGTTTTTCTGCCCAGCTTTGTAAATCTTGTCCATATTGATCCATATCTAGGTGTACAGCACATACTTCGTACAATACAATTGGAGCCTATTTTATTAATACAAGGCCGGGAAACAACTCAAATTTTGTTTTAAAATCTGGATAAAAACTCTCGTTCTAAAATCGGTAATGAGAGCGTGAATTGTTCCCGCTGTAATTTTTTTATATTTAGCTAAATATAATAATAACCTAACTCACAAAGGTCAAAAAACAACAAATTTGGTAAATATAACATCAATAACCTAACCTAACGTACAAGAGTCGCTTGGAAATCCTGTTATATTTCGATAAATATAACAACAATAACCAAACCTAACGCACAAAAGTCACACTTCAAAAACTTACTTAAAATTACTATATTTTCTTTTGTTTATATATAAAAACAGATCATTTTTATGACCAAACTTTATTTTTGAGGTAAGGTAGTTTCACTAAGAGTTTTACTAAAAATTGCTAATTCTTCAAACGTTAAAAACTTTCTGCCAATCTCCAAGTTCATTATTAATTGAAATTACAGATACAGATATCGTCTTACTAGAAAATCAAAACGTAGAGTAACACAGCAACTACATACAACGTAACAGGCCACCGGTATCGTCGACGTATTTAACGTGGAGGAATTATTTTCTAGACAACTTACGACTGTGTTAAACAGGCTTAAATGTGCATAGAAACAATTACGTAACACGAACGTGACCCGCCGGGTGTGAATGGTGGCCGCAGTGCTGCAGCGGCCATATTTCAAAACGGTACTTAAAAAAACACGAGTCATAAAGTGGCTATCAGGCCCGGATTGGGCTGTATTTTCAGCCCTAGCTGAAATTATAATCGGCCCTAAAAGGGAGTGACTCAGTGGCGGCTTGTGCACCAAAATTTTGGTGAGGTAAAGGGAGGGGGAGATAAGTCACGGAAAGGTATACAGAAAAAAAAAATTTTCATTCAAGATCAAATGCTGTATTATTGAAAGTTACATTTTTCAATGGTTGTGAAGCTGCATTTTTTCTCTTTCATATACAAAAATAAAATGTCAGATCACAAAACATTGTAGAAAAGAGAATATATTTAACGGATTGTTGACTTACCTCGATAAATTGACTATTATATAGGGTTGCCGCCTCAATATTTATTAATGATGTACTAAGATCATACTAGATGTCATGTTGCTTAATAACAATCGTCTGTATAAGGCCGTGAGTATGACTCCAGCGAGAGCGGCCTTGAAATTCTTGAAAAATGTTTTGACTTCCTTAATTTTAAGGTGCTAAAAGTTATTTTTAATTTTTTGTTTTTTGCTGCCTGAAAATTGTGAATTAATAACATTTCAGCAGTACAAAATCAAAATAGGTCAAAATATTGTTCTTGTCAAAGTAACAAGCATACACAAATCAGCTGATTCCAAGTACGTCAAGGTCGCTCGAATCAGGTGTCTGCTCGCGGCCTATACTGTTAAGCTTCTATCCTGGCAATATGTATATATATATATATATATATATATATATATATATATATATATATATATATATATATATATATATATATATATATATATATATATTCTGTGTCTTCCACCGAGCTCAGCTCGGTAGCTCGCCGGCCCAATCCGGGCCTGGCGGCTATTTCAGGAAAAACTTTTTCATTATTCGGTTCACATTTATTCGATTGATCCGCAAATCATCCGCCTCCATTATTTGAAAATATCCCTAAATCAAATGCACGGAACAAAAAAATGAAGAAAGCACAAAAATTATTATTACCTTGTAACCAAGAATCGTAAACATACGATTTTTTTTTATAATTCTGCTGAAATTGATTTACTTTTCATAGTGCTGGTTTGTTCTAATCGTTAGCAGTATAATGCTTTAATCGCAATGAAGCACAGTATTGATGATAAGAACTTTATTTCGCTATTCTCCAAACTGTCACTCATACTTACAAAAATCACTACTCGCACTACTACATTCCCCCTCAACAAACTTCAACATGTTTTTCCCAAAATAACCGCGTGAAAATATTAATTATAATAAGGTTTTATCAATTTTACAATTCTTGGATAAACGATGGATATGTTATTTCCCAGATAAACAAAAAAATATAGCATCTAAATTATAATTCAAATTGTCAAATTTGTATTAAATGTCAAATCCTGATGCGACATTTTTCTATTTTTCTAAGGTATAAGATCATGGTTTAACCGGCAGTTGTAAAATTAGCCCTAATATGTTATTTAGTTAACTTATTCTGATTTATGTTCTGTATACCATAAATAGAATCCGAAAATTTCTTTGCAATATAAAAAGCTCCCTTCCATTTTGGTGCAAATCCAGCATCAAAGTTCCGTTCTGCGTCAGAAGTGGGATAATTTCATAACCAAACGATATCCCCTTCCCTAAATTCTTTAATATTTGGTTGAAAATATCGATTGCGGTATTGCTTTGCATTTTCTCTAGCCACTTCGTATTTGTTTTCAAGGCCGGAATGTATTAGTCTCTAACTATAGATTGTTTTGCATTTGTAAGGGGTGAGGTAAGGAGTAGGCGGAGCCGTAACGTTTCCCTTACCGTTTGAGTTTCTATGAATTAGGGAGAATATGTTTTGAACGTTGAACAGAGTTCGCTAGGTATATGATCGCACATGTTAACTTTACAAATCTACTAAATATTGGTTTTGCATTTAGTTACGAGTAGGCATTATTCTTTTGATTGTAATATCAGTAATTTTAGAAATACGGTAGATAGTTGTGTTTAAAAATTAATATTTATTTCAAATGATCCAGTGTAAGATTATACTAAAACACATTTATAATATAGTATATACATGAATGATTTTTGCATATACTTATTTTTTTCTCTTTCGAATGGTATAAGAGTTTTTGTCTTTTAAATTTATTTAATCCTTAAAATCTTCGATTTTTCTTTATTTTTAATGAAATTTCTTATTTTTTTGTCAGTAATTTCATTAGTTTTTAAAATAGTATTTTATTCTACTTAGGCCCGATATTTTCACTTCCGAATAAAGTTTCGAATAAGTATTCGTCAAATAAATTTATTCTATATATTTATCCAACGAATAATTTCATTGCGTCTTTTCACACATTTTACAGAAACAAATAGCTATCTGTCGAATAACTTTAACGTTCGTGAATTGGTAACCTTGCAGAGTGAATTTGTATCAATAGAAAAGGATGTAGTTAGGCGTAGCCACGTTAAGCAGACAAAGATGTAATATGTCAACTTTTTTTGAATCCGTAGTTGTCAAAATTATGTTTGACATCTTTAATGTCATCTATATTCTTCTTTATTTTTAGCCCCGGCAGACTGTAATTTAACAAGTGTACTGTCTAATGTAGGAATCATATGTGTATATTTCTTTCAGTTCGAAGTAAATGTTTGTCATTGTATTCAACAAAAGTATCCAAAATTTGAACATATTATGCCAGCGTCAAATGACAGGATCTTTATAATGATTCACCTATTCACTGTTTGAGATCAAATGCGATCCCCAATACGTTATAATAAATTGGTGTCGTAATCGGAATCTGTCAAAAAATTCCTTAATGTATGGGTTATATCGCTGTTTGTTGGTGTGTGTTCGATTTCTCACGTTATTTCTTAACGCCCGCACGGTACAAATATGTCATCATTAGCGATATCTGCGTGCAAAGCAGATTGGCACACCCAACAATGGGTAATATGCCGTGATGATATTATTATATTTATTTATTTTATTTTATTTCTTAGTTCATAGTTCAAAATATCATAGTCATCAAAACTAGTCGAAATGTAATGATCTTACGAATAAACTGGTTATTCGCTACCCAACTACCGTATAATTTATTCCGCGAATAATAGATATTATTCTTTCGAATAAATTTATTTGCAAGTGAATAGACAACAAAAATATTTATCCGAAGGATAAATTTATCTGAACCTTTATTCGCAAGTGAAAATACCGGCCCTTAAATAACTTATTTCATAACTACCCTGTTTCATAATTTAATTTTAACTCTATATTTTCAAATTCACAGAAGTGGATATACCAGGTATAATCCAAAAAATATTTAAAACACAAAAACCCTTACTCTAATCAAAAGAGAAAAAAATAAGCATTTTTTGTAGCAAAAATCAAATATCTGGTCCAATTAAAAAATGTAAGTGTGTTACATCTCGCAAATTTACCGATAGAAAAATTATTTTTGTATGTCAATAGATACACAATAAAAATATCTAACTTTCATTTGAAACATTTTTTTTGATTACTGATGGTTTAGAAGTTATTTCAAAATGAAAATATCGACCAAATTCAGTTTTCCGCCATTTTCTAGTACCTTATGAGAATTTTTGTTAATATAAATGCACATCTAAGATGGCCCTCCAAAGGCGCACCACATGTGCGATTTAACCGAAGTCGTATCTCTTATAGTTTCCGAGATCCTCCGGATAAATTTCGATTAGAAAAATATACATATTTCTACAAATATTTTTTTTTTAAATACAATGAGCGCCACCTTCATTAAATCTCTTCAAAATTTGCTTTCGCTTGTCAATAAATTCTCATAGATTACTAGATACTGTTCGATCGGATTCAGTAGTATTTACCGGAAAATATTTAAGAAAAATAAAAACTTAAATTTGACTGTCACTGTCATTAGCAACTAAACTAGAATCATCTAACACTACTTTTTATGCTAAACAATATTGGAATTATTTAATTGCAATATAATATATTTTCATCTGTATCCTCTTAACGGACATTCGACGCATCGAGAATCTTCATCCAGTTTGTTATGCTTATTGATGAAAATTTAAATAATTAAAATTTTTGATCAGATTCTGCATATGCACCTATGTTATACCATCTTCTGTAAGCCAACATTTTCATTCTATATTTGTTATGTTTGTTTAATCTATAATTTAAACGAGGGTTTCGTTGTAAATTTTGTCCACCTTTCGCCATAAGTACCTACTTTTTTCACTTTATTTTATAATATAGAAAACAATAAAGAAATATGTACTATAAATAATACAGCTCTCTTGTCGCGACATCTAAGATCATATATATGAACTATAATTGCATCATTTTATTTTCATCAAATTTCAATAACAATTGGCAATTTGTTAAAAAAATGCATTTATATATATATATATATATATATATATATATATATATATATATATATATATATATATTGTTTACATCTATATCTACAATGCAATGCATGAATTTTAATATATTTTATATTTAAACTACTCAAAATTAAACATTTAAAAATAGTACTTTTAGACAATACTATAAAAAATTTGGCAATATCTATGCGTCTCCGTGTAGCAATAATATTATATATTGTAAAAAAATACGAATGCTCTTATATTATTATTATAATTAGTGCAATGCAAATTCTATAGCACCATTTTTGTTACATTTATACAGCTACATTATGGCCTTAAAGTTGTTTCTTAGTAATAAATAAAATTCTGTTAATGTTTTTGCTGCCTCCACTTCGACCGAAATTTATCAATTTGTAGAACGTTTAACTTTCGTCCGAACATCTCCGCAGGAGATAATTTTGTACAAGCATTTACCCGATTTCTTTATATAAATAAAATTGTTGATAACTTTTTGTCTGAAGGTTTGGAATTTTCATTGATCTGAATTTTAATTAATTTCTTAATTGGTATATGAGTACTGTCCATCGTTCACAGCCCCAATTTTTACATGCCCGCTTCCACACTTTTGTTACCCAAGTAGAAAAGCTTTGAAGGTCAGCGTTTAGATGCTTCAAATTATTATAAATTTCGCTTTTATTTATTGTCGCTATAATCTTGGTGTCATCTGCACATGAATGCGCAGTGCAAAATTTTAATGTGTTTGGTAAATTGCTAACATACAATAAATAGAGCAGTGGACCTAAAATAGATACTTGCGGAACTCCTCGGGTTGATAGGAATATTCTGGAATAAACTGAATGAGAATTTGAGTACATTGCAGTTTTAAAATTTCTATTCAATAAATAACTCGAACACCACAGTAACGCACTCCAGCCAAACCTATAGTATTTCAACTTTGCTAATAACAAATTATGATCTACCATGTTAAAAACCTTAGAAAAATCTATCTGAATTAGAAGCGTCACTTTTGAATTATCAAAATTTCTAATCATATCATCAACGATATTTAGTAGACATGTGTTCGTACTGTGACCCCTTCTAAATCCAGGCTGAGTAGTATGTGGTAAAATGTTTTTATCTTGTATATAGTTAGTAATTTTCTCTAAGACTTTTGACATGGTAGGTAAAATGTTTATAGGACGTAAGTCGTCAAATGACGCTTCAGTATCTTTTTCGAGGATAGGTTTAACGATTGCTATTTTCCAAATTTCTGGGACAATTCCATCCACAATACTAATATTAATTACGCGAGTAATATGATCTATAATTTTGCGCATGATTATATTTAACATTTTAAGGGAAATACCATCGGTACCTACTGCATTAGACTTAAGCGACTGAATTACTTTTATCACTTCCTCTTTATCCACACAATTAAAATTGAAATAATCTGTGGTATTATTATTTTGATAAAAATTGTTGTTAAAGTAGTCAAAAGTTTGTGAGTTAATATCCGTATCATTGCCCGTTTCAATAGTATGTTTACCATATTTCCAATAGAACTTTTGGTAATTCAATTTTATTTTCATTTTTAACTCCCACACGTTTTAAATTATTCTACAGCTCCTTGGAATTATTTATATTTTGATTAATATTATATTCAAAAAAAGCTTGCTTTTCGCGACGAAATGCAGGTGTTAAATTTGTAAGTTCTTTGTATAGTTGTAATTTAGCATCTGTTTTAAATTGTTTATACTGCACTAATGCTTTATCACTTTTTGCTTGCATTATACTTATGACTGGTGTAATCCAAGGACTGTATTTTTTATTCATTTTTACTGTCTTTATAGGAACATGCTTATCAAACAGGAATATAATATTATTATTTAAATAGTCCAATTTGTCTTTAACGTTAGTTAAAGAAAAAATAAAGTTCCAGTCTATTTGATCACAGGCCTCATAAAAGCAATGCAGATTAAAAAAATTGACATCTCTATACGTTATAGTCTTTGGTATGATACTACTTTTAGGAAAGTGTAAAGCCGGTATCCCACTGTAATTTTTTTTATAAAAATGGACGTAAATATTTTTATAAAAACCGTTTTGACAGAATTTTTATGAAAACTGTATTTACATGGCGTCACGTAAAAATTTTGTTGTGACGTCACATAAATACAGCAGTCTGTATTCATTTTGTTGAAAGCTGCGTTATGATTGGATGTTGATGCGGGCGTGCGCAATGCGGTTGCTTGAACCATGTGTAAAATCATTTCATTCAGAGATAGCGTTGTTGGTATTTCCTGATATTATTTGAACAGTGGTTAGCGTTTGTTTATATTGAAATTGGAAATAATATGAAGCAAAATTATCAAAATGTGTAGTGTGGTTGCCTGAACTGACAGCGTTTTAATTGATTTGTAAAGAAATGAAGAAGTTTTATACCACACAAAATCGCCTGAATATTATAATAAATACGCCAGGCAAAGTGCGATTTTCAACTGCTAAATGTTATGATCATATAATACAACATCAAAAAATAAGTATTAAAGTTAATTAATATTTACATGCGTTATTCTTTGCATTTCTTTTTTCTCCTTTTAAATTTCCGTCCGAATCCTATTAGAATACTCATTAATCGTAACTAACAGTTTTTCAACCAATAATTTTACGTAGTATTAGTATAAATATCTTGATCTATAATTTATAGAAAGTGTATTTTCAATTACCTATTTGCAAAAATAAAATATGAAGTAAATGAGGAGCCCATACAAATCCGCCTCGTTCAAGCATTTTAAGATGGACCTTTTTCACCTATATTCTTGCGTCGTACCCTTTAAGTAGTGACGATAAAAGGATTAATTTTTCAAAATTTATGTGTGCACTAGATAGAATAATGCCCAACTTCCATGTGCCGAAAAACAATGCCTTAGATGAGTGTCACGTTTGTCACTTTAATTTCGAACTATGTCCATGATTTTTAAGAAATGGTCTTTCATTCGAAGAAAGTTTCAGTAATTTATTTCATCTTCTATTCGTAATTCGTTGTGTGCGATAACTAAAACACTGCGATTTTTATTTATTTTCTCCAGCCATAGACTAGTCCACCAGCGATGTTCAGATTTTTTTTATTTTTTGTATAACCGTGTAACCCATTACTCCAACAATTATTGCAGCTAACAATTTTTTATTTGAATTGACGTTATTCATAATTAAATTACAAAACGCAACTACCTCTGCAGAACAACGTCCACAAAATGAAGTTTAGTAGTATCTTTGGCGCCAATTCTCTTTCATGAGTTATGCAACACTCCATAAAAACGCGTAAATTTTTTTTACAGTGGGATGAAGTACTTTTCGTGGAACGTTTTTTCAAAAAAATTTATAAAAAATTTTATAATTTTTTTACAGTGGAATACCGGCTTAAGATACTACACAGTCGTGATCTGATATGTAGCTAGCATCTAGTATTCCTGAATCCACACATATATTGTTGAATTATATCTATTAGAGAGCATGTCTACATTTATGTCTCCAGAGCAGATTACATAATCATACAAAGAGGTGAATTCAGTTAATACTGTATCAAGTACTTCGAGATTTTTATAAAATCTTTCATTTGGGCTGTATATTACACCAAAACAAATGGTATGCTTATTTATCCACAAATGCTGTACATTATTGACAGTGTTCGTAAAAGTAGTATCTAATATTGAAAAAGCGATGCTGTCGCGAACATAACAAGCCACTCCTCCGCCTCGCTGATTATTCGATCTTGGCAAGCTTACTAGTTTATAACCACGTATAATAAATAGATGCGAAGGGGAGTTATCGCTAATCCACGTTTCACTCACTTTTTTGCGTAAATGTAAACATGTTATTTCCGAGGACATTGACCGCGTTGTTATTAACCATTATAAATAAAGAATTACAAACACGAACAGCTGCTAGTAAAATTTACCTTAGCAATGAAAGAACACCAAGGTCTATGATAAAGTGAGTTTTAAAAGAATCGCTCTTCTTTGCATAAATTTTGCAATTCTTTGTTCAAATGTATTTGTATTCTTTCGGTTTCAAAACTTCCCGTGCCTTTTTATATAATAAATTGTAAAAGGACGCAAATGTTCATTGAAATAAATTTTATTTTCGGGACCTTCAAAGTCCAACATACGGGTAGTAAGTCCTTTATTTTTCCTCGCGGCAGACAAGAAATCATTTTTTAATGCTTAATAATAATAATGTTTAATTTAGAATATTGCTCTAAATCTTCAACTTTACTGTTTAAATTTTTAATTTCAGTTTTTAAGGTTTCATTTTCTTTTATTATGTGTTCCATAGTTTTAATTTTATCTTTTATTACCTATAAACTTGTTTCTTTGTTGGAACAAAATGTGAATGCATCAAATTTAGTATTCATGATATTAAATATTCTCATTTCAAAGGCATTAAATTGTACTTGCAATTCTAAAGAAGAAACAGTGTCGTCGATGATGTTACAGTCGGAAGGCGACATCTTGGCGTTGGCGGTTCTAGAACTTGTCGGTCGGCACCCACTACATTGCCACACTTCAGCCGCACTTGCATATAATTGATATTTTTCATCACCAATACCCGCACAGGTAGTATAAAATGGAGTACAACATCCGGAGCACACAACACCAGGATATTTTAAATTAACACCCCGTCGACACGTACCACACTTGCGAGCCATCACACTCATCACAGACAATTTAATTGTGACTTAAAATAAGTAGGAACTTGTTTAACACAAATTTTGTAGAGTAAGAGCAAATTGCGCCAATTTTTCCTTAATCCACTGTACGGTATTTTAAGAAGCTACACTTTAACTCACTACTTCAAACAGAATTTACTGCACAAATTGATACATTTTTCGTAATAATAGGGCGAAAATCAAATAAACAATATAGTTAAATTGTAGGAGCCAAAAAAGAATACGTCTCCCTATCTCCGATGTACAATACCTAAAATTTGTAGTGAAACCAGAAAATTTCTGTTTTTCTAGAAAAAAGCCATAAAATCAGCTTGATGTAAATCTTTCAAAATATCAAAGGTACGCACAATTAAAAAGAAGGAAAGAACAGTAGCATGGTGGTCAGATGAATTAACAATAATGAGGAAAATAATTAACGCTTTAAGAAGGCGCTACCAGAAAACAAAAAACAATGTTTGTCTCAGAGAAGAAAAGATTAATTTATCTTCAAGAAAATGCAAAGTATATGAAGAATTTCTTGAATATCGTGTATAAAATGGCCACTGGCAAGACTAAATAAACTTTACCTCTTATTGGACGATTTAATTTTTAATGACTCATTATTGGACGAAAATTATCTTAGTTTATAGGTAATCATTCACCTGTGACTCCCATCCCTATATAATCCCAGTTCTCTCCCTTGTTTTTCAGAGTTGTTAGGACCTCTGGCATGGTTGACATGTTGAGTAATCTTGACTACTCTGTTTAACTTTTCACTTGTTGTATTACTGATGATGAGAACTTAGTTCTCGAAATACGTATCTAGTTTTTATTAAAATTAATTTTAAGGTTAAGGGGTAATTATATTAGTTTTAGTTAAATTTAACCTTAGACTCCATCTGTTATTAATTTTTAATATGACTTCCCGGTCAACGGAGTTAAATAACTACTTCAAACTTAAAACTAAGATTAAATTAATTAGTGCTGACATTTTATTTCTTAAAAATTGTAAAGTAAATTCAGTGTATCCAAAATTTATGAAAATCACAACTTCCTAAATTGTAAATATTCTGAAAATATAATAAGATTTGCTAAAAATAAATGGTTAGATTCGGAAATTAAAAATCATTACGCTAAAAGAAGTAAACTCGAAATTGAAGCATATAACTTACACCTTAAATTAACTAAAAATTTAAATAATTTAGAATATCACGAGTGGTCGGTCTTCGAGAATAAAATATATGAAGTAATTAGTCATAAATTTGCTAATAAAATTAAAAATCAGAATAATAAATTTAAACGGTTAATACCTAATAATACAAAAGAACAAAGTTCTATAAAAGAAAACATCGTTGTAAACCAATCGTCGGAAAATTTTTCTAAAGATGAAATTAACTTGTTAAATAAAGGTTTAAAATATTCACCAAATAATATTAACTCACCGTTAGAGGATATAATAGCTTGCATTGAAACCAGCATTAAATATTTCGATAATGACACTAAGGATTACATTAGGAAGGCTTGTAAAATTCAAATATCTAATAATATAAATCGTTTTAAAAATAAACCTAATAATAATGATATTAAAATGATAAATAATCATAACGCGACGTATTTTATTTAAAGGCAGGTAAAGGGAATAAAATTGTCATATTAGATAAATCAGATTATTTTAATAGAGTAAATAATCAATTAAATAACGGACCTTACACGCAAGTAAACAAAAATCCATTACCTAAAATGCTCAGAGAATATAAAAACACCCTTAAAAACTGCCCAAATTTAATCACTAAAGATATAAATTTTAAACTTAACGTTTCAAACCCAGTAGTTCCAAAAATGTACTGTCTTCCAAAAATTCATAAACCAGGTAATTCAGTAAGACCTATAGTTTCTGGCATAAATTCACCAACTTATTTGCTTTCAAAGTGGTTAGTCAATGAATTTAGTAGTCTTCCAAATCAACCTCAAACATTTTCCGTACAAAATTCATTACAATTTATCGATAAAGTTAAAGACATTACATTAGTTAAAAACGAAATATTGGTTTCTTTTGACGTCAGTTCTTTATTTCCAAGTGTACCTATCCCGGAAACTATAGAATATTTGAAAACATTTTTAGAAAATAACGACTTAGAGGATTCAAAAATTAATGAGTATTTAAAACTTACTGAACTTTGTATGAAGCAAAATTACTTTCAAGTAAATAATAAATATTACCACCAAAATGAAGGCACAGTTATGGGATATAGTTTATCACCATTTTTAGCTAATTTATTTATGAGTAATTTCGAAATTGAGTTTAAGAAAAACAACATTTATTTTCCTAGAGTTTGGATTAGATATGTAGATGATATTTTTGCCATAGTTAATACCAATAAATGCGATTTGAAAAAGTTTCTGGACAGTTTAAATTCAGTTTTCCCATCAATTAAATTTACAATCGAAAAAGAAACCAATGAACAGTTACCTTTTTTGGACGTACTGGTTATTAGAAACAAGAACAAATTAGATTTTGATATCTATAGAAAATCCACGAACACTAATAGATTTATAACGGCTGACTCAAATCATTTTTGGCAACATAAATTAGCTTCGTTTAATTTCTTAATAAACAGACTAACTAAATTTCCTTTAAACAAAAAACGATTTAAAACTGAACTAAACTATATTAAAGAAATAGCTAAGTATAACGGCTTCCCGGTTAAAACTATCGATAAATTAGTTCATAAATTTTAAAATCGCCAATCCATTTCTAATTTTACAACGCTAACGCCATCTAATAATAAAAATAATAATAGATACATAACACTACCGTACGATAAAGCTTCCAAAAGTTTAAACAAAATTTTTAAAAATCATAATTTAACAGTAACTTACAAATCAAATAATACCATTAAATCGTTATTAGGTAATCCTAAAGATAAAATAGATACTAACAAAAAATCCGGTATATATAAAATTAGTTGTAATGATTGTAATAAAAGACAAATTGACACTCGGTTTAAAGAACATTTTTATCATCTAAAAAGCGGTAATCCAGAAAAATCTAGCGTAGCTCAACATATGTTCATTAATAATCACAAAGTTAACAATTCTAATATTAAACTTTTAGATGCATACGAGGGTTTAATAATAAATAAATATAAAAATAATTTGATGAACGCAGATCTCGGCCCCATACCAAACTCAAAACTTTTCAATTTATTACAAAGTTAAATTTTATTGGACGATTTAATATTTAATGACTCATTATTGGACGAAAATTATTTTAGTTTATAGGTAATCATTCACCTGTGACTCCCATCCCTATATAATCCCAGTTCTCTCCCTTGTTTTTCAGAGTTGTTAGGACCTCTGGCATGGTTGACATCTTGAGTAATCTTGACTACTCTGTTTAACTTTTCACTTGTTGTATTACTGATGATGAGAACTTAGTTCTCGAAATACGTATCTAGTTTTTATTAAAATTAATTTTAAGGTTAAGGGGTAATTATATTAGTTTTAGTTAAATTTAACCTTAGACTCCATCTATTATTAATTTTTACCTCTTTCAACGATTAAAGAAGAATGCGGGGAATATACAACAGACACGGCAACTATGCTTAACAGAATGTTGCAGGAGTTTACTCCTGAACACATTGAGTTTGATCATAATGAATACCACAAGAAAGTAAGAAAAAATATTAAAACTCCACCAAACTCATTTGACGATCAACAAATTTTGGAAGAGGAAAAACCTCTAGGGAAGGAAGCGATATTCTGTTACGTATTTTCAAAAACTTTAGACTGTTACTGAAATATACAATGAATGCCTGAATAGAGGGTAAATCACGAAAGAGTGGAAAACTCCAACGATTGTACCTATTATTAAACCTGGAAAAGAAAATTCAGACGAGGTAGGAAAATTTCGTCCAATTAATTTAAATACTAAAGAAAAGGTTTTAGAAAAATTACTGATCAACAGAATTATGTTATATTTGGACCCAAATAACTTCCTAAATTTGGATTTATTCAGCATAGAAGAACTACCGACGCCTTAATGAAAATGAAGAATTTTCTTGACGAGGTCTCTTGGAAAAGAAAATTTTATTACTAGTCAGTTTGGATGTTAAAGGAGCATGAAAGTATTAAAAGATTTCAATTGCCCAAAATATTTATAGGTACTGATTAGCAGAAAATTACTTCAGTGATAGGTCAACAGATATAGACGTAAATGGAATTAAAATTGTAAAACCCGTTAATAGAGGATCTGTTTAAGTTTCGTGCAGTGGCCCAGGATTCTGGAATATATAATACTTAAATTTTTCAAAAAATTTAAAAGCGATTGCTCTTGCAGACGACTTCATACTTCTTACTGAACGAAACTATACTGGAGGTAGAAAATATGGTAAATTTTGAAATTTAAATAAATCTCAAGTTATGCTGGTCATTATTTCAAGAGAAAATAAATATCTTACTCAACTATAAAGCACTGCAGCAAACGACTACAATAAAATATTTAGGAATAATTATTAACAACAAATTCGAATATGCGACAGACAAATGCTGCAAACTTATACATATTTTATCAAAGTCGGCAAAAGTTTCGTGGGGGTCTCCGACAAGAATTCTTGTCGCACTTAACACCATTTACAAAGGAGCCATTATACCAATTTTATCGTACGGCTTACTTGGAAATTTGACCTATAAATGAAGCAAAAAAAAAAAAAATTGAAAGTACATCGACTAATGAACATTAAAATCTTAAAGGGATACATGACTATTTCTTATAAAGCGTCTTGTGTACTATTAGGCAATACTCCAATTTTAATTAAATTAGAAGAAATTTTAAGAATATATGAAAGACAAGATAAAGAAGTAGTGAAAATATGTGGCAGAGTGAATGGACCCAAAGTGTCAAAGGTAATACAACTAAAAATTTATTTCCCAATATAAACAAAATACAATTTTAAGTGGACAGGGAAAAATAAGAAGCTACCTGTACAAGTTCACAATAATAGACAATGAAGAGTGTAAGTGCGGTAATAGCAATCAATCAATGAATCACTTACTTTTCGAGTGTGCGTTGTTATCAAGTGAGCGTGAACATCTGAAAAACTCAATATTAAGAAGAGGTGGAAGTTGGCCCTGCCCAAATACTGACCTCGTAGAAAACTACTTAAAGTTTTTAACGAATTTTGTTAGTTTAGTTGATTAATTTAAATAATATAATCATAATCATTATAATTAGATTAATAATTATGAAATGTATTATAAATTGTGTTAATTAGTACCAGCACATATATGTAAAATTATTGTACATTCCTATACCTCCCTTACCAAGAGTAACGGGAGCAGAGACAACTATCTAAAGAGAGTTTGGACAGACTTATGGGTGGCCTTGTAACAAAGTGTTTGTTGATGAGGGGTTAACGAAAAATGACGAAGACCTAACGTAGAAGTCAATGAAAAAAAATTAATGGAAAATTTAAACGTCAAACTGAAAAATTTAAAAGCTTTCATGGCATACAAAATTTTTGATCCCGCTTTATTTGAATTTTTATATGTTTAAAACATACAGAGAACCCGTAAGGTAGCTTATGAACATTAATTACTTTTTATACATATAATAATATTTATAAATTCTTCTTATATATGTTTCTGTAGAATTTCATAAAGAGCAAATTCTTAATATGCTTGTATTTCGAATAATTAACTCTGGTGATACAGAACTTCCCGAAACTTACAAATTAGGAGATATATATCCTGTTGAACATTCATCATTTGCAATTCTTCGGAAGACTGCTATATGAGAAAAGAAGAGAACCAGTGCAATAAGAACAAAAAATCCACAGTATTATGTAAAAGCTGACCGTTCATAAAATTACAACTAAATGGGTTATGTGAAGAACTATGAAGATGGAGGTTGATATTCCTTAGCTCTCAATTTTCTTTTTTCACCTACGTGCGTCTCTTTTCAACACATCTTTAAATAAGATTTAAAATTCTTTCAAAAAAATAATACTAATACAACGACATACATATCCAATTGTGTTGCTTACAAGTTTTAGTTTACATCACATACAAATACATAGATGTAAAAATATGGCTTAGATATTACAGTACATTAGAAATTAAATCTCGAGAAGAGGTGATTATATTGCAAAAAAAAGTATACAAACTTGTATGAACACATACATTTATATTTTTCACTATTCCTCAACATAATTTTAAAAAACATAATTGCGAAATCAATAAAAGTGGAAAAGAAAAGAATGTTGATATTAAATTTAGCATGCTAAAATAGAAAAGTCTATCACTTTGTGATTTTTTTTATAACTGAGTACAATTTTGCGATTTTGTCCTCCTTAGTTTTTCAATACTAATAGTTAAAATACTGCACTCTAAATTGTACAGTTTAAAAAAAATATATACATACAAATATTGAAAAATGTAAATTAAATATTCTTGTTCTTCTTATTCCCTATACGTGTAACTAGACACACCGGGCAACGAGTCTTCTCCAGTTTAATCTGTCTTCTGCTACTGCATGTGCATCTTGCCACGTTTAAGGTCTCGGTGAAAGGTTGCACGCCATGTATGCACTGGCCGCCCGGGACGCCGCTTGCCGTACGGAGGTATCCAGCGCATTGCCACAGCTGCCGGACGCTGCTGATGTAGTCGCAAGATGTGTCAAGCAAACTTCACACGACGCTGAGCTACAATGGCCTGTAACGGTTGGCAACCACTTATTTCGTAAACATCTTCATTTGTGCGGTGGTCGCGGTAACTTATATGAAGTATGCGGCGAAGACAACGCTTATGAAACACATTCAACTTTCGTTTCACATTTCTCGTTATCCTCCATGTCTCGCTGGCGTATAGGACCACTGGGGGGACAAGGGTCTTGTACAGGCGTAACTTCGTCACAGTGAGAATTTTGGTTGACGCCCAGATTGACTTCAGCCGCTGAAACACCCCTATCGCTCTGCCCAGTTTTATCATGACATCGGCATCCCCGTTCCCATTAGCAGATAGAGTGCTGCCGAGATATGTAAACTGATCTACTTCTTCTAGTGGCAAGTTATCAACCATAATCTGCGGATGCAGACGCCTGTCACTGATCCTCATAGTTTTAGTTTAAATATTGTCTATATTTAAATACGTATTATCAAGATAAATACTATTAAGTTCAGTATGTCAATAACTGTTAAAATTATTTTATTATTTATGCAATTTCACATGTCTGATCAATATGGTCCTCAAATGGATGATATTAAAAATGTTTCACCTTCAAATGATGTGTGATGGTTTAATTATTGTAATATTATTATTTTATCGAAATAAAACTTAGTTTTTTATTTAATCTTAAATGTTGCTGCGTAAACCGCTCTCGTCAAGCTCCGCCCACCACTGCAATCTTATGAAGCAGTATAGTTTATTTTTATGACAGTAATGAATGTCTACTGTCTTCACATTGAATGTTTCTATTATACAAATGAATTTTCAGCCAATAAGATTTATGCCTGTTTTTATTACAAAATGATTCCGCGTAGTTTCTAGAATATGTTTATTTATTGCGTTCTGATGAGGGCAAGTTGGACAAGATAAATGATTATACCTGCATTTGGTTGCATTTATATATTTATGCAATTAATGACCGGTTTTCCATTTTCGGATAGTCACAGTTCGCCTAAGCAAACGAATGTCCCGGAAAAAATGTGAACTAAATTTAAAATTTTGTAGAGGTAAAATATACATTCAATCAGGACAACAAAATTGTGATTGTGAATGTACACACACTGTCAAAATAACTTACGTTGGCTAGACTACGCGGTTTTTGTATTTTTGAATTATTAGCTCAGTTTTGGCCAGTGTTTTAAAAGAAAAACGGTATGTATACAGGTATTTCTACTATTTATAATATTTTTAAATTTGTAGTCAAATTACTTTTTACTCTTAGTGTACCGTAGAAACATACGAGTGTGTGTACCGACGTCAGGTTACGTTCTTTCAGGTTCTTTATTTGCTTCGGCGAGCTTTATCTGTCGAATACAACAAAAAAATTCACTTTTCCATCTTCGAATAAAGTTACGTGCAAGATAAAATACGCTTATCTGATAAATACCCTTTCTGTGATATAGTGGTTAACATTATTTATTAACATACACAAAACGAGGAGTAGATATGATTATAAAACAAACTCTTATGGAAAATTCGGAATTTGGAAAGAAGCCCGAGCCGCCACCTTGGATGAAAGCTGCAAAAAATGTTTTTTTAAAATAATTTTTCAACAGTTAAAGGTCTTCATGACATCTCAGCGAACTATATCTTACAAGTTTGTACTTCAAACTTTCAATCTCCAGTCTCTTTGAACGTCGTGTTGCGTATGTCTTCCATTTGATCAAGTAAGTAATTGTGCTGTGCTGCTGATGATCCTCGCTGCTTAATGTTCCTTAATGTGAAGAGGCTATGTAGATCCTACTGTCAACGCCGAATAAAAATACTCTTTATATTAGAACACATTTTACATAAAAATGAACTATACTTCATTTCACGTAAGGAAATAGTGATGGGAAGATAGGTGCAGTTTGATATTATTTTTTTAATGAAGAATATTCCGATATTATCTAATCAAACAACAATTTCAAACTGCACCTATCTTCCCATCACTATTTTCTTACGTGAAACGAAGTGTAGTAAAAATATGACATGACATCTGTGTTTTATCAAAACAGTAACTATAGTTTTTATCGGTTACCTAGGTAGCGTTACAATAATGCGCGGACTCTTTGAATATTGAAAATAATACATTATTCTAAACACATTTCCCTCAAACTAGACATCGCAGGAAAAATTCATAGTAGCTCTTGTGTTCTTTGATACCAATATTCTTCAAACACTTCCAGTGCTTTATTCTGAATAATCTCTTGATAAAAACATTCGCTGGCATTTCATCAGTGGGTATGTAGTCTAATTTAATATTTCCATCATTCTGTGCGTCTCGAACAAAGTGGTGTCGCACTTGGACGTGTTTCGTTCGAGATAGGATTCTTCGCTAAACTTTTAGCTCCTTGGTTGTCATTGCATAATTAAATGGGGAATTGTACTTCTTCGTTGCGGAATTAGAATGTCACATTCTAGCACGCATATTGATTTTAGATGAAGCTTCATTCTTAGTCGATTTTTGGTGATATTTTATTATTTGAAATTGGCATACAAATACAGTAAATATCTAGGCAACGGACACAATAAAAGCAAAAAATCACTGTCACCGTACTAATATTTCTACCAAAAATATCCCTTAATGAAAATTGTGAAATATTTTTATATAACATAATATAAATGGAAGTCTCAAAAAAGAAAATAGTATAAAACATACAAAAAGCAGTTCAAGCACTCCTTCGTTCCCCCACTCGCCGCTGCGCGCTTGTGAATTTACAACCCGTGCTAGAATAAGCTGCCTTCTGTAATTTATGTTTTAATACACTATTGTGCACCTAAATCTTCGACTAGTCTTACTTAGATAAATGGCCTCTTTTGGAATATTCGCTGAGGGCCATGTAGTTT
The DNA here is from genome assembly GCA_963082715.1 of Harpalus rubripes. Lineage (NCBI taxonomy): Eukaryota > Metazoa > Arthropoda > Insecta > Coleoptera > Carabidae > Harpalus > Harpalus rubripes. The sequence continues at coordinate 34,244,014 of OY720451.1, read as the reverse complement.
GCCTCAGTTGATGGTAAGACTACGGTGCGTTGCTTTTTGGACTCCCATGTGACAGGCCTATTGTTCGTACTGAAAACAAACCCAGTGTCGAATTGTTTGTCGTCGATATCGGACGTTCAGTCTGCATCGACGTATCCAGTGAGTTCCGCTCCTTTGGAGGTGAAATGATCTCTACCATTAAGAGTTCCACGCAAGTATCGAAGTACTCGTTTTGCCGCTTACCAGTGAACTTTTTGCGCAGTTGTTAAATTGCTCCTACACGCTGGCTGCGACGTGGGCAATATCTGGGCGAGTTGCAACAGCCCGATACTTCAGGTAACACATAAGTTCCGTGTATGGATATTTTTCGCCAATGTCTGGATTCTTGTCTACTTCCATTGATAACTTCACACCCGATTCTAATGGCGTTGGTACGGATTTGTACTCGGACATCCCGAAACGTTTATATATGTCCAGGATGTCGCGAGAAAATTCAATCCCTACACAGTATATCACTATTCCCAAGTCTTTGACTTTAAAATATTTTCGAAAAAATTCTCAAATCTCGTCTATCTTCTCTTGATTGCAGGACATGAGAAGAATGTCGTCGACGTAGACCACAATGATGACCAGATCTTTTCCTTTGCCTCGAGTGTAGGCACACGGGTAACCCTGAGATGGTTTCGCTCCAACCTTCAACAATTTGGCACTCAATCTATGGTACCAGTAGCGCCCCGCTTTCTTGAGTCCGTACAATGCTTTTTCAAGTTTACATACTTTGCTTCCGGATGTCATGTCTTTGAGCATTTTCTCAGCTTTCTTGAATATCTCTGATGCTGCACATTTTCTCTTAACAATATAATTAAGTGCATTTACCGCGTAGTTTGGGAAATCCATAGAAATTTTCACGTCAAAGTAACCATTTAAATATGCCGTAGCAATATCTAGCTGACGAATCTCTATCTTTATGTGTGCCACAATGGCGATGGAGACACGGATGGAACTCAGTCTTGTTACAGGCGCAAATGTCTTATTGTAATCTGTGCACGGTCGTTAAGAGAACCCTATTGCGACGACTCTTGCCTTTCTTTTCAGAATTTCGCATTGAGCCCCATGCTTATTCCGCAAGACTACTCTTCTTCTGATGACATTCCTATTTTCGGGTCGACCGACTATACTCCATGTATAGTTTTGATGATTGACGAGAACTCGTATGTTTCGGAGCTCTTCGTGCCGACTTAAATGATATATTGCCATTTCAGCTGATTTGGTGTGATCGCCCAGAACCATATTGTATTGCTCTCGTCCTGGATATTCAGTGAACACCTTTCGAGGCCTTCCGCGGCTTTGCTTCGTAACAGGCGGCATGTCCGTTTTTGCTTGATTGGGGAGAGGGCTGTGGAATCTCCTGAATTCCTCCTCGGAATTATCAATTTCCACGCCGCCGGTTTATTATTTGCTTTAGGGTCGAATGTAACTTCCCATCCCCATCGATAGTACTTAAGATTCTTCAGTGCTTGAGTGAATGAGATGAAAACTACTCGACTTGTCAATTCGATTCTCGTTCGAATGACTTGATTGGAATCTTCACAACCTTGTTGTATCTTGATACTTCCACCTTTCGCTCTTCTGGCATTTAAATGCAAATGCGATACTCCAAGAAAAATTTCCTTATTCGCTCGTGGCTGGAACATTACTGATGGTTTCGTTTTATTTAAACACTAAACTGTACAACCGAACACTTGAAAGTTGATAACGTCTGAAGTTGTCCCAGTCCTTGCTTCAAATGGTGTTCCGCCATCAAGTTTGTTGTCGGGCAGCAATTTTTGATAAAGTTCGCAGTTGATATAGCTTCTGCCTAAAACGTCAAGTTTTGTTGTTAGGAACTGTAAGACATGGTTGAATTTCGGACTCTTTGAACAGGGATTTGAACCGAGTGTTGACATACTCTGTTCCATTATCTGATTGAACACACTTGATTTTTTTCTTGTACACATTTTCGGACCATTTCTCTCAATCAACTCCTTATAAGCTTCGTTCATGTGACGCAAAAATCTCACTTCGCACCATCTGGTTTCGTCATCAATTAAAGTTACAAAAGTGCTTTCCAGTTCAGTGCGACTGGCATCATGCCGTACAGATTGATTTTTCTTTTGGACTTCTTTGGAAACGTATACCGTGTCATCTTGCACTGCGTACATATCTCGCAGTCGGCTTCTTCGTCGATGTCACTGACCTGTAGTTCTTCTATCGTTCCTTTCTCTGCTGCTTCGTGTAGATCTTTCACGTTGAGATGGCCCAACTTCCGGTGCCAGTCGAGTATGGATACTTTTGTTTTACTTTCTGAGACTGAAAGGGGTTTAAATATTTGATTTATTTTACATTCTATTAAGAAAGTATTATAATAAATATATAATATAAAAGTAACGTTTAACAAGATAACTGCATATTTTCCATCACCTTACAGATTTTCAGTTGACAAGAATGACACTAATGAGAGTTCACAAAATAATGATGAAGTTAACTGCAATTTAAATAGGGGCTGTAGCACCCGCTGTGCAAACGATGTAGATCACTTATATAAAGCAATGCATTCAGAATAGACATTTTTCAGTTCGATATAATTTTTCTACTTACAGAGCAATGTAAGTTACATCAGTGTAACAAATTTAACCCTATACTGCTGTAGTTTAAAGTCAAGCAATTAATCCATCGCAGTTAGCTGTAGCCGTAGGCGCCGACTTTAAATTTTTTTGTCGGGTGCAATCAGCGAACAAAAAATTGAGATTACACATGCGTATACAGCATGGTGACCGGCACAGCCGAACATAGGACTCTAATATTTTCTATTTCCCTAATTATTTTAGAAAAAATAGCTTCATATAAAAGTTGTAGTCCATAATATTCTATTTTTAAATCAATACGCAAAATTAATTTTACATGAATCTTTCAGAGCTCAAAATACAGTCAGATTTAATTGTCATAAGAACAAGGAAACTGATTCGAATTTGTTCGTTTCGATGAACTACTAACCGAACAATGCGTTGATGAACGTTTCTGCCTGGGCATAAGAATAATACAAGCATTTTAGTTAATGTTCTGTTCTAAAAAGTTGTATTATTCTTATAATTTTACATGATTTATAACGTCAGAAATTACAAAATATACTGCGCACAGATTATTAGGTGCGAACAAACACGTGACTTACTCATCTACCCGCTGTCGTGCTTCATAGAAAATTATAAATGTAAAATGGCGTCACTTGTTAACCCATTAACGCCCGAATTATTTTTTCCTAGAATTTTCAATCCTTCTCAATATACCTGCTGTCTACATGTAATCCGTAAGGAATGCAATGTTAATTTTCTTTATTTTGCTGTAGTTAGTTACCTATTAATAAGCCGGGACCACACATTCGGTATTCGGCGAATCCCAAACAAATATCGAATGTGTGGATGGACTGCTCGCCGCGAATATTCGGTGCTCGTCTGTACTCCGCTCTTGTCGGTTTTTCGAGCCGAGTCAAAGTGAACGAATATTTGGCGATAGTTGTATAGAACGCGCTAATCAATGCTCGGCAAACTACGCATGTCTGTAAACGAATGCTCGCCAACTGACGAACGATACTCGGCGAAAGGCGAATATTCGGTAATCAGCGAATACCAAATGTGTGGCCCCGGCTTTTAAAAAGTGTTTCAAATAATGATTGTAGACACTCAAATTTTACATCTATATCACTAATCATATTTTATTTTGCATGTTTTATATCCAGTAAAACTGAATTTAAATTTTTATAAATTTTGCTCGTTTGTAGTAATAGCTATAGTATTGACCCAAAATTACAAATAAATTCATAATTGCTTGAACTTTCACTACCGTCAGAAAAAATAGTTTATTAGGATAGATACTAATTTATTTTAGTTGTTTATAAGAAGACATTTCGTAATTATTATTTTATTAATATTTATTGTGATTTGGTTTATAAATGAAGCCTTTTTATCAAGAATAGAATGCTAATAATTCAATAGTATTATTCTAACAGTTCAAACATCATTTATTTGTAATTTTGTGTCAATTCCATGGGTATCACTACAAATCTCATTCAGTTTTACATATTACGAAACGTGCAAACTAAAATTTTATTAATGATTTATGTGTATATTTTATTATCTACTACCTTTATTTGAAACATTTTTGTCTAAAATTAATTAGTAATTAAGTAACTAACTACAGCAAAATGAAAAAATTACCATTGTATGCCTATATTACGGATTTCAAGTAGACACGCGGTATACTGTTTATAAATAAATAAATAAATATATCATCACGGCATATTACCCATTGCTGGGTGTGCCAATCCGCTTTGTGTGCAGATATCGGTAATGATGATGACATATTTGTACCGTGCGGGCGTTTACCAGGCGTCACCTCACGGGCACTCATTGCTGGCGCGGAGAGTGCACCACAGGGGTCAATTTTGTGCCATTTAAAATTGGAAATATTTGGCGTCGGTCGGGATCGAACCCGGTTCCCCAGATTCACGACCAGACACTCAGGCACACAGCCACGAGACCCCATACTGTTTATTACAGTAGGAAATTGATAAAATCGAGTTAAATTTTGAGATTTATCCGTATATAGGGTCCGGGCGTTTGTGATAGTAAAATATATTTGAAATCATATAGGATATATTATTGCAATGAAAAATACAGCATTATTTGACAAAAAATAATATTATAAATAAAAAAATAAATAAATTTATCATCATTGCTGGCGCGGAGAGTGCACCACAGGGGTCAATTTTGTGCCATATAAAATTGGAAATATTTGGCGTCGGTCGGGATCGAACCCGGTTCCCCAGATTCACGACCAGACACTCAGGCACACAGCCACGAGACTCCATACTGTTTATTACAGTAGGAAATTGATAAAATCGAGTTAAATTTTGAGATTTATCCGTATATAGGGTCCGGGCGTTTGTGATAGTAAAATATATTTGAAATCATATAGGATATATTATTGCAATGAAAAATACAGCATTATTTGACAAAAAATAATATTATAAATAAAAAAATAAATAAATTTATCATCACGGCATATTACCCATTGCTGGGTGTGCCAATCTGATTTGTTTGCAGATATCGGTAATAATGAAGACATATTTGTACCGTGCGGGCGCTTATCAAGCGTCACCTCACGGGCACTCCTTGTTAGCGTGGAGAGTGCACCACAAGGGTCAATTTATTGCCATTTAAAAATCGAAATATTTGGCGTCGGTCGGGGTAGAACCCGGTTCTCCAGATTCGCGACCAGACACTCAAGCACGCGGCCACGAGATCCCATAAAAATAATATTAATTCTTGGAAATAGCTATACTATAAATAGTACCCATTTTGACCACACACAGCCTACAGTTTGTAGCCAATTCTTTTTGATTTCTCTTTTATAAACTGTTTCAAGCCAGAATAACCGTAGTAACGCACTATCATTTCCTCTATAGATACAGAGCGCGAGCATACATGTGACTCGAGCAACCTAGAAGTGCTTGGAATCAGCTGTCACTTTAACAAGAACAATGTCATTTTGACAAGACAAATGTTTTGACTTATTTTAATTTTGAACTGTTAAGAAGTTATTATTTTTAATTTCAGGTGTTTTACTGCCTGAAAATTGTACAATAATAACATTATAGCTGTTCAAAATCAAATACTATGTTCCGTAAGTCAACCAAAAACAAACAGTATCTTGATTCCGGATACACCATGGTTCCTGAATATTATCTTCTATTTCGGGACAGATTGACATTGCATTATATGACATTTAAAATTGACATAACCTAACAAAAATAAAAATTAACCAAATGAATGATAACGTTGAATATGACAATGAAATTAAACATTTTATTACATTTAATGTCAATAATAACCAACAATATAACGAATATAAATAATGTTTTCATACTTACATCTATAATAATTATTACTATACCACTAATGCTGTTCATAAATTAGACATTGACGTGTATCGTTTGATTTTGGTATGATGATGTTTGAAAGAAGCGTTAGTAAAGATAAAAATACTAAAGAAACCAGGATTATTTCGTAGTTGCCGTAGTCCGACCTTTTTCAGGAACTTACGGAACACTAAACCGTAAACCTGATCGAACCGGTTGCATTACGGAACGTACTAAAAATAAGTCAAAACATTGGTCTTGTCAAAGTGACACGCGCACACAAATCAGTTGATTCCATGCACGTCAAGGTCGCCCGAGTCACGTAACTGCTTGTGCTCTATACAAATGTCGTTGAAATACTGCCCATCTATTGAAATTTCTGTTGATAAGTTCAAAACTTCTTTTACGTATTTTATTGCATGTTGCTGAATTACTACACTGAAAAATAATTAAAAAATTTGCAACGGCGTTTTCACTTTTACATCCGTGTGCGGAAAATTGACCGCGCACAACTGAACGCCAGGAAAATAGGGCACTGCACAATTGACCGACATGTAAATTGGTCGCCGCATATCTCACACTTGCTAGCCAAATGTTTACGAGCTATAGATAAACCATTATAATACGAATTATTCTGTACTAAAAACAATAAAATTTATAAATAAATAAATTTATATAAAACAAACAAAAAAACTGAGTGTCATTAAATAATATAATTATATAAATAATACTCGTCAATAACAAAAACTATATCACATAAAATGATCGTCATACTACATAGTGAATCATAAAAACAAAAAAAATGTGAATAAACAATAATTAAAAATTGTAATTATGTGCCAAACCACTTATATATTAAAATATATTTCGGTTATGATAATCATTTACAATTACTTGTATTTATTTAGAATAATCTCGGTATTTTTTCTCGACATGTTTTTTTCACAACCACTTACATTATGTTAAATTTTTCCCACATTTAAACTAAGTTCGTCTCTCGAAGCACCAATAAATTTCCATATTAACGGAGGAAAAATAATTCCGCAAATCTATAGGAAATTTTGGATTGCGTCGCATACGTCGTCCTGGCCTTCCAATCCACGTATCCTCGAAACAATCTAATATTGGCTGTACTGTTTCGTCAGACGATATTTCATCGCATAGTTTTCCAAAACATTCTTGTACTGTTTTAACGGGAACGAATGATAACGCCGGCACCATTTTTAATTTCATTGCAAAATCAGCAACAATTTCATATCGCTGTTATAAACCATTTGCTTGAATGGACCGATAAAAGCACTGGTAAAAGTGGAAAAAGCACCTTCCTAATGTAGCCGCAGGAAAAACTGTCTTAAAACTATTTATTGCTGCCTGCTCGAAGTTAGTCATAATTGTAGCTGGACTTGGTTCCAATTTTTTCAATACATTAAATAATATCTTATAGATTTCTGCATTCTTCTTCGCAAATAATGCGAAAACAGCAGGTATTGATACATTATTTCTCATACCATGTATGGTGTATAATTGTGTAAACAACGTAGGTTCTCTTTAAATATACCATCTGCATACCAAACCTCCGTATTCGATAACAATATCAAATTATCCTTTGTAAATAATATTAATATTCGGTTTTCAGAACAATTATCAAATAATAAAAATTGTTCACCCTTGTTTGTTTTTTGATATGACTGGTATCTGCAGATCAGTGAGTGAGTTTGGATTTGTTGGAATACCAATTTCGCGATTCCTCACGTTCCTCACAGTCCTTTGTAATGAACTTGTCCTTGCTGCTCTTGCGATAAATTTGCATATGTTTCAGCAACAATGAGATGTGTACCATCTTGAGTTTTTTTTCGCACATAATTTTGCACCACTCATAGCAACTGCGGTTTGACGATTTGCAGCATCGCCGGCATGATTATGATCATGTAAATATTTAACTATTACTGCCATTTTTCGTGTGTATACGTGCTCGACACTTGCATTTACGCGACTGCTTACATCTCCAAAATATCACATCACCATCGCTATTTTCTTTATTCTTCGAGTAAAGATAGTCTTTTTCAAACAATTCGGGTTTTCCCCTTTCACTTGTTACAAACTGTAAACTAATTTTTATCGCAATGAATAGTAATATAGTATATCAATATAGAAATACTAATATAGATACAATCTATGTTCTACCTTTGATTATATAGTACCATGTAGTATATAGGGTTTCACGGGCTTGGCTTGAAGCTTGAAAGCTTGGCTTGGCTTGGCTTGAAAAAGCTTGAAAAATCAAGCCAAGCCTGCCGTTCAAAAAAGCTTGACTTTTCAAGCCAAGCCAAGCTTCTGTTCCACCAAGCCCAAGCCAAACCAAGCCTAACATTTAAAAAAGCTTGAATTTTCAAGCCAAGCCAAGCCTTTGACTGTCAAGTAGCTTGGTTGAAAACAAGCTGTTTCAAGCTTTTCTTAAGAAATGTTGTCGAGGCCGACAAAACCGTAATTTTATGGTGATAACGTACTTTCTCAATGCTTCGGCACATTTTTGCGATCTTCTAAGAATTGGAGTTTCCAAAAGGACCAGCCTTCATTACCTGCCAGTCCAGTATGCTTGAAAACTTTGTAAATAGGACACTATACCCTTCATCATTCTTATTATGCAAAGACCACTTATTTTCTCAATCTGAACCAACTTAGAGTGATTGGAAGATAGGTGCAGTTTGATCTTTTTGTTTGATTGGATAATATCGGAATATTATCCAATCAAAATAGATATAGATAGAATATAATCAATATTCATTTAAATTTTAACTAACTTGATTTTAAATATCAAGCTTCAACACATATATTTATTACTCGTATTTGTTGCAATGCTACAAATAGATAATTTTGCTGCAGAATAAAAATTATAAGAAATAATAATATACTCTACACCGTAAGGTAAATTGAGTGACAGACTACATAAATCATGATAATTATTGCATTTTAAAGTTTCATTTTGTACAATGTTTTGTTGTTCTGGTATTTCCGAATCATAGAGACGAGACAATTTCTGTTTGTGTATATGTATAATATTTATATTCAAAGATTTTCAATGCTATTTTTAGCTCAACCCCTAATGTACCCCTAATAAACCGTGACAGGTATAATAGACAATAACAATGTACCGACAAAGAGAGCATTCTCTTTTAAATATTATCTTGATACAAGTTTTCATTGGTCCAAAAATATGTGTTAATAAATAAGCAAATAAATATATAATCTCGGCTTATTACCTAGTTCTGGAGGTTTTTGATTTGCTTTTATTCACAAATTTCTGTAATAACGACATATTCGTATCGTTAAGCATATTAACTTTTGTATTATTTGAATTTGCACATGATTACTTTAATTATATTTATGTATTTAACTTACATGATTCTGTACTCAAAAATCAGTAGAAATTTCATAAGAAGAGGCGAGTAAGTATTTGTCACGAACAAACAAAATTTCGGGGAAATTTCCGTCTGTAGGGTTTTATGATTTCCAGATGTATTTCAAGTAGGTATAAAAGGTCAGTCTCAGGTCATTTTCATCCCATTGTACATTCCAAAATATTTATGTATTTATTTGAACACTGTTATTGCGTATTTGGTGTCTTGAGTTTTTTTTTTTTTTTTTGTTTATATAGGATGCATATGAACTAAATAGTATGACAAACTTTAACAGTTGGGAGGACATTTCGAGTTTTTAGTTAAAATACAATACAATAAAGTCCAACTAATGCATATGCCTACTTGAATAAATGCAGTCAACGAAAATAATAAAAGAAACATGAAAATTGAAGGGTAAATATTTAATAAAAGATAATAAATTTATGCTGATTGTTTACTCTTAAAAATAAAATAAATGAATAAAATATACATTTCAATATTTTTATATTTTAATAATTACAAAGAAAAAACACTTGTGTGTAAGTTTCATAAATTTTATTTTATCGTTTTGTTTATCTTTACGCATAAGAAGATATTTTTTAATTGTACCACAATAAATTTATGTAAAACAAAACGTGATTTGTACATTATTATATTATTATTATATTCCAATACATCGATATATCGGTATATCGATATATTTAATTAAATTCACATCGAATATTTATATTAAAATCTTGATACCGAACAACTACTACTGGTTTTCAAGACCTATATACCTACTGTGCGCATGAATATTTATAAAGCTTGAAAGCTTGAAAAAGCTTGAAATAGCTTGAAAAAGCTTGATAAAGCTTGAAAATCAAGCCAAGCCTAAAATAATTAAAGCTTGAAGTTTTCAAGCCAAGCCAAGCTCTGTTTCCATCAAGCCCAAGCCAAGCCAAGCCTAACATTAAAAAAAGCTTGAAGTTTCAAGCCAAGCCAAGCTTTTTTATTTCAAGCCAAGTAGCTTGGCTTGGTGAATCCCTAGAGTATATAATCAAAGGTTCTACCTTATATAAGACCAAAGAATACTCAGTAAGGAAAGGGGTGAAACAATCCGCAACAAAAATAATTAATTACTATTTTTCCGGTAATCTTCATATCATCAATCATATTTTTGAAATTATTTTACTCTAATAATCATCTTCTTCGTCGGTGAGTTCGTCAGGGTCAGGTGACAAAAAAATTATATTGGCATCAATTTCAGCCGAAAAATAATATTCGTGGGCCTTTTTCATGATTTTAAATATTTTACGTGACATTTTAAAGGAAAATAAAATTATAAGTATAATATATCCCTAACGCCCAGTGTCCTCAATATATATGTACATACATAGCGGTAGTTTTCATACGTGCAAACATAGGGATATTTTATTACCATAGTTACATTTGTAAAGATTGGTAGCAATGTACTGCCGCCAAATCTTAAAATTTTTATATAAGAAAACAACGATTTGAAATGGCCATAATTATCTTAGTTGGCCATGTGATGAAGAACACTCATTAAGTTTGGATTTTAAGTTATAAGTAACAGGTTAAATGAAATATGTTTTAATTTTGTTAAGTTAATAATTAATGGGATGCGCGACATGACTTCGGATATAACTGAATAGGATATTTTGTAAAAGTATGATGGATGGATGTTATTGTGATTTGATTTGAACAAGAAAATTTTGATTTTTAAAGAACACTTATCACACTAAACTATCACTTTCAAACTTTACGCTCAACTGACACATAATTTCACATTTCAAATTATTTACATTTTTATTTTCTTTTCTTCTTTTTGCATGTTTTTTTACCGAACTAATATTTAATTTTTTTATATAGCATTTATTTTATATGATATCCTTGCACCGTAATGCAAATATGACCATGTTCCGTATTTCTCGGCTCTCGTTTTTTTTAAATTTCCATCTTTCAAATACAAGTTACACATTTCAATGTATAAACAGAACATTGTTTACAGTCACAAAATTAAGGTAGCATTTTGTTCTCCGTCATATTAAATTTGCAATATTGGTATCTGCTTCTAATTTTTCTACAGATTTTGAAACTACATATATTGCACTATCTGTCAAATACATAGACAGAAAAATTATCCGTGTCAAATACATATCCGGGACTATATCCGAAGGCGAAAGACTGACTCTTAGGCTTAGGTCCAGTTGCATAAAACATGGTTAACTTTAATCACGTTGTTAATTTTAACAAGGCTAATTTTCCAATGTATTTTTGATACGTATCCATGGTTACAATGTGCAGTGAAATACAAGATCAGCTAACAACGTTTATTTCAATTGACCCTAAGTATGATAACCATGGTTTGTATTTGGTTAGGTAAATGTTTGGGAAAATCATTATTGGTCACTTGTATATATTCATAGTTGCGCAATTGTAGTAGTTAAAAAATATAAAGCAATAGTATCAGTACACATATTATTAATAATCTTTGTTGTTATAGGTAGTACAACTAGTAGAATTAATAGCTGTACGACATTCTGTTTTCATTATTGGAAATCCGGGGTCTGGTAAAACTATGGTATGGAAATCATTACATAAAACATATTCCAATCAAAAATTGAAACCAGTTTACAACGATCTCGACCCAAAAGCAGTAACAAACGATGAATTATTTGGAATTATCAATCGAGCAACACGGGAATGGAGAGACGGTTTATTATCTGTAATAATGAGAGATCAGGCTAATATGCCTGGCGATGCACCTAAGTGGGTTGTTCTAGATGGTATGTACCCTTATTGATTGTATTTATGTATTCTGAGCTGATAGCAACTGTGTAGTAACTTAGCAACACGTTGAGTAGTTACGTATTAATAATATATATGTCGGCAACACTTAACACTTGTTCTAAGGTTCTAAGAATTTGGATTTTACCTTCATTCATTTAAAAATGTGAATCATTTTACACCTTGTTAATATGAAGGATGTTAAAATTAACACTAATTATTTGCTTTCACAATTATTCTTGTTCGATATACAAAATAGTTATTTACGTTATAAGGATCGTAACGTCAATTATTATGGTCTAGTCATGAAGATTATCAAGCGATGCGAAGTCGAGTTTGATAACAAGACGTGTGCCATATAATTAGTTACTATCCATATTACATACAAAATTTTATTTGCTGCCGTAAATGAATAAAAAATTAAAACAAAGTTTTTGGTATTGAAGAAAAAAATTAATCTCAAAAATCAGATATGCTGTTTTCGATTTCTTTGTAAACAAGTGCCTTGTTACAATAGCTCATTTTGGTACTGAGTACTCGAATGGATTCATTATGGTCCTTGGCCTATAATGTAAGACATAAGAGTACTCAAATTTAGGACTATAACGTTGTCATTATAACACGGCAGCATATAAAAAACACGGCTGGTAGCCGAATTTATGGCCTCGTTAGTTCACATGTCTCACTCTACGAGCTTGATCCGAAATTTACTAGCTCGACCATAAATTCTTCGCTGCCGGTCTAATGTCGTAAACAGATATTCTATGTAAAAAGTATGAGAGACTACGGAAGAATTTCAAGTGTAAGATCAATGTTATAATACCATTGGGTACCCGCCAAATCGCATGCGACATCAATGGAATTTTAGGGAAATAAATTAATGTCGCTTAGTAGGACTTGTCGTTTAATAGACCAGGCGCTAAGAAACATTCCGTTTGAAAAATCCGTTTAATTCATTCCGATTAACGGTTTAAGTTCAGAAAGACATAAAGAATGAAACTCTGAAGGTTGTGTCGGTATGGTATTTATTTTCGTATCAGTACTTCATTTTACTGTGATTGACATAAAAACATTCATGGAGTTGTCAAGAGTTCTTCATAAATAATGTAGTGCAGTAGTGGAACCAGTCCAGTCAAGTACTATTGCACAGGGAACGCCAAAATGTATAAACATTCTGGGAGGCTCTGTCCATGTTCCATCAGGATGTTATGACGCGTAACTCCAAATGACATGACAGATGCGTGAAATTTTCATAATTTTCTTCCAAAAATTGATAATTTTTTATTCTTTTTTTAATGCTCCATTTGTAACTTTTAAACAATAAATTACAATATTCAAACATAAATTTTGCTTAATTTTTTAGACTAATAATTTTGACATTGCATTATTTGGCAAAAACAAAAGAATGTATAAAATAGATATAGTAATAGTAATCAGTGGTCAATTGGTTTTTTACCATAAATATAGGAATTATTGAAGAAATCGATTGTGGCAAAAAAGTTGTTTATTATTATTAAAAGTTGTTTCTGTAAGGTATGAAATTAAAAACATCATGAATATAATAACATACAAATATAAAATGGAAAAAAATGCAAGTGAGTTCTTTACATATTGATAATTAATAAAAAAACATACATTTTATATTTAAACAGATACGTTTTGACAATTGTTAGAATACATTTACAACGAGATATACAATTTAATTAATTTTTTACAACTACAAGTCATTGTTCTACAATCCGAATGGGGTACTATACCTACTGTTGGAACGACTTACGGCATAATTTTAAGAGTTAGAGCATTGAACTGACATATCTTTGTTCTATCTACGCTAACAGTTTTTTCTAAAAGTCGTGTAATCGCATTCGATCTTGCTAAGTGATCACACATATTATGACCGCATTTTAATTTCCTCTCTCGCACAATAATTCTTATAGTTATCGTTACAATAATTACCCATTTATATATATATATTTATATTAACGCTAAAATGTACTTATAGTACAATTTTATATATCTACGCTACGCTCCACACATATTTAGCTTTTCAGCAGGCACATTTATTTTCTACGCATCTGGATTTATCCTGACACCGTACAAAAATATTTGCATATTTAAGTCCACTCCTGCACAATATTGAATGCTGCAAGTACACTCACAATCAATACACGAATATCAGGTATTCTTTAAAAAGTTTTACACATATAATACACAGTACTCGTAAGAACTTAAGGTGCATTCACAAATGAAAATTAGGTTTATGGTTTTTGTTTAGGTTTAAGTAAGTCATTCACAAATGTAAGTTTAAATTACCTGAAAATTAGTTTTGATAAGTACAGACATCTGTGTAAATGTTTCAAACAAGATTAAAATATCGGTAGAGCAGTACTCAACATGACACTTGTGCGCCGTGAAACTGTCATTCGCTTGGCATTATTGGTTATATTTCAGCAATTAAGTAATGACAGTCTCCATGTTCTCGCATTTGTTTAAAAAGCCGAACCGAATCCACCAAGTGGATACTAAATAAAGATGGGTGTATATATCTATATCATTTCAGACTCGTTCTCACTGGTGAAGTTTGTGACGTCAAACTAAATCATAAATCTAAAGTTTGGACCTTGCAATGTTTAGTTTTATGATTTAGATTTAGGGACCCTAAATTCTGAAGTGTGAATGGAGTCATAAGTTAATATGCGGCCAAAATCTTTAAATCTAAAGTATAAACCGTAAATCTAAACCTAATTTTCATTTGTGAATGCACCTTTATTCTTACATATTTTAAAATATATTTTTACGCGTGCATTATCCCGTAACTTTGTTCTATAGTACAAAGCAGTCTACTTTAAATTCATCCTAATTATCAATTGCAGTTCAATATATTCTGTAATCTCTGCACATAGTTTACATACATATTACATTGTTAAGTTGTTTTTTTTACAATATTTTAATTTCAGTTTAGTGTAGTTCCATTATATATACATTTGTACTCTTGTTCATTTATATTATATTCTTCTTACAAACGCTTATATTACAATAAAGCTAAATTCATCTGTTATTTACGCGCTACTTGATATATTCCTGTATTTAATTCTCAACTAGCAATACATACAACGATTTTTTTGTAACTTTTAGTTTTAATACTCATGTGTTGTTTATTGGTTGCTTCTCTTTCTGTGTTGTTAGAAATAAGTGTTTGGTATTTAGCTTTGGTATCCTAACCGACACTTTTGGGCTTTTGTATTTATATCCTATTTCTCGTAAGAGTTACTCTGTCTTGTGGAAGTCCTGCATATCGATCATGCAGGTGAATAGTGTCTACCTTAATCTCCACCTCGCACTTTCTGTTAGGTTTGGATTCTTTGTCACATAGGCAAACATCACACAGTTACCATTCATACGCCACAGTTTCTCACACGCTTATATGTGTCTTCCCCAAGGGTCAAATCTTGGCCCTCTATTATTTTTCCATTTTAATAACGATCTCCCAAATTTTCTAATCTGTGAATTGTTAATGTTCGCTGATGACGTAAATATATACAATTCAATAGTTCTTTTTATTTATGCATATTTTTTCTATTTGCTTTGTAAAGGGATTATTTTTGTTGATTAATAAATTATTATTATATATTAGAATTATACTAAATACTAAAGTCGATTCATAATTAGGATAACATATCATCTAAGCAATTTGATTAATAGAGTGATTTTAAGAGCGAGACTCGCGCAGCTTTTAGGCTCGCCCACCGTGAACCCATCAATGGACAATCACAATATTGTCAAACAATAGTGAAACTGTTTCAAAGTTCTATAAATTATTAGGAAAATATCTAATGTGGATACCACACGACTTCCTTGTACACAAAACCAATATGAAGTATAGACCCAAGTATAAAATTCCACGTATTTGACGTAATTTGACATTAGCATCTATTTTTTTATTTTTTGTTATTTTTTGTCCTAATCCATAGCAAGCTTCATTACAAAAACCAAAAAGTATCTAAGTTTTAAATATACATATCTCGCTTATACAAAGGGCTAATTTAATTTATCTGATTTACACGAAAATCTAATGACTTTTTTTCATATTAGAATGAAGTAAAAATACAAAGTTTTAAAATTTTCTAAATGATAGTTTTTGAGTTAGGGCGTAAACAAGATCCGAACACATACACATACATACACATACATACATACATACATACATACATATACTTGGATTTTTATACAAAGAGGATGCCAAAGCTATGAATCATTTCTAATAAATTTTCAACATTCGCATACGTCTCTACATACTATCTGCTTTTAATCTGTATCGTTGAACGATGCGAAAACAGAACGTGTTTCACGTCTTGATTCTTCTGCACTGGCTGGATGCTTCGAATGCACTACATTTATAAAAGTATTATACGGCGTGTACATACGATTTGTCTGAATAAATATATATTTTTAAAGTATTCCAACTACAATACAGTAAATTTATTTACGATACGTGTAATTTACTCAAATATTTAAAATAGGCGTATCTATTTAGCCGAAAACTGCGCAGGCAACAATGCACTAAATTTATATAAATCGCCGACAGAGTAGTATGTATCAGTAGTAAATGACACATAACTATGGAATCCTCTTTGTGTAAAAATCCGAGTATACATACATACATACATACATACATACATACATACATACATACATACATACATACATACATACATACATACATACATACATACATACATACATACATACATACATACATACATACATACATACATACATACATACATACATACATACATACATACATACATACATACATACATACATACATACATACATACATACATACATACATACATACATACATACATACATACATACATACATACATACATACATACATACATACATACATACATACATACATACATACATACATACATACATACATACATACATACATACATACATACATACATACATACATACATACATACATACATACATACATACATACATACATACATACATACATACATACATACATACATACATACATACATACATACATACATACATACATACATACATACATACATACATACATACATACATACATACATACATACATACATACATACATACATACATACATACATACATACATACATACATACATACATACATACATACATACATACATACATACATACATACATACATACATACATACATACATACATACATACATACATACATACATACATACATACATACATACATACATACATACATACATACATACATACATACATACATACATACATACATACATACATACATACATACATACATACATACATACATACATACATACATACATACATACATACATACATACATACATACATACATACATACATACATACATACATACATACATACATACATACATACATACATACATACATACATACATACATACATACATACATACATACATACATACATACATACATACATACATACATACATACATACATACATACATACATACATACATACATACATACATACATACATACATACATACATACATACATACATACATACATACATACATACATACATACATACATACATACATACATACATACATACATACATACATACATACATACATACATACATACATACATACATACATACATACATACATACATACATACATACATACATACATACATACATACATACATACATACATACATACATACATACATACATACATACATACATACATACATACATACATACATACATACATACATACATACATACATACATACATACATACATACATACATACATACATACATACATACATACATACATACATACATACATACATACATACATACATACATACATACATACATACATACATACATACATACATACATACATACATACATACATACATACATACATACATACATACATACATACATACATACATACATACATACATACATACATACATACATACATACATACATACATACATACATACATACATACATACATACATACATACATACATACATACATACATACATACATACATACATACATACATACATACATACATACATACATACATACATACATACATACATACATACATACATACATACATACATACATACATACATACATACATACATACATACATACATACATACATACATACATACATACATACATACATACATACATACATACATACATACATACATACATACATACATACATACATACATACATACATACATACATACATACATACATACATACATACATACATACATACATACATACATACATACATACATACATACATACATACATACATACATACATACATACATACATACATACATACATACATACATACATACATACATACATACATACATACATACATACATACATACATACATACATACATACATACATACATACATACATACATACATACATACATACATACATACATACATACATACATACATACATACATACATACATACATACATACATACATACATACATACATACATACATACATACATACATACATACATACATACATACATACATACATACATACATACATACATACATACATACATACATACATACATACATACATACATACATACATACATACATACATACATACATACATACATACATACATACATACATACATACATACATACATACATACATACATACATACATACATACATACATACATACATACATACATACATACATACATACATACATACATACATACATACATACATACATACATACATACATACATACATACATACATACATACATACATACATACATACATACATACATACATACATACATACATACATACATACATACATACATACATACATACATACATACATACATACATACATACATACATACATACATACATACATACATACATACATACATACATACATACATACATACATACATACATACATACATACATACATACATACATACATACATACATACATACATACATACATACATACATACATACATACATACATACATACATACATACATACATACATACATACATACATACATACATACATACATACATACATACATACATACATACATACATACATACATACATACATACATACATACATACATACATACATACATACATACATACATACATACATACATACATACATACATACATACATACATACATACATACATACATACATACATACATACATACATACATACATACATACATACATACATACATACATACATACATACATACATACATACATACATACATACATACATACATACATACATACATACATACATACATACATACATACATACATACATACATACATACATACATACATACATACATACATACATACATACATACATACATACATACATACATACATACATACATACATACATACATACATACATACATACATACATACATACATACATACATACATACATACATACATACATACATACATACATACATACATACATACATACATACATACATACATACATACATACATACATACATACATACATACATACATACATACATACATACATACATACATACATACATACATACATACATACATACATACATACATACATACATACATACATACATACATACATACATACATACATACATACATACATACATACATACATACATACATACATACATACATACATACATACATACATACATACATACATACATACATACATACATACATACATACATACATACATACATACATACATACATACATACATACATACATACATACATACATACATACATACATACATACATACATACATACATACATACATACATACATACATACATACATACATACATACATACATACATACATACATACATACATACATACATACATACATACATACATACATACATACATACATACATACATACATACATACATACATACATACATACATACATACATACATACATACATACATACATACATACATACATACATACATACATACATACATACATACATACATACATACATACATACATACATACATACATACATACATACATACATACATACATACATACATACATACATACATACATACATACATACATACATACATACATACATACATACATACATACATACATACATACATACATACATACATACATACATACATACATACATACATACATACATACATACATACATACATACATACATACATACATACATACATACATACATACATACATACATACATACATACATACATACATACATACATACATACATACATACATACATACATACATACATACATACATACATACATACATACATACATACATACATACATACATACATACATACATACATACATACATACATACATACATACATACATACATACATACATACATACATACATACATACATACATACATACATACATACATACATACATACATACATACATACATACATACATACATACATACATACATACATACATACATACATACATACATACATACATACATACATACATACATACATACATACATACATACATACATACATACATACATACATACATACATACATACATACATACATACATACATACATACATACATACATACATACATACATACATACATACATACATACATACATACATACATACATACATACATACATACATACATACATACATACATACATACATACATACATACATACATACATACATACATACATACATACATACATACATACATACATACATACATACATACATACATACATACATACATACATACATACATACATACATACATACATACATACATACATACATACATACATACATACATACATACATACATACATACATACATACATACATACATACATACATACATACATACATACATACATACATACATACATACATACATACATACATACATACATACATACATACATACATACATACATACATACATACATACATACATACATACATACATACATACATACATACATACATACATACATACATACATACATACATACATACATACATACATACATACATACATACATACATACATACATACATACATACATACATACATACATACATACATACATACATACATACATACATACATACATACATACATACATACATACATACATACATACATACATACATACATACATACATACATACATACATACATACATACATACATACATACATACATACATACATACATACATACATACATACATACATACATACATACATACATACATACATACATACATACATACATACATACATACATACATACATACATACATACATACATACATACATACATACATACATACATACATACATACATACATACATACATACATACATACATACATACATACATACATACATACATACATACATACATACATACATACATACATACATACATACATACATACATACATACATACATACATACATACATACATACATACATACATACATACATACATACATACATACATACATACATACATACATACATACATACATACATACATACATACATACATACATACATACATACATACATACATACATACATACATACATACATACATACATACATACATACATACATACATACATACATACATACATACATACATACATACATACATACATACATACATACATACATACATACATACATACATACATACATACATACATACATACATACATACATACATACATACATACATACATACATACATACATACATACATACATACATACATACATACATACATACATACATACATACATACATACATACATACATACATACATACATACATACATACATACATACATACATACATACATACATACATACATACATACATACATACATACATACATACATACATACATACATACATACATACATACATACATACATACATACATACATACATACATACATACATACATACATACATACATACATACATACATACATACATACATACATACATACATACATACATACATACATACATACATACATACATACATACATACATACATACATACATACATACATACATACATACATACATACATACATACATACATACATACATACATACATACATACATACATACATACATACATACATACATACATACATACATACATACATACATACATACATACATACATACATACATACATACATACATACATACATACATACATACATACATACATACATACATACATACATACATACATACATACATACATACATACATACATACATACATACATACATACATACATACATACATACATACATACATACATACATACATACATACATACATACATACATACATACATACATACATACATACATACATACATACATACATACATACATACATACATACATACATACATACATACATACATACATACATACATACATACATACATACATACATACATACATACATACATACATACATACATACATACATACATACATACATACATACATACATACATACATACATACATACATACATACATACATACATACATACATACATACATACATACATACATACATACATACATACATACATACATACATACATACATACATACATACATACATACATACATACATACATACATACATACATACATACATACATACATACATACATACATACATACATACATACATACATACATACATACATACATACATACATACATACATACATACATACATACATACATACATACATACATACATACATACATACATACATACATACATACATACATACATACATACATACATACATACATACATACATACATACATACATACATACATACATACATACATACATACATACATACATACATACATACATACATACATACATACATACATACATACATACATACATACATACATACATACATACATACATACATACATACATACATACATACATACATACATACATACATACATACATACATACATACATACATACATACATACATACATACATACATACATACATACATACATACATACATACATACATACATACATACATACATACATACATACATACATACATACATACATACATACATACATACATACATACATACATACATACATACATACATACATACATACATACATACATACATACATACATACATACATACATACATACATACATACATACATACATACATACATACATACATACATACATACATACATACATACATACATACATACATACATACATACATACATACATACACGATCACACACGACACACACGATCCATATATGTACTTATCTTAACAAGGGTAACGGGAGGTAAAAATATCGTAAATTACGTTAAAAATATCGAAAATTACGTTAAAAATATCGAAAATTACGTTAAAAATATCGATAGCCAGGAATTGAACAATAATAAGTAAATGCTTGACGTTTTATCTGTCACGACATAAGTTAACTTATTTGACGACATCCCGCCCCCCTCCACACACACACACACACACACACACACACACACACACACACACACACACACACAAGCACAGAAAGAGAGAGAGAGAATGAATAATAATGGCGGCAGGTAATTTACCTAATTCCAATTCAAAGTGCAATCTTTGCAAAAATGTAATCTCAGAAGGTGAAATAAAATGTGTCGGTGTGTGAGGTCTATTGTATCATTATTGAGGCACTAAAATCGGAAAAAGTGGACATGGTTTACTTACCAAATTTATGAAAAATATTTATGTGCGATGCTTGTGAATGTGTTTTGTTTGACGCCCATGATTCCTTGTTCGGTATTAGTAACAGTAACAAGTTCGCGGGTGATGCACCAATATTTTACAAGTTTTTGAACAAAATTGATGAACTATCACAAACTGTCTCCAATTTAGTGTCTTTAGTGATTTAAAACATAAAAACTTAAACTCAGCTAGCGACTCCAACAACTGTGGTACAGCAGCGACATGGGCTGACACACAACAAAAATTGTCGGAACAGATAAAATCAATACCTCGCTCGAACGATTCGATACAAGTAACACCATCAAACAGTGATCAACAAAAAAATAAAAAACCTGTGGAATCTGACCATACTGAAACCTATAAATTTAAATTAAGATCTACAAACAGCAAAACGAATAAAACTAAAGCCATTCGCGCAAATAGCAAACAACAATACTCCCAAAACACCTGACAGAGCTCAGCAAATCAAAACACCCCCGAAAAATAAAAAACAAAACACTATAATAGGAGAATCTGAAGAAAATCTTTTATTAAAAGCAACACCTAAACGAGCGTGGACGTATGTAGGAAACGTGAATGTAGATACAACAATAGAAAACATAACCCAGTTTCTCAAAACAAATCTAAAATCAAACAATATAACTGTACAAAAAATTTCAAGCACAGATTATAAAATTGGTGTAGACTTTTTATATTTGGATAACATTAATAAAGAAAATGTTTGGCCTGCAAGGATTACTGTTCATCGTTTTGTTTTTTTTTTTCGAAAATCAAAGGAACTCGAAATGGTACGTAGCTGAATCAAACATTATTGAACATACATACGCATTTATGAATATACAAAGCCTAAGAAATAAATATTCTGAACTTGAAATAGCTTTCAAGAACAAAACAGACATTATATGCATAGCAGAACACTGGTTGAATCAAACGGAGATGTCTTTCAGTTATATACAAAACTATTACACCGCAAGCAACTACTGTAGAACGCATATGACATGTGAAGGTGTCACCATAATGGTAAAGTATCACATTTGCTGCGACCTACCAGATATATCTAAAATTTCTGAAGAGATACATTTTGAAGTAGGTGCAATCAAACTAGAAAAGTTAAAAAGAATAATAGTTTTTTATATAGAGCACCAAGTGGAGACTTTAATATTTTGCTTAATAAACTAGAAATTGTACTTAGTCATCTAATAAAGTTAAAACATGGAATAATTTTCTGTGGATATTTCAATGTTCCGTTTCATAAACCAGACTCACAAATAAACGATATCATAAGTTTTTTTTAAGTTATGGTCGTCATAAATCGATACACGGTTTCACTCGCATTACTAAAACTTCAACTACTGGTATCGATAATATTTTAGTGGTTTAGGTGACCATCAAGCACTCTTTTTCCGTAAGTTTAAATCGGCACCGGAATATAGTACATCAAAAACGAGACAAAAAATCAACATTAATACTTCATATCCTTGACAAGGAACGTTGATTGGAGTCAAGTAAATTGTTCCAGTAATATCAATGAGATGTTTGATACTTTTTTTAAAAAGTTTAATGAGTGCAAGGAAGCTGCAAGTTATATTTGTAAGGTCCCCAACAATATTTCAAGAGTTCACTGGTTTACTAGGGAATTAAAAATGGAAAGAGAAGAATTAAAAGAGCTTATAGACCTACAAAACTGCCTGAATCCCACACAACTCAGTGAAAAAATTAAACAAATAAGAAAATCATGCAGTCACCACGTTACAGAGAAAAATCAAAGCCAACGACAAATTAATATCTGAATCAGGCAAAATAAGTAAAACTGTATGGAAAATAATCAACGCAGAGCGTAAGAAGAATATTACGACTATTAGTCCTGACATATTTAACAATTATTTCGTGAACATAGCGCAGCAAATACACAACAAAATAGCTCCATCCAGTACAGGACAAGTATCAACAAATACATTAAGGACTGCATACTTTACAGTAGTTCAATCTTTGCTTTCGTATGGAATTATTCTGTGGTTTTGGAGTTCACTCAACACCAAGATATTCATTACACAAAAAAGATAATTCGTATTATAGCAGAGGCATCCGCAAGGGAACATTGCAAACCAATATTCCAAGATCTCAACATCTTAACCCTATCTGGTTTATACGAAAAAGAATCCCAGCTACTTCCAAAGCTTTGAAGATACACACTCGTACAATACCCGCAACAACAAAAACTTAATTATACCTAAAAACAAGTTAGAAAAAACTAGAAATGGACCATTCCACAATTATTGCGTAAAGTTTTATAAAAAACTACTTGACCACATTAAACAACTGCCACCAACTAATTTCAAAAAAAGTTATTAAAAAAGAACTAAGCATAGTTATTATAATATCAACGAATTTTTAAATGTAAACCTAAAATGGACACATAAGCAAAATGTGTTAAAGTTTAAAAATTTTATTCGACTCGAGTTGACCATATTTTAATGTGTAATTGTAATATTTTTATCGTGCAACTCTTTGCGAAATATTTTTATCCATATTATGCTGCATTTGTTATATTTTGATTATGTAAATATCGTTGTCAATTTTTTTGATCATATTTTAATATATTGTAATTGTCATACTTTTATCTCGTAACTATCTTTGCGAATTATTTTTGACTGCATTATGTTGCATTTTTCATAATTTTATGATGCAACTATCGTAGTCAAATATTTTGATCATATTTAAATGTATTGTAATTTGTCATATTTCTATTATGTATCTATCTATATTTTAATCTGCTGTATTGTTCATATTTATTATGTATCTATTATGCGAAATATTTATATGTAATGACAAGGCTAAACATTTTTTGTATTTGTACTACGCTGAATAAATAATTTGTAATTTGAGAGAGATTGACAGAGATAGATAGATAGAGAGAGAGAGAGAGAGAGAGAGAGAGAGAGAGAGAGAGGGAGACGTAATCGTAAAAATAGTAAAAAGTGTTGTGGAGACCCTAATTCGTGCTCATTTACAGAAAACTCACCATCGAATTTTTCGACCGATAACTTTACCTCCCTCACCCACGGTATGACGGGAGTTAAAATAAAAAATTTGGCAAGGGAGGTTTTATCATTTTTCGTCTGGTGTAGCTTGGCATCTCGTAATAAATATCCAAATTGGATGAATTTTTTAATAAATACGTTAAGACTGCAACTCTTAAACAATGTAAAAAATAAAGCATAAGTACAAATAATTTTGGTTAAATTTATTATGAACTCCTTATTTTGTTTGGCAAACAAATAAGTACAGACTTTGTCAATCTGATAAAAGTTCTTCGGAGTTTCTGGATTATTTCCAAAAGTAAAGAGAGCATCTAGAACAAATACTTCTGGTCTGATAATTGTATCTCTCTTTGTAAATATATTTATAACAATTGTAAAAACTTATTTGTTTAAATATAAAATTGTATGTTTTTTTTTATTATCAATATGTAAACAATTTACTTTTTTTACCTCAAATTTGTATCTTATAATATTCATAATGATTTTGATTCCATACGCTATATTATAAAATTTGTTTACTATCAAAATCTGCACAAAAAAAGGTTCTATATAAAACTTACGTGGGACCAACAGTTTACGAGGTATAAGTCCTAGAAAGTTTGGAGCAAGGTACTTACTCTACTTCACGTTCACGTATAGTGGTATATACAGACATTGTGTACGTTTTTTTTATTGTCAACAGAAAACTGCGATGCATCGCAGTTCTGCTTTGTATGACGTCACAACTGCTGTTCTGCGAGGAATAAAAAAACAGTACCCTGCGGCAGAAACTCCAAATAAAACAAGGTTATGATATCTGAAAACGCCAATTCATCAGACATTATTAAAAGTTATTTAAAATGTTTACTAATGCTACAAATGCAACTAAAGTAGTTATTGAAGATTAATATCTTTGATGTTGTCGATTTTCGTTTCGTGATAACTATCTAATACTGTCTGCGCATGCTTACATCCAATGCAACCCTTTCAAAAGTGGATGCATAACTGCGCGCAGTTAACGAGCAGTACTTCTTTGCAGTTAAATAAAAAAACACTGTTCAGCTGCATAGCAGATGCATCTATGTAATAAAAAAACGACTATCTGCAAGTTTACATTGCAGGGGTACATATCCGCGGAATAAAAAAACGCAGCCAATATGACGCATTTATGCATAGAAAAGCCATATTATAGACACACTAATATAATTTTTGTGTCACAAAATTTACGTGGGTTCAATAGTTTTTGAGATATAATTTATATGGTGTCAAATATAGGTCTAATCCAAGAGTTGCAAATTGTTAGAATATTTTACTGATTATGGGTTGTTTTTTCTACTTCTTCTTCTTTTCAGTCTTCTACTTTTTTGTCATTATTTTTGTAACACAGTAAAAGGGTCAATTTCTTCAGGTGCAGGAAGAATTAGAGTAGGGATTAGCAATATTTTTATTGAAAGTCCAACCCCTTTGTTACGGATCTAAGTCTCATCCCAGCCACATTTGGACCTAATAATACACTCTAAACAAATATTGCTGTGCCGCTGCTGCGGAGAGCGGAAGTGAAGATAATTATACAGGCTTGTTAAATCTGGTGCATTTTGTAAAAGTGAAATATCTGTGGCTATCAAGTGAAGTTTCTGTTTTGTAGCTCCGTACATAGCTAGAATATATGATATTCCATAATTTATTAGAGTGTCTGGCGAACAATTTTCTAGTTTAAATACCTTCACTTCTTTACGTAAATCTGGTCATTGTGCAATAATTTTAATACATTTATTTTACCTTTTCTAAAGGAAGCACCTGTCGCGTCACAATTACGTCCAGAGATTATAAATTTTTTTCAATGTTTACTCTCCCAGGTTTTAACAAGTAGATGTTCTGGTCATAGAGACTACGTCCTATTGTTGCGTTCTCAATAGATTGCTCCAAAGCTGTTTCAATAATTATAACATCCGCATCATCTTGCGCTTGTTTACTTTTAATACTAACAATTTCTAATTTTGTAATAAGTGGAGAAAAAAATTAATTTTTGTTGAATTTATTAAAAAAGAATTGCTCTTGATATGCAGCTATTGGTATAGATTCTTCAAAGAGCATGTCAACCAACTCTGTAGTTGATTCATTCGACGAAGTTGTTCTGTTACTTTTATATTCTTATTATTATCATCATAATCATCAAACACTATAACTATATTAGAACAATAATGGCGGAAAAGATAATTAATATATTGATCGTTGAGACAACCGAAAGTTGAATATTTTTGCCATATGACAGGATGAAGAAGAAATTCCCTGTCGATAACGTATGCAATGTTATCAGTATTTAATTCAGAAGTAATAGCTTAAAAATGATCAAAAAAAGACGACTTCTTTGTCTTTCGCATATTCCCATTTTTAAATAGAGCCATTGGGTAAGGACTTAACTCATATTGTAAGAAATTACGCAGGTTGTCATATTATCGTGCACCTTTACTGCACTGTTTATTGTCTGATGTGCAAGAACTATTTTAGATCTATCAAATTTTACTTGCTTATTAGTTTTACTGATATTTGCTTTCATCAAATTGAGATCGACATTATATGCATCATAGGAGTTTATTGTGCTATCACCAATTACACCTGTTGAGTGACACAATATCTTTTAAATCTAGGAACAAATAATTTGTAAACTAATCCATTAATTTCTGAGAATCATTATCTCTATTAATGCGTGCATCTCTCGCATCAACATGCTACTCTATCAGTACAAATTACCAATATTTATAAAATGTGGAATGATTTGTAGATCATAACAGTAACGGGTATAATGAAGAAGAAGATTGAGGCGGAGAAAAAGAAGTAGAAGAAAACGACTCATAATCAATAAAATAATCTAATAATTGAAACCATGCAAAAAATGAGACTTGCGTTTTGCCTCAAAAATGGTGCGGAAACGTGTAGTGAAGTATGTGTCTTGCTCCAAACTTTATTGGCCTCATATCTCGAAATCTATTGGTCCCACGTAAATTTTGTATAAAACATTTTTGATAGTAAAGAAATTTTATAATAAACAAAATTCACGTAAACGTAATACTTTACGAGATATTTGAGAAAAACTTATTTTCGCTACCTTAAACCTTGAATATTTTTTTATGCGTACACGATTTTGCAATGGACTTTTTACACAGTGTTTTACAAAGAAAATTCCGAACGAAAGTGATGTCAGTTAAAATGTCTGGTTTACAACAGTTTAGATAATTTTAAATATCCAATTTTTGTTTCTCACTCCCAACACGAATTAATATTTCGTGTTTAACTATTATCATATTGCATTGAAAGTACTGCACTTGCTATGCTTGGAGTTCAGCATACATACGTTTATAATGGAAAACAATACTGTGAAAGTGCGCACTTTATTTGTCAACGGAAAACAAAAACTGTAGTCGGTGTGCATTATAACCGCCATATGCTAGGCTGGTTCTGTTTCTGATTTCTGGGCCTTGCCCTAATAGGTGAATTAGCGTTGCGTCCAACATTGAAATTAAAATAATCATATATTACTGTCACCCTGCTGGAAAATATATTATTTTTTCTTATTAAGACACTAAACCTTTGAAGATGCCTAACACAATGTTGGGCGAAACATCGGTGTTGTGATCTTGTGATCAATGATCATTAATTGTTTAATTAACAAATTCGTTTTGTCATTGTCATACAAAACTATGAGTCATTTTTTTCGATAATATATTAATATTACTACATTACAATTTATTGATCAAAATTAATATAAAAGAAACATAAAGAAGAACTGCTTGGGATGGGTAAATATTTGCGCCCCGAACGTTTTGATGTAGATCAATCTTCGTCAATGGATCAGTCCCCTCAGTGGACCCACTGGAGAAACACATTTGAAAACTTCATAGCTGCCATTACTACTAATGAAAAGCCTGTCGTAGGAGAAACAAAACTTAAACTTCTTGTAAACCATCTGTCACCAGCCATATACGCCTACATCAAAGATTGTTCTGACTATGATATTGCCCTATCTAGACTCGACGCACTGTTCTTGAAGACACCGAATGAAATATATTCAAGACATAAGCTTGCGAAAAGGCAACAACAACCGGGTAAAACAATCGAACAATATCTGGAAGCCCTCAAATTACTAGACAAAGACTGCAATTTTAAAGCGGTAACCGTAGAACAAAATGAAAAGGATGCAGTTATATCTGGACTTTCCACACCGGCGATTCGACAAACGTTATTAGAGAACAGTTCCCTCAGTTTAGACGAGGCACACCAATAAGCACAGTTACACAATGAGAATTATCATCAGCTAAGTATTACTTCCTTCATTAACGCTTCTATTTCAAAGAACCAAAAGCCAACTAAGAACGAATTGTGTTATTTTTGTGGTAACAAACGATATGTCCGCAGAAATTGCCCGGCCGCCGGAGCTAAATGTATCAGCTGCGGCAAAAGAGGACATTTTGCTAAAGCATACCTAAGCAGACAAAAAAAAGAAGCAAACAGTTCCTGCTATTCAAGCTAACTCAACTGAAGATGTAAAGACTCAATCGCAATCAAACGTAACACAAGCTCAATCCCAATTATCATCGTGCAACACTGCTGCTACGATCGATCAAAATAAAGCGTCTGTTATAACGGCTAAGGCACTTGTGACACTGGTAGTACCGCCAGTTTCATAAACAATAGTATAGTAAATCGATAAATATACAAAAGATCCCATGCTTACAAAAGGTTACCATGGCCACGATGAATTTGGTTTCAAAAGTTGACGGCATCTGTTTATTAGAAATTGTACTGCGAAATAAAAAAATTCAAAGTTGATTTGATGGATGAGTGTGTGCTGATAGTATGTTCGGTCACGACATTTTGAAGATGCATAATCCTCTTGAAATGTATTATGGTGGACCACGGGCTCCATTGAAATTATGTGTCTTAACATGTACTGACATAGAACCGGTAAGCGAATCTTATACCTGAATGTAAACTGGTAGCTGTAAAATCAAGAAAATATTCGGAAGACGACATGAAGTTTACTAGGTCCGAAGTAAAAAAATTACTAGCAGATAGAGTAATCGAACAGAGTCTATCTCCTTGGAGAACGCAAGTCCTTATCACTTCAAACGAAAATCACAAAAAACTAATGTGTATCGACTATCCACAAACAATAAGCAAATTTACTACCAAAATGTTAGAGGGTTAAATACCAAAATTAATATGTTTTATAATAAATGTTGTTCGATCTAATTTGTCTCACGGAGACCTGACTGAATGATGGTGTTTTTAATGACGAATTATTTTCGTCATTTTACAACGTTCAAAGAACCGACAGAAATTTACTTAGAAGTGGTAAAAAACAGATACAGGTGTTCTGTGCGCTGTCAATAATAAATATAAATTTTCCTGTGTTGACCTACAATTCCAACTTTTCTCAGTATCTGATATTATGTGTTTAAAATTACTTATTTCGCCCGGTTTCTTTCTTTATGTCATTGTTCTATATTGTCCCCCTCCTATCACACTTAAACAAATTACTTTTATATTTGAGGCTATTGAATGTCTTCTACCACTCTTACACAATAATTTTTTGATAAATGGTGATCCAAATATAGCAAATCTGATAAATAAAATTCTTTCTCCCTCTTTCAATAATAATATTACAAATGCTTTCGAAATATCTTAACATTTTTAAATACCGTATAGTTTAACCGCATCACGAATATAAACGATTGAATACTTGATGCTGTTGTATCCAACGTATCATGCTCTGTCGCACATCATAACCATATAGATCCACTGGTTGATGAAGATCCTTTATACCCAGCCCTGTTTGTAACACTACATTTTTCCAGTACTAGTAATCTCAATTGCGCTACTATTCATAATTATACGTCTACATATTACAATTTTCGAAAAGGAAACTACGATTTATTATATCAGCTATTAACGGAAGCTGATTGGAACGATATTTATTTAATTCCTGATGTTGATAAGGCCTTTGAGAGATTTTATGATATACTCTACGATATCATGGATAAATGTGTTCCAAAAGTAAAGCCTAAATACTCTTCCTATCCTCCGTGGTTTAATAATAACATCATAAAAAACTTAAAGTTAAAATACAAATACCATAAGTTATATATTTATGAATAATGGAGATAGAAGATATCTCACTGAATTTAAAAGATTACGTGCTTCAATTAAAAAAGATATCAATATTTCACATACAAAGTATATATCGGATATGGAAAATCAAATTGTTTCTGATGCAAATAAATTTTGGTCTTTTATTCATAATAAAAAACATTCCTCTCGAATTCCGGGATGTATGTATATGGGCAATAAAAATTATAACAGTATTGCAGAAATTGTTGAAGGTTTTGCTGATTATATTTCTAAAGTCTATACTAATGATTTGGTTGACCCTGAAGAAATAATAACTCATAATAATATAGATACTACAATAATTTCAGCCATCTTTGAAGATGATATAACGTTTGGTATAAAATCTCTTAAACCATTTCGTAATCCTGGTCCTGATTATCTCCCATCTTATATTCTCAAAGCCTGTTCTTCTATATTTCTCAAACCCTTACACTATCTTCTTAACCTTTCCATTTCACAAAACATATTTCCCACTTGTCTTAAACAATCTTTTATAGTACCCATGCTCTAATCAGGCGATGCAACTAACATTTCCAATTACCGTCCAATAGCTATTTTGTCCAACATTTCAAAGGTTTCTGAATCCATCATCTTCATGTATTTTTATAAATCCGTTCATAATCAATTATCATTTCATCAACATGGATTTATTAAAGGAAGGTCAACAACTACCAACCTTATGAACTTTATAGAATTTACACTAAACTCATTATACGACAACACTCAAGTAGATGTTGTATATACAGATTTTACGAAAGCATTTGATCGTATTAATCACAAAATCTTACTTCATAAAATAAACACTAACTTTAAATTTTCTACCGAACTTCTTCTTCTTTCCTCCTACCACAGTAATCGTGTAATGTCCGTTTTTTTTTATAATTACGAATCCAAACCCTATTCTAATCGTTTGCAGTGTAATGTTTTAGTCGTAATGAAACACAGTATTGATGAAAAGAACTTTATTTCTCTCTTTTCAAAACTGACACTCACACTCTAAAAATTATAAAATCACAATGTTCACGCTTACTACTCGCACTACAGCATCCCCCTCAACAAACTTGAACATATTTTCCTTTTTTTACAAAATAACCGCGAGAGATATTAATTATAACAAGTTTTTATTTGACTAATATGATATTTAGTTAACTTATTCTGATTTATGTTCCGAATACCAAAAACAGAATCCGAAAATTTATTTGTAATAAAAATGGTCCCTTCCATTTTGGTGCAAATCCCGCATGAAAATTCCGTTCTGCGTCAGAAATGAGATAATTTCGTATCCGAACCATATACCCTTCCTTAAACTCTTTAACGGTTGGTTGAAAATATCGGTTACGGTACTGCTTCGTATTTAATCTAGCCACTTCATACTTATTTTTAAAGTTGTTCATTTGTACCTAATAAATAAAATTCTGTTAATGTTTTCGCTGCCCCCGCTTCGACCGAAATTTGCCAATCTGTAGAGCGTTTTAATTTTTGTCCGAACACTAATTTCTGCAGAAGATAATTTTGTACAAGCATTCACCCGATTTCTCAATATAAATAAAATTGTTGATAACTTTTTGTCCCAAGATTAGTGATTTTCATTGATATGAATTCTAATTAATTTCTTAATTTCTTGATTGGTACGTTCCGTAGGGTTCGCTCTCGGGTGGTACTGTCCATCGTTCACAGCCCCAATTTTTACATGCTCGTATCCACACCCTGGAGGAAAATTGTGACGCATTGTCACTCAAGATTGCCCTAGGAAAACCCCAACGAGCAAATAAGTCGTCAAAAATCTTAATGATTTTATTCGTCGCCGCAGAACCCATAGAATATGCTTCTATCCATTTCGAAAATAAATCCGTTACTACTAAAATAAATCTTTTCCCTGTTCCTAAACGAGGATATGGACCCATAAAATCAAACGATATAACTTCCCATTTATTATTCACCCTGTTACTCGTCATGCTGTTTTGAGTTTTACTTGCTTTAGAAGATGCGCAGACTTTACATCGCTTAACATACTCTTTAGCATCCTGATGCAATCCTGGCCATGTAAAATGATCTTTAATACCTCTAATTGTCTCATCTCTACCTGGATGGCCCGCTAGCACATCATCATGGTATAAAAATAAAATATGTTCCCTTAATTCTGCTGGTACTATTGCCACAAATTTACCATTACAACATTTATACAATATATCGTTTTTAATTTTGTACGTATTGTTTATTTCCGGATTATTTTTCTTTATTTTGTTTATGATCGTTTGACAGAAGGTATCTTGTTTTTGTGCATTTAATATGAAATTATCTAATCTATTTGTTGTAGCGGTATACATTAAATTAGATTCTTTTTTTTAAATTATCATCGTCCTTAGTAAGATATAAAATTTTCACTATATTATCCTTTTCTAATTTAGAATTTACTTTTTCGCTTAGGTATCTGGATAATCCATCTGCTGCAAAATTTTCAATTCCTGGCTTGTGTACTATCGAAAAATCAAATTCAAAAATTGCTGAATTATCTTTAATTTTGTCCAACCAGAGTAATGCCCGATTATCTACAATTAATTTGAAATGTTTCAATTCTAAGTAAAATCGGAACTTACTAACTGCCCATAATACTGCTAGACATTCTCGAGCTGTTGCATGATATTGTTGCTGTGGTTTGCTTAATTTGCAACTCGCGTACATAATTATATTTTTCTTTTCTTTACTTTCCTGATACAGCACTGCTCCCTTACAAAACCTCCAAACCAATTTACTATCCCTAGAAATTGTATGAGTTATTTTTTATTAGTAGGTTCCTTAAAATTTTCTACAACTGCCAATTTCTCTATTTGTTGAGATATATCGTCACCTGTTATTGTATGGCCTAAATATTTTACTTCGGATTGTGCAAATTTAGATTTTTTATATTGATAGTTAAGCCGTGTTGTTGTAACCCAGTTAAGACCTTCTGTAAATGTAAAATGTGAGATTCTATGTTTGCACTATATATAATTATATCATCTAAATATATGTTACAAAATTCTCCTATATATCCACTTCAAATTTCATCCATTAACCGCTGAAATGTTCTTGGTGCATTTTTAAGCAAAATAGCATAACTTTGAATTGATATAAACCTATTGGAGTTCGAAAAGCAGTGTAAGCTTTCGAGTCTTCTGACATCTCAACCTGCCAATACCCACTTTTTAGGTGTAGCACAGTAAATATTTTACAACTTGCAAAATCGGATAATTTCCATTAAATTTGGCATTGGGTAACTGTCTGTAATTGTTACTTTATTAAGAGGTCTGTAATCTATGCAAAAACGAAATTCATTATCTTTCTTTTTAATTAGAACTATTCGCGAGGCCCACGGTGATTTGCTTGGTTCAATAATTCCGTTTACTTCCATTTCTCTAAATGGCTCAATTATGTATTTTCGTTTCTCTTTTGTACATGGGTACGGATTTTGGCAAATTGGAAAACATTTAGTCAAAGATATTTAATGTTTTATAGTACTAGTTCTGCCAATCTCGTTTTACATACAACGATAAAATGGCTGTACAATTTCGGTAAACAATTGTTGTTGTTCTTTTCCACCCCCTATTATTAAATCAACCGGCTTTAGATCTGCTTCCACAGAGTTCCTTTTATTGTTATTATTCAACCACGGTATAAAGTGTCTGCGTTCAATACCAAAACATACAAATTTCCCCGAGTAGTCAATTATACCTTGAACATTGCAAAGAAACTCATTTCCAATAATTATGTCCCTCGCTAGATTATTAACTACTAGAAATTCGATTTCAAATATTTCACTATCAACGAATAAGTTAACTTTACAAAATTTGTTAGAATTGTGCACACGGTTTAATATGCCTAATTGTGTTTGATAAGGGAGGCCTAATATAATGTTACCTTTAACTTTTCTTAAACAGGTTTCATTTATATAGTTTTTATCTGCCCCCGTATCAATTAAGCTAACAACATTTACGCCATTGAAATTTAAATTTGGCTTATTAAAATTCAAATTACACAAACTAGAATTATTATAACAAGTAACAAAATTGAAAGATGGACAAGGACTTATCGGGATTGACTGGACGCCTCGTTTCCGATCTCCCGCTATTCGTTTCCCTGGGCGCGGGTGCTGAACTTGTTTTCCTGCCGCGTTCTGGGCAGTTATTTGCCAAGTGGGAAGAATCTAGGCAAATGTAGCATCGTTAAACCCGTTTTTCTTTTGTTCTTCGGGTAGGTAATTCTGGTTGCCGTTTTCATTGTCTTTCAAATCTTCTTTAATTTGCCAAACGACCACCACCAATTCTTCTAGTGAAGTTATGGCTGCCATGCGCAAGAAAGGTTTCAACTTTGTTTTTAGCTCATCGATGATCATTATTTTCACCACGGCGAAAAACTCTTCCGGATATAGTCGTTTATGTAACATAAATTTATTTCTGGAACTTGAATATTTTCTGCAAGTTTGAAGTCCGATCTATAATAAATACCAATGTATACTTGAGTATGTTCAACGATAATTTGTGAAATTTTGTTATTACAAACTTCATAGACTGTATCTTACTTTGGAAACTGACTACATCTTACTTGCAGAAATTAATATAGTCTCACTCAATAAGCAGAAAAAAATTCAGTCTCTATTTTTGTATAAGGTTTTACATTGCATCGTGAATAAACCAGTTATATTTGCGGAAATACCAATATTTGTTCCTAGACATAATTCTCGTATTAAAAGAACTTTTCATTGTAGTATGGCGCGTACTAACTATGAATTAAAATCACCAGTTAGAATGTTATGTGAAAATTTTTATACCCTGCCATACTTTTGACATCTTTTTTGGCTCGTTCGTGAAGTTTAAAAACGCAGTATATTGTTACTATGAGTTATAATGCTTCAAATAATTATTTTGTTATCTGTATGCTATAAAAACCAATATTATCTGAGTTTATTTTATGACATTGCTACTTGTGCCAATTAAGGTATTTTTTATTGCTTTTTTGTGTAATCTGCCTGTAATTGGGATATTGCATCCTGTAGATCAGATTGATAATAAATAAGTAAATAAATACACACAGTTGGATGCTTATCCTTTGCCAAGTATTGAAGATATAATTACGAAAGTAGCCAAGTATCAAATCTACAGAAAAATTTATTTAAATAGCACATATCGAATACCGATTTTAGAACATGACAAACTTTATACGGCGTCAAGCAGAAGTAAATTTGTACCAATTCTTCAGAATACCATTTGGTGTCACAAATGGAGTAGCAGCTTTCCAACGCGCAATCAATACTATCATTTCCGAAGAGAAATTACAAGGAGTATTTACTTATATTGATGACATAACTGTGTGCGGAGTAGGTCAAGCTGATCATGTTATGAAACTGGAAATATTTTTAGATACAGTTACTATACAATAAATTTTGATAAAGGTGAATTTTTCAAAACAGAAATATAAATTCTAAGATACAACATATGTAATGGTCAAATTAAACCAAATCAAGAACGTTCACGGCTTCTTCTAGAATTACCAATAGCCTCCGATTCTGCGTCGCTCCGACGAACTCTAAGTTTTCCCGCCCATTATTCTAAATGGATTCCCCGGTTCTCTGACAAGATACATTCTCTTGTTAAACAAAAAAGTATTTACATTATCGTTAGATGCCATTACACTTTTTAAAAATTTAAAGGAAGAAATAGCGAAATCTGTTATTAACGCAATTGATGATAAAGCTCAGTTCACAGTGGAAACAGACGCGTCAGACTATGCTATTGCGGATATATTATCACAGGAAGGCAGGTCCGTAGCATTATTTTCGAGAACTTTAACCAATAGCGAACGTAATTATCCAGCGATCGAAAAAGAAGCCGCTGCTAAAGTTGAATGCTTAAGAAAGTGGAGACAATTTCTAGTAAGAAACTCATTCCGACTGATCACAGATCAGAAGTCGGCAGGATTCACAAAATACAAAGGTGGGGGTTAGAGATGTCGAATTATAACTTTGATATTGTGTACCGACCGGGAAATGACAATGTGGTAGCTGACACTTTATCTAGATTTAAAGCGAACGTTGTAGCAACAACAGTAACTACTTATGCACTAAGAGAGCTGCACAAAAACCTTTGCGACCCAGGATTCACGAGGATGGTTCATTGGATAAGATGTAAGAACTTGCCTTACTCCGTCGAAGAAGTAAAGCGGATTGTTTCAAACTGTAATATTTGTGCAGAAATAAAACCGCGATTTTATAAACATGGAGGAAAACTAATTAAAGCAACGGCACCACTGGAATGAATTTCAATTTATTTTTAGGGACACGTCTGCCAAGAGTTGGCCTGGGAAATTTATATCCTTACTATTGTAGGCGAGTATTTACGAGTCCCATGGGCTTTTCCATGTCAAGACTTAACTGTCAAAACTGTAAAAAAGTTGACTGAATTGTTCTCTATATTTGGGATGCCAACATATGTACACTCAGATCGCGACATCATTCTGTCTCATCAAAATATGGCCACTCCAAATCCGACTCTGACGACTCCAACTCCAACATCGGTTCAAAATAACTAGTCCGAAACTGTGCAAAATTCTGCATCCGAATTATTGTCTGAATTCATAATGGAACCAACGGCCGCTGCGAGTCCACTAGGTTTTAATTATGGCCTACGGCTTTCAGAGAGATTACCTCACAGACCTGCTTATTTAAATAATTTCTTTGCAAAATAAAGAAGCACAAAAGAATGTGGTGATCTAGTGATCAATTATCATTAATTGTTTAATTAATTCAATAAAACCTAATTTACGGGTTCCTATACTTATTACATTAGTAGTTCACCTATTAGACCACGGCCCTGCAACCCAAAAAAGAACAAGCCTATATTTTCCGAAATATACATGTACTAAACAGTTATTGAAATAGACCGCAATTCCAAGTCGTCATTAATCCCAAATTTATGACTTTTTGCCCTTTAAGGCTTGAATTACATAAGCGATACAATGACGGTACGGTGACGATACGATACTTTTAACTCCAATGTATTTTAACAAACTTATTCAGATCTACGTTCTCGGTGCAATGCCATTGAAAGAAGTAGTCAAAATGAGCTGTATAGGAATATGAAATTATTGTACGGAGTGATAAAAAACTGATTCAGTTGGCAATAAAAAAATTACTTAAAATTGGCAAGACTAACACAAAAATTTGTTTTCTGTCGCTGACACTGTTGTTAAATACCAGTACATCTACAATTTTTTATCAAAATGGTCGTAGTTTCCCTTACACACAGCTTTTTATTTCTTGCAAACACAGAGCAATAATCTAAAGTATTTCAATCACTGAAAATCCTATTAGCTGCCAGAGACCTATTATCACAGTCAGTAAACACATAAAAATAGTATAGTTTTTAAATTTTTTCTGGAATTTCTTTCTCCTCGTCAATTATAGACAAGTCGGTATTTGAGAAACTTTTACATTGTACGATATTTTCTACTTTTGATAGAAACATGACATACGCACCACAAAAATAATAAATCAGACAATTATAGAAGTAAATAATCTTGCCTCTTGGCTTAATACTATACATTTTGTATCCCTAAAATATAGAAATATATATATATATATATATATATATATATATATATATATATATATATATATATATATACATGTGATTTAATTTCATATTACTATTTCAGTGTTTTCTAAACCTTTTCCTGAGTCTTCTATGATTTCTTTTATGTTTCGTCTCTCTTTTTTAGTTCTCCGCATTCCTGTAAAAGGTGTTCTATTGTTTTCCATCTCTCTCCACATAGTCTGCATCTTTTCTCATCGTAGGGTTTCCAGTAATCGTTCTCTCTTTTCATTATCGTACCTGTACCTTGTTACATTTCTAATGTTTTAACTTTTTTCTCATTTCAAATATCGAGGTATGGATTATATCTGGAAAATTAGATGTTACTAAATCTTTCCTAATTCTGGATGTCTATGCTTCTTTGTTTTATTCTTCCTTTTTATGTCCTGCCTTTGTACTCTTTCATTGTCTATTTCTGTAGGTTAATATCCTTTGCTTTCAAAGAATTATCTCTTCTTGCTCATCCTTCATTTTTCTTCACCTCTTCTTCTGATTTTTTGTAAAATTCCTTCATTATCTGTCCCTTTTGTCCTATTAAACATATTCTTTAAATTTCATTGCTCTATCCCCTGCCTCAATTTCCAGATTGTCCTTTTTAATCTCCTAAGGTTATATAATTTGGTGTTGCTTTATTTAATCTTATTAACCACCTTATGTATGTGGTTTGGACCACCTCAAATTTCTCATGCCTCTTCTATCCTCACACCTCTGCTCCATTCATCGTGATGCTTTTTACTAACAAATCAAAAAGCATTATTTTAGTTTTTTATTACTTTTGAATTTTCGCTCTCCTATGTCCCAAGTCTCCTTGGGTATTATCACTGCTTTCTTTTTTAGCTCTCTTATTATGTGCTTCTGGGTCGCATGTGCTCTTGAATATATACTTAAATTCTTTTACTTTTTTAAAATCCTGCCCCTTTGATGTCCAGTTTGCCTGATTTTCCCTTCCTTTACCTTTTTTGAATTTTATAAATTTGGCCTTTCTTGCGTTTAGTTCTAATTTTCTTCTATCTAGATATTTTTTCAATCTTCTTATCATACTTTTCATTTCTTGTTCCGTTTTCGCCAACAGTACTATATCATCTGCATGTTCCGATACAGGCCCGTATTGTACTATCATGTCATTTGTTAGTATAATGTGCTGTTACTACTACTTACAAAATGGTGACCCCGTTTAGAACATTAATTCAAAACTAAAGAATCATTTACAACCTTCAATTACATCTCTTCGAATTGCTCTATCCCGTCTTCGTACTATGAAAATTTCGATTAGAACAAAACTTCACCTTTAAATTGAACTTCCTCACGACAAGTTACAACAACATCTATTGGTCTTCGTAGAAGTGAGAAGAAAGAAACTAGGAATTCAAGAGTCTTTTTTATAAGTCATACACCCATTTATTATTTTTTTCGATAAATATTAACATTTATAATTTTTCATTTTATATAAATTATATTATTATTTATTCGTTTTTTGTGTGTAATAGGTCAGGAATAGGATAGCTAGCTTCTGGAAATGGCGCACATATTACTAGCATGAGTGCGCAACATTATTTATCCAAATGATTCTCTGGCAGAGAGAATTTTTTCGTAGTTTTTAAAGATTTACTGAATTAACATATTTTCTCCGACTCACAGGAGAATTCTTCCGTAGTTTTTATAGAATTACTGGATTTCTTTGCTCTAGTAATATTCACGAAAGATGACTATTCAAGGTCATTTATGAACAGTCTGATATAATGTTGCTTGCAAATAACTTCACTGCATTTCGTGCCTATAGGCGTGCAACGTGAAATATTTATCGGTACATTTTAACTGAAAAAATAAATATATTTTATTTGAAAATTTTGTTTCTTTTTAAATAATGCAGTTCATAGTTTTATCTTCTTCGCCTACGTTTTTGCATAAAACAAAAATATAGGCTTGACGTAAACCATAAAATAAAAATTTGATTTGAATGTCAACGTTACTGTATAAACATTAGTGCAGAGCCCTGTTTCTCAAAAAATACTAGTTTACATGTTATAAGTTACTAGTTACCTACAAGTGAAATTTTTAATAGTACTAGTGAATTGTGTGTCTAAAAGAATGTTTCTGAAAAGTATTTTACTAGTTTACAGATTACTAGTTCACAAATTAATAGTTACAAGTGAAATTTTATTAGTCAACTATAATAGTGTTTCTGAAACATTTTTAATAGTCTATTAGTTTGTTTTTTAATACTAGTATTATAATCCAATATTCTTTAAATAAAGTGATTCAATTTTCTGACTGACGTTGATATTTTCAAGTGTTTTATATTGAAATTAAATTATTTTTTAATAAAAATGTCTACGCTGAATCGAAATTAACTATTTTGGGGATGCTAAAGGTATTCTGTTTGGAGCATTCTCTAAAAAATTATCTAAAACAGTTAAATTCAATGAATGGACAAAAGTCTGCTAAATTTGTCACGCTTCGGGTTGATTAGACAAGGCAAAGACTACAGATATATCAAGAACACATTTTGGCTAAACTTGAAAAAGTTGTATTTTTACGGATAATGCATGGTTTCTGTTTATATCTAACTGAAGAATAGGTCCCAATAAATTAATTAATGTTTCTAACTTATTTTCCGTGAGTAATCTTT
The DNA here is from genome assembly GCA_963082715.1 of Harpalus rubripes. Classification (NCBI taxonomy): domain Eukaryota; kingdom Metazoa; phylum Arthropoda; class Insecta; order Coleoptera; family Carabidae; genus Harpalus; species Harpalus rubripes. The sequence goes on along the minus strand of OY720451.1, from coordinate 34,200,373 downwards.
CATTCATATGAAGTTTCCGTATAGACATAATTAATTCTTGCTATAATTAATTTTCGACGACGCACTACTTCTTCATCACTAGACTCAGAGTCACTTGTCCACATTATTATATTATTTAAAAAATATATATTAACACTAAACAACGACAGACATTAATGGAACTAAATTAACATTAACAAAGAACCATTGAATTATATACGAAAAAGAAAAAATAATACGACTAATAAAATTTATATTTAAAATTTGCAAGACTTTTGACACTAGTTCCCACGTTGTAACTAGTATTGTACACTTGTAAATTGCAGAAACAAGAACTAGTAAACTTCACTAGTATTACTCTAGTCCCGTATTTTTTGAGAAACAGGCCCAGAGGGCAGTGTAGTAGATAAAATAAATAAATTATATATATATATATATATATATATATATATATATATATATATATATATATATATATATATATATATATATATATATATATATATGTCCGTCTATAAATAAACCTGCAAATACCGCGCTTATTATTACCTTTAGCGATTTCAACTATATAACGTAAATTATAGTATGTTAACTCCTCTATAAAATAACAGAAGTAGATCAATATTATTACTTCCGGTTTTGAAGTAATTGATAGCAAATTATTATTTTCAAATGGAATACCCTATATATTTTTCAAATTTACTACATGAAATTTGCTATCCAACTATATAAAAACAATAATCTGTTATATTATTAAAAAATAGAATGGCGAATGATTAAAATATTACATTTTTATTAAATGTAGGAGACATTGTAGTACAATTTTGTGAATAAAACATTCTAATGACCTGAAATAACAGATATAATTAAATATCGTATTAAACTAAATGTATATCAATTTAAATATTTAATTTATTTTCTTTATTTTTGAAACGTCTATGTAAAATAAATGAAATGCAAAGAATTCTTTAATCAATCGCCGTTCTATTTTTTAATAATACAACAAATGATTATTTTTACACAGTTGGATAGCAAATTTCATGTACTTTTCAAATTTGAAAAAATATATAGAGTGTTCCATTTGAAAAATAAAAGTTGCCATCAATTACTCAAAAACCGGAAGTAATAACATTAATCAATTTTCGAAATAAAATAGAGGAGTTAACGTATTATAATTTATGTAAAATAGTTGAAATCGCTAAAAGTAATAATAAGCGAGATATTTGCTGATTTGTTCATAGACGGACACCCTGTATTTTGAGAAATATCGCTTATCTATCCGACAAGCTTTTTCTCTTGCTTTGCAAACATTCTTAATTGAATAAAACAACCACTTTTTCACTATACTCTTTTAATATACTCAAAACAAATAAATCATACTGAATTATACAAAGAAAACTGACAGAAAAACAATGGTATTAATTTTATATATATATATATATATATATATATATATGTCGGAGATTGTAATATCAAAGCATGTCGTAACGATAATTTAATGAATCAAGTATTACATGAATCACTTATAATCTTTTAATTGTATTGTCGTAATCGAAACGTCAAGCATTGTAGGCTATAATGCTTGGATGGAATCAGTGTGTAGCGGTGCTCAGAGAGTGAGTGCAGGTCCGCCTCGCTGAGATCATCACGTTTATATTATCGCTGTGGTTCTGAAATAGTGTTGGTCGACATAGAGTTTGCCAGTGATACTACCCCGCGACATCAGAAGTGGGATTCGCCTGCGATCCACAATATTGTATGTGGGTGTTTGTTCTGTTGGTGAATTATAAAGTGAAGTGTAGGGCCAAGCAGGTTAAGATGGAAAGGCCGTCTAGCAATTTTTGCAGGTTTTCATCCTAGGGCATTGACCAGTAACAAGGATTCCGTCCGTGTCCCACCCGGAGAGTGGTGACGTAATTACAAGAGCTGGTTAAGTAGAACCGTGAGTAATGAGTACTGAATTTATTTTAAGCGATCTTCCAATACTGGTAAGAGATTTTATTACAAAGCCCAAGATATCGTTGTGAGCTATGTTGGTGGCAATTGGGTTGCTGTTGTAATAAAAGCAATTCGGTCAGTTGCTTGTTGAGAAACGAGAGACGAAGTCGAGTTTGTTGTTTATGATATTGTGATGGCCGATGATCCGGATTACCGATCTCCATATATGTTATTTAAGATATTATTTATTACAGTAGGTGTTCATGGCAGTTGTTATATTTTGATTGATGTTTTGTCATTGAGCTTGTATGACGTAATAAGTATTTCATTTTTGGTAGCTAGATTCTACTCCTTTACATCGTCTGCGACGTGACAATATTATTAAACTGAATGTAGGTCATGTAGTCACAGATCGGGAGTATCAACCAGTTTGCGATTTAGTTAGTTATTTGTGAAATAACAAACGAACTAATACAAATTCCTTAAAGTGTTTCGGTATGTCAAGAAAGATTGTAAAATGTTTTCATTGTACAAGTTTCGCAAACTAACAGACACGTTGAGTAGGTACACTGCAACCTTGAGACACTTGATATATCGTTACTTACTTTTTATCCAGATATGACCGATGCGGGTGCAGAACCATGGTGTACCGAAATATAAATTATAACATTAAAATTTCACTGGGGATCTTCAGTGAAGATAGTTAATGGTGGAAATATGTTGGAAAACTATGCTAAAGATTAATATTTTATTAACTGCAGATAAAGTTTACTGAGCTACAAATTGTTATTATCATTATAAGGTTGAGGGCTTTAAGCGCTGGTGACTTTTGTCACCACGACTAGTAAGATCTGCTGTAGCATGTTTTGACTGAATGTCTGGAAGCCACTTCAAAATTTTGATGAACTGAAATTTGGTATATTATAGATCAATGACTAGTAAAGATACTTGTCATAATTCAAAATCCCTTTTGTTAAGAGCTGATAACTCTTTAACGTTCATCGTCGAGGGTGAAATGAATATCTCCAGGCTATGAATTATGGCTTTTCAAATATCCACAGGAAATGCCTAAGACTCACTTATACTACGGTACCCATTTTAGCTTTGATTCACAAGTGAAAGCAGCCTGGTTATCTGATGTTATGTAGATTGCTTCTCCTTTGAGAGCTTGTTTAAGTTTATAGAGCACACAGATTTATTGCTTGAGATATAATGAAACCGTTGTGTATGGATTCCTTTATTTGGCAGCATGGACCAAATAAAATCGATCCAGTTTCTGCTGACTCTAGTTTAGAAATATCCGTAAACCAGGACAAAGAGTCTATTTGGAAGAGTGGCCTTACTACTGTCCACCGAAGGCGATTACCAAAAACTCTCTTGTGTAGCTTTTGTTTCAGAAGTTATGAGTGGCCTACGAGATCTCCAAGTTTGAAGTGTTTTGTCTTGCACAGTGCAAAGACGTTGGCCCCAGAATCAATTCCATTACTGCACTTGGACAGGTATTCATAGCGCCTGTGGTATGTGATACAAAGAAAAACTATCGTTGCGCTTCCGCAAAGACGCTTGTGCTGTGTTTTGTTACATTTTTGCCGCCATACTAATGATGCATGAGTGATCATTGGTCCAAATACGGTCATGTATGGCCAGTGGTTCGTTTCTGCCTGCAATCTCTAGTTTTTGCTAGAAGGACAGCGGCTTGTGTCCGAGGCTGCTAAGGGATTTGTTTTGATGATTTTGTTAATGTATAAATTGCATGTGGACTTTTGAGTTTTCAGGTTTCAGGTATCTGCGTTGACATTAAGGGTAATGTGATTGAAGTGAGAGATCGATGCATTCGATCAGTTACCGTACGATGATGCTATTTGGGAAAAATATTGTTGACAGTGGCGGGAGAGCTGTAATTATGGACGAAGTCTGTACCAGTCTGTCTCGAAATAATAAGCCAGAATGGGCGAGCATCCTGCCCAAGATCTACGAATGAGGCGATGTGTAGCACTGATAGTGAGAGAATGTATTGGATGTACCGTGTTAGTGTGAATAATATAGCGCTGTGCAGACAGTTCAAATCTGAGTGAACTTTTATCAATTGTTCATGGTATAATTTGTATGAAGTTATTCAAGTTCCTGCACGTCCATGTTCCAAAATCCTGAGTCGTTACGGATGGAACTTTCATGAATATTGAAATTTAGGTACAAATATGGTAGTGGTTTGAAATAGTCCCTGAGTGTATTCCCAGAACATACTATATGACTTTATTGAATTTCCGGTGAGCATGGTCGTAGCTATAAAACTTGGTGTTTTAGTTTTGATGGGGCTGTGGCCGATCAGGCTCCTCGTGACCGTTTTCGGGGTGACCATTCCAGTTTTGTCAAATTGTGAATTTGTTGAATGTTTAAATTGTGGCAAGCTAGATCATCCGCAGAGGAGTTGCACAGGATAGCTGGTGCCCGGACTGGAGCCTGACACGGTTGCGAACCAGACTGTTTTACCTGAAAAACAATTGAGCAACAGAAATCTGTCAGCCATTGGAAGCAGAGAAGTCTGACAAGACGGGACTTGCTTTTCAAATGTTTGTCTTAATGTTTGGGACGCCTAAGTGCAGCGTGATGGACGCTGGAACAAATTGCTTTAAAATATTTTGATCGTATCCAAGGATAAATTTAATTGAAGAAAGTTCATCGGATGATGGATATAAAGGAAGATAAAAAAAATTGTTTCTACATCTCCTCTTGCAAACGTTTCGGTATATTATTTTACCTTCATCAAGTGCTACAATAAAAATATTTGACACAAATCAACAACAATCGTTTTCCAGAGTATAATCAAACAATAATAAACAACAAGTTTAAATAAAAATAAAAAAAAATACCTGTGAGATATGCAGGCCAAACGAGAAACATTATAATGGACAGCATCACCTGTGACAGTGTAAGATCAACTGACTAAAACTTACTAACCTCCAATAAGAGCAAAAACCAACTTGTCAAAAAATTAAACTAAAAAACACTAAGCCAGAATACAGTTAGGAAAACGAAAAGAAGAACTATCTGTTTGAATTATTTAACAAATTTAGAACATTTTGATAGCTCTAAGTATTATTTACATAACACATGAATCCATGTTCTAATTTTTAAGTAGAGCGGTTCATGCGTACAATAATGAACCTTCTGGAGGTTGAGACCACAATTTAGTTAGGCTAATCGAGTGGATCGTTGAAAACCCACAGGGGTGACTAAAACTTTGAAGAGCCGACAAACTTTTATAACAAAAGTGGCTAAGGAGTAATTGAGGCGTTGGTCTGGAGATTGGTTATTTTCGTTAAATTCTTTAGAATTATTAACCGTGATGGAAGATGACATGCTACTGGATGCCTCTGTCATGGTGTTTCGGTATGCTACTCTGATACCTCTGCCGAAGGTAACATGCTAAGTAGGTGCCTCTGTCGTGTGTGTTTTCCAGTAAATGAATTGGGAAGCGTGGCCTAAGACGACGAGCTAAGTTTTCGATTTGCCATAGGATTTCTGATTTAGGACCTGAATGTTAGCAAACCAGTAATAATTTGTTTTGTATGTTCTAAAGGCCCATGACTCTAATCGCACTTATAAATACGCACATGACCAAATTAGAAAAATGTCAGATAATAATGATATTTCTTCCCTAGGAACTGACGAAGAGCCAGGTTCTACACAAAATAATTAAAACTAGAATTGTCTATAGTACAATGAGGGTGTTCCATTGCTAGGTAAGCAATGACGGTGTGGTTTTCCTGAGCTGGATAAGCGATGACGGAATAGTGTTCCATTGCTGGGTAAGCAATGACGGTGTGGTTTTCCCGAGCTGGTTAAGCGATGACGGAAGGGTGTTCCATTGCTGGGTAAGCAATGACGGTATGGTTTTCTTGCGCTGGTTAAGCGAAGATGGAATAGCGATCGATTGCTGGTTAAGCAATGATGGTCTGTCGCTGTTGGACAAGCTATAACAATGCTTGAATACTGATATTGGTAGTCATGTATTTACTGGTGAAATGTATTGTCACAGAATTATATTTTGTTTGACGTCTTGTAAAAAAGGCGTCCATTAAATAATTTAGTGTACTATAGCTAAATTTTGAGCTTGATATAAATGTGAACAAAGTTGTAACTATTTGAGCACTTATTGGTCAGAGATAGCCGAGCGAAAATACTGTGGATAAATTCTTTGTTTTCAGATAGTTCACACGAGGACGTGTGAAACGTCAGAATGGCCGTGTCGGAGATTGTAATATCAAAGCATGTCGTAACGATAATTTAATGAATCAAGTATTACATGAATCACTTATAATCTTTTAATTGTATTGTCGTAATCGAAACGTCAAGCATTGTAGGCTATAATGCTTGGATGGAATCAGTGTGTAGCGGTGCTCAGAGAGTGAGTGCAGGTCCGCCTCGCTGAGATCATCACGTTTATATTATCGCTGTGGTTCTGAAATAGTGTTGGTCGACATAGAGTTTGCCAGTGATACTACCCCGCGACATATATATATATATATATATATATTGAAGTCATAGTAGACTCCGTTCCTAACTTCACTGTTTTACGCTTTATTTCCTTCATCCTCCCACCTTTAAATTGTTAATAATTTAAACTTCAAAGGAAATCAAGTGCTGTGGTTTCTTTACTATTCTACCACTTTTGGTCTTCAAAATTGGTTCTTCTCTTCTGTTCTTGTTTTCCTCCTCTTTTTCTGATACTTCTTTCTCTCACACTGCTTTGAGTAGCTCTTCTCCCTTGTATTGTTTTGCAGCTTCGATTTCTAATGGGTAGATTCGCTGGACAGGGCGTAATAACTCACCCTTCACCGTCTTGACTTTTACGACTCGAACTATTCCATCTCTCCCTGGAATCAGTTCTACAATTTTTCCCATCGGCCAAAACATTCTCTTTATCATCGGAACCGATGAGAATGATGTCTCCTTCATGTAATTCTCGTTTATCTTGGTCAACTGCTTTCTGTTTAAGGGTGCTCAAATATTCGTTTCGGAATCTGAAACGAAACTCAGAAATTAATTTAAGCGTATATGTATAACGTTTGCTCAAGTTGTTGTTATCGATCGGTTCCAAATCCTGGACTCCCTCACTCTGCACGCCCTTAATAAACATGTTGGGTGTTAATGGAATTAGGTCTTGACCATCACTGCTGACGTAGGTCAATGGTCGAGAGTTCACAGCTGACTCGATCTCTACTACAATGGTTGATAATTCCTCTAAGTCCACGGTTCTTCTTCCAAGAATACGTATCGTATCGTATAGACCTTTGACTATGCGAATCATCCGTTCCCAGAATCCTTCCCACCAAGGAGACGCAGGTGGAATGAGGATCCATTCGATTCGGTCAGTTGCAAATATTTCCTGGATCTCATTCCAATCTAAATTTTTTAATAAATTGGCTGCTCCCACAAAATTTGTACCATTGTCGCTATAGACTGTGGATGGTCGAATTCTTTTTGCGACGAATCTTCGGAATGCTCTCATGAATGCCTCTGTGCCCACCGAATTTACCAGCTCCGAATGCACCGCTCGGTAAACAGCACATGTAAATAATAAAATCCACACTTTGCTTTTACCTTTGAGATACAGCGGCCCTGCTAAATCAACTCCCACCGTTTGAAACACGTTGGCATTTTGAACACGGTGCTTTGGTAATGTAAGTTCTTCAGGTCTTATGTTGTGCACTGTATGAATCCGACAGCTCTTACACATGGAAATAACCTTCTTAATGACTTGACGGCTACGGGTAATCCAAAACTTTTCTCTTAGAATCATCATACAGGTTTGGGTACCTGCATGACAGTTACGAACGTGGATAACATGCAAAAGTAACTTGATTACGGGATGATTTCCTGGTAGTAGTATGGGCAGCAAAAAACATTTCTCTTCATCTCTCTCTAAAATTTTGGTTTTGACTCTCACTAATCCAGTATCATCCTTCATGAGTTTCAATGTTCGAAAGGATGACTCAAAAATATTCATATCATTTTGAATGGCTAAGAATATTCGTATTTCGGCTTCTTCATACTCGGCTGGAAGAATTTTATATTGAGAAATCTTTGTTTTACCTGACAAAATACTTTTCCTCCAACGTTTCATACTTGTGGCCGTTGCTGACACGAACTTTTTTACTTCCTTGTATGAAGTAAAGGAAGTCTTGTAATCGCGAAAAATTTCGGCTTTGAGATTTCAACGGTAATATCCATTTGACCATCCTTGAATCCATTTTGACTAATTTCGTCGTGACGTCTGTACGTACGTACGTACGTACGTACGTGCGTACGTGCGTATGTATCTCGCAAAACTCAAAAACGGTAAACTGTAGAAAGTTGAAATTTTGTATTTAAAACTGCTACAACATCTAGTTGTGCACCTCCCTTTTTGGTCATTACCTAATTTCTAGAAATGGTACTTTATTTGAAGCCTATAATAGATTTTAATGAAAAACTATCTTAAAATATAATCTAACACTTTTCAAATTTGGTATATAAGACTTATGTTAATTGGAATAACATAGTAGATTTTGGTTAAAACAGGCTAACCGGAAGTGACATATTACCTGAAGTTGTTAACAGTTTTTCTTCAATAAAATGGTTTCATTTTGATTTTAGAAATAAATGCTTTAAATAAAAATTTTAGAGAATTAAATTCTGTCTACCACATCAAGTATTATTAAATTAACCCTTTGTATAAGCGAGATATGTATATTTAAAACATTTGGTTTTTGTAATGAAGCTTGCTATGGATTAGGACAAAAAATAAAAAAATAAAAAATAGATGCTAATGTCAAATTATGTCAAATACGTTTAATTTTATACTTGGGTCTATACTTCATATTGGTCTTGTGTACAAGGAAGTCGTGTGGTGTCCACATCAGATTTTTTTCCTTTCAGAACTAATAATTTCCTTGTGTATTACTTCATTATTCATAGGCCACAATGTTTTACACTGTTTTGTTGGAATGCGACTCCAAATTCCCAACTATTTTTATTTCGATCAGAGAAGGACAATTTCTGGTGTAGTTTCTACTCGATTTATTAAATAATTTTATTAATACAAAACAAACAAACAGTAATTAATTAAATAATAGATCATAAGCATATTCTCGAAGAAGTCGAAGTTCTGGCAGTTCTTTGTAGGCGGCTCGTACCAGCTGCAACCGTAAGTCTGCAGGATGAACCCGGCTTCGGTCAACGGTGTGGTACTGTTTCTTCGGTAGTGATACGACTCGAAGGATGTAGGGTTTGGAATCAGCTCGATGGAAAAGCTGAGACTGCAGTCGAGGGTCCAGTGGATGTAGACGGCTTCTGTCGATGGCCCGGAGACAGGATCTCGAAGGAGAAATTCTCTTCAGTTCGTAGGCCTCCTGGCCTGGTTGCTTTTGCTGCTGAGCTAGTGTCCTCAATGGCAGACGCCGAGCAGTCTGGAGAAATCTAGGTCGACCTCCGGATGATGGGGAGGTGCACACCTCGATGGAAGATCGGGCCGTGATGATCGGCTCGGAGAGACTTGCAGACTTGATGATCCTCCGTTGTCGGTGTCCGACCTGGTTCGTCCTACGTCCTCTTGAATGTGCCGTGGTGAAGGCTGTTGGACCAAGAGTTAGGTTGGCTAGAAAAGATCTAGTCTAGTAACCTGTTGGTAGGTGGTAAAAAGAGAATGTGACCGTCAGCCTTTCTGGCTGTTACAGTCTTGGCAGGATGCTCGTCCCTCAGTAATTAAACCGTGGGATTACACGGAGCAAAATCCGAGTGAGTCGAGATTCGGAGCGAAAACCGAATTAGTCGTGACTCCGAGTGAGGAGTGAAGATGCTATGAAAAATGCGCTCTCTTATCTCAATCCGCGATGGTATGCTGACCGACGAAGTAACTGGGTACTCTCAGCGCCATCTATCAGGAACACCGCGCGCTGGCCAGACGATCTATAATCGTGACGTGAAAAGTGCGTAGTGCTTCGCTGCTGTGTAGCACTATTTTCTTGAAACCGATCGATATGACGCTTAACACGTTGAAAACTAGTTTTTGCGCCAATTGAGTAGCCTTTTATTTTCTTACTGAAGGCGCGACGCAACAGTTTCAACCAACTCGGGCCCTCCCACCATTGCGACTTCAGAAACTCCTGAAAAGAACATCCCCTCGATGGAAGATCAGCTGGGTTGTTGTAACCGGGTACATGATGCCAATCGAATACGTTGGTTAGTTCACGTATCTCCTTAACTCTTTTGTGAACAAAAGTCCTACAGTCGTCTTCGCCCTTGATCCACGCAATGGCAGTAGATGAGTCCGACCAAAAATATTTCTGATTATTTTGTAACCCTAAAGCCTTGACAATGTAATCAGCTAATCTTGCTCCGACGATACAAGCTAGTAACTCCAATTTTGGGATAGTAATCTTCTCCAATGGAGCGACTCGTGCCTTTGACATCAGCAGATGGACGGTTACGACTTTTCGATACTCGATCCTCAAGAATGCAACCGCCGCATAAGCTGATGCGCTAGCGTCACAGAAAATGTGAAGACTCCATTTGCTCTCTTCCCGGTTGTGTACTCCAAAATGTCGTGGTATTTTGAGCTCTGATAGACGTGATATCTCAGAATCCCATAACTGAAACTTCTCATGCAGCTCCTGTGAGAGTGGCTCGTCCCATTTCAGTTTAACCACCCAGGCCTATTGTAAAAGAATTTTTGCTTGTAAAGTAACAGGGCTAACGAAGCCCATAGGGTCGAAAACTCGTTGTAATCTGGAAAGAACAACTCTCTTCGTGATGATAGCTGGTGTTTCAGCTTCCTGCACCTTGATATGTATTGTGTCGTGTTTCTTATTTCAAAGCAGACCCAAAACGTTGGAATATTGTGCAGTTTCCTCTTCTTCAAACAAGTCGTTGGTGGACGACATTGATATTCCAGCAGCTTCCCATTGACAAAGCTCCATCTTCGCTTCTTCAAAGATTGAGGTACTATTCTTGATAAAGTCGGAAAGCTTTTCTTGTGTGTCTAGTGATGTCACGCAATTGTCAACGTAAAAAGAATTCAATAACTTGCGGGACATGTCTTCGCTCATCGGTGTTCTTGATATATGTAACTTGATGACAGCTCCAAGCAAGAAAGGTGAACATTTGACACCAAAAACGACGCGACGATGACGATACACCTTCAACTTTTCAGACTCTGATTTTTTCCAGAGAAAGCGTAGGTAGTCTCGATGGCCTTCCCAAATGGCAATTTGGAGGAAAGCCTTCTTGATGTCAGATACAACTCCGAAGCGCTTCTTCCGAAAACGTAGTATAATAGCTGGAATCTCTTCGAGGAGATTTGGACCTTTGGCAAGGCAATCGTTAAGGCTCGGAATACCTCGCGTCTTGCAACTTGCATCAAAAACCGGCCTTACTTTGGTGGTAAGACTGGATTCCTAGACAACAGCTCTGTGGGGAAGATAATGTCCATTACTTTGATCCGACTCTACCAACTCAATGATCCTTAATTCTTCCCACTCTTGAAAAATCTTGTTATATTGTTCTACCAGCTTTACTTGCTCAAGCTTTTTAAGTGTTGAGTTCAGCCGCTTTTCTGCAACTGCTCTATTGGTGACTAAATGACTTGGCTCAATCATGAAAGGTAACTGAACTTCATAACGTCCTTCTGCATCTACTGTGACTGTCTTCTCGAAGTACTGTTGTGCCTCTTCCTCTAACTCTTTTGCGGATTTGGATTCTGCAGGATCACGTACCCCGATGGCTTCTAGATCCCACAGTCGTGATAGATTGACCTCATTACATAAAGATGAGATCATGGCCATGGTGATATTACTTCGACTGACAGTTTCAGCAGTCTTCAACTTCCCTGTAAGGGTCCATCCGAGTCGCGTCTCAGGAGCAGAAAGGCCACATGGTAGCGGAATAACTTATCCGCCTATAAATTTCCAGTAGAAATCTGACCCGTTAAGTAACTCAATTTCAGGGTTCTCTTCAATGTTGTACCCTAGCATGATGTTATACGTCATCAACTCATTGATCAATTGCCCACTCTGGATTAACGGAACAGGACCACAAATATTTGGCTGATCTAAACATTTAAAATGAAATATTTTATTAGTACCTTCTACTTCGACTTGATACTTATGATTATTTTGTTCATTAGTCTTGGTACCACCAATCAACGTGTGAACCAGACGTTCAGAACCAACGGGTCTATAGTCCACGGCTTTGGCTGTTTTCTCCAGGATGCAGGACCTCTGCGCCCCACTGTCAAACAGGACTCGTACTCTTCTTTGGCCGGCTGGACCTCTTAAGTTCACCACCAGGGATTGCAGGATGACTTCTGGGGACGTTCGGCTCATCAGCATCTCACTCTTCTTGGCGTCATCACTCGTACTGGACTCTTGATTATGCTGACTCTTCGACTTGTTTTCTTTTCTAGAACCACGAAACTATGGCTTTTCGTTAGTGCCATACTTACCAACCTCTGGACACATGACTGCATAATGATGTCGGGTACATATTGGACAGTTGACCTCCGTGTGGCAATTCTTGGCAAGATGTTTGCCCCTCATACAGACGTAGCAACAACGACCCTTGTCAAGCTGCTTCCTACGCTCTGCATACGACATATTTCTGGCTTTTCTACAGACCTTCGAGTCGTGGGCGTTGTTGCAAAATAAACATGATTTTGTTTCACTTTAAACAGTCATTCCGGCAACTGTTGGTACATCTACTGAATTGTGTTCTTTCTTTTCATTCGACTTTCGTTTTCCTTTACCGGAACTCCATATGACTGACAGGCCATCTCCCTCCTTTGTTCATTAGTCACCTCTTATATCAGGAAATCCATCAGCTGATCGAAAGTTGTTTTCTCACTATCTTTATCTTTTTCTTTTCTTTGCCAAACTACTAGGATTTCTGTGGGTAAGGAGCATTCGACTAATGCCGTTTGTATGATGTCTACGAATTTACTGTCAGTTATTTTCAAAGACACTACTGCCTTATTTCTACTCACTAACTCATCATACAACATTGCTAATGATATTTTCTCTTTGTCTTTTTGCTTATTTAAAATCAAAGTTAAGAACTCACGCACGTATAGTTCTGACAGCAACTCAGGTCGTCCGAATCTCTCCTTGAGGACATTAATTACAGTCTGGTAATTCTCAGCTGATTGAGGATACGCATCTACAATTCTCTTGGCTGGGGAATCCTCGATCATACATTGAGAGAGAAATTGAAATTTATCTACATCCTGTAAACTCGGATCAATATGAACTTTTTTAAATTGTGACCACCAACCAATCCACTCTTTGGGATCACCGCCAAACTCTTTCAATTTTATTTTAGGATGTTTATATCTTGGCTCTGACTTACTTTCTCTCCCATGCTCAGTTTCCTTTTTCTTGTCGAATGTGATTTCATACATGCTGACTCGTTAATTCTTTGCTTCAATGTACTTCATGCGCTCTGCAAGTTCAGCATCTTTTTTATCTTCTTTGACCTTAGTGTCATACATCGCTGACAAAATATTCTCATCCAACTCTTGTATTTTTCAACACTGTTGTTCAATACAAGCTAACATAGCTTTCGCATGCACCTTAGTAGTACTTGTGTTCGATAGCATGGCATCGAACTCCTTACCCAGTTTGTTTAATGCACGTCGAAATCCCTCTCGAGTTTTGATAATTTTATCGAGCGTCGTCATCTTCTCAGATTCACAGAACAAAATGTTTACAAAGCACTCAATCAATTTTCCTCACCCTGGGCACCAAATTTTGAGAAATATCGCTTATCTACCCGACAAGCTTTTTCTCTTGCTTTGCAAACATTCTTAATTGAATAAAACAACCACTTTTTCACTATACTCTTTTAATATACTCAAAACAAATAAATCATACTGAAATATATATTTTTAAGGTTCGCGGAAGGGTTTTTAAAAAGATTTTTATTGTAAGTTAAAAGATTATATTTGCTAATCTTTTATTATGTCACAAGTTACAATATATTATTTATTTAATTTTATTACATTTTAAGTTCATTTGTGTGAAATTTATGAATGGTTACATCAGACTGAATAAAAATAAGTAAAGTTACAATTTATATAGTTTATGCTTTCCGGTGTCGGGTGTAACCCTGTGAACTGCAACCTCAGCTATATGGGCTGTGGTAACTTATATATTGAAGTCCTAGTAGACTCCGTTTCTAACTTCACTGTTTTACGCTTTACTTCCTTCACTGTATATATATATATATATATATATATATATATATATATATATATATATATATATATATACAATATTTTATTTTCTTCCTAGGAAGTTTTGACCTCTTTCTTTAAGTGCTTGTTGTTTATTTCTAGTGCTGTTTAAATTAGTCCTTATTTCTTTCTTTTTCGCATTGTTCTTCTTTCCTTTCGATGTTTTTCAATCTGTCTTCCTCGTCTCCCATGTCTTTCTCCCTTTGTTCTTTTGTATTTTTTATATTCTTTATTTCTTTGTTCATTTCTTCTAAATTACTTCTAATGTCCTTATAGAATTCTTCCATCCCTCTTCGATGATAGTTGTGTGAGAGCTGCTTGTATCCCTTTCAAAATGTTTTCCATTTTGTCTTGCTCTTCTAAGAATGTATCTTCACTTTTACCTCTTGCTGGGCTTTTGTCTTTTTGTTGACTCTCGCTATTTCCTTTCGTTGGTGACCTAGCTATTCTTGGGTTTTGTTTAAAAACCTCTCTTTTGGCTCCTCTTCCTCCTCTTTTCGTTTTCAAATAAAACTTTCGCTCCTACCTCTCTCTCTCTTCTTATTTATTATCGCCGCTTTGTTCGTTCTCTGGTTTTCAATTTCACTGTGAATTATTGCTTTTTTTCTTAGATGCCTTTCTCCGTCTGTTGGTTTCCTTCTATGGTCATATTGTTTTCGTATCGTATTATGATCGTATCGTCTAATATTAATACCTCGTATTATTGACATTAAGGCTATGCGATCTTAGAAATTTAAAATCGATTTTTGATCTTTCAATAAAATCGATTTGTCGCGATTGATCAATATGATCAATAAATGCAAAAATCGATTTTTTTTATATAAAATCAAAATACTATATTTTAATAAAAGATGACAAAATCTATTTTAATAAAAGATCACAAGATCGATTTTTATTGATAAGTTTGTACTACGCCTACGTACATCAAATCACGGAACAGTTCACGAATAATACACAACGTGCATGAAATGCCAAATGATGCTGAAATAATTTTTTGACAAAAAAATTAATTCATCAGTCTTTTTAAAAACTAGAATTTTCAATTGATCGATATTTTCGATAAATCTATTTTTTCGATTAATCGATCTCTTTTTTTAAAAAAAGCGCAATACTATTTAAAAAAAATAGATAAAAGATAGAAAGGCCGTCATGGTACCGTTATTGTACCGTAATCGTACGGTCATTGTATCGCTAATGTAGGTAAGTCAAGCCTAACTAAGTATATTGAAGGGTTTAACCAAACATACTTAAAAAAATTGTTGAGTTGAACTATCATATTCTGGGTGTCCAAATTTGACCTTTCGATTTTATTTAATAATAAAACAGAAAATGCTTTAAATATGATACTATTATTTTGTTTTAAAGTACAATTGTTGCGGTTACTAAATAACATAAAATTATATCCTGTAAGTGACCTCCTGTACTTCCTTCGTAAGCTAAGATTCTTTCCCAAAAAAAGGATCTATCACTCCTCCGGTTTGGTAAACCACACAAAACAGTAACTTTTTGTGAATACTGTGGTTTTTACAGTAATTCTTGTCGATTTTCCTCATCTTATACTTCATAGTTTTTCTTATTTACATATCCCCAAGTTTAAAATGATCTTCGTCGGTAAAACAAACTTACAACGTAATAAGTTAGCCGCTGACTTTAATTCTTGAGGCATCTGTACCTTATGGGCTTTTAAATGAAAATATTTTTTTAAATGTTATGCAGTGTTGATTTTTTATTATATTATTTACTTGCTATGAACGTTTACAAATTGATGTTTTTCTGTTTTCAGCAACATTAGCTCTTACAGTAGCAATGTTCTCTTCTGTCATGGTGTACTGACCTACAATGTTCAAATTTCTTTATAAAATTCTTAATAACTTTATCAGGTGGTATAATGTTTTTACTCAAATGCGTACGGTTTTTGTAATGGGTTTTAACAATAAATACGCGTTCTTCAATCAAAAATCATTCCATGATAAAAAATTCACAAATAACCGCAATGTTTTTAATTAACAATTGTTATTATGGTACGAGTACATTATTTAATGACGATAAGTATAAATGGCAGCAAATTTAATCGGAGGTCAAATTTGGATACCTGTTATTATAGAAGACGATTGAAAATTCGCGATTATACGAAACGTTGCCTGGAAACATTACGAGACCGAAAGTCGAGTGGTAGGTATTTCCTAAAGGCAACTCGTTGAGTATGGCGATAATTTTCTATTGTCGAGTTGAATACACGTAGACTACATCGTGAATAAAAAATAATTTAAAAAGTAAACAGTAAATTTAGCGTAGGTCTGTGCTGTATTCTATTTCTCTGCGAGAAACGTCAAATTGTATGCCGCATAACTTTTTTTATAGCTATATTCAAACTCGCACTAGCAACAGCAAGTTTTTGGACTTGTAATTAAATAATTATTTTATTACTTGTCTTTTTCCATAATGCCTTGTCAAAAAATAGTTGCGTTCAATTATTCGTTATTATACTCGGAGCTGTAGTACCTACTTAAATCACATAAAGCATAATTTTTCTCCTTAAAGTCAAACTATAGATTCATTTATGTACTCGATACTGTGTTCGAAGGAAAATGGTTGTACACACAGCTGTAAATAGAATTGAAAACATTGACAGTTCACAAATCAAATAACCTACCCCACTCCCACCTACAAGTGAATATACTAATGCTAGTATATTGCAAATTATGCATTCTTATTGGTTTATAATATAATAAATGATATAGTCAACATTATTTTTAAAATGTTAAGAAATCTGACAGGTCTTACGAGAGGCGTTTTTTGGCGTTGAATCTGTTTCTTTGTGTTTACAAAACTATTTCGTACATCACGTTATAAATGTGGGGATCGCTAAAATACTGTGTTCTGAACCAATAATGCAAATTGGACGTGTGAGAGTGTTTGAATATTTGGTGTACCTAAAAACTAATGAAAACCTTGATTAAAATAAACTGGTTCCTTGACTGTACTCTATTGTTATTTTCTAACAGATAAAATATATGTATTATATTTTAATATTTATTTATACGTAGAAACGTTTTATCTTCAGAGATAATAATGGATCATCCAGAGTTTTAATTTTTTTAACAAATATGTAATGATTTAGAAACGTTTACTTGTGTTCTGTGTTATTGATGTTGACCACATCTACTACGAAATCATTCGAAATTGTTTCAAACCAACCCAGCGGATCTATTTGAATAAATAAATAAATAAACAAACAAACAAACAAACCAGGGTTGGCAAGTTTCTTCCACTATGGATTAAACCAATGGTTAAAACCGTCCTGGTTAAAATGGTATTTCAACCAGTATGTGATTATAATTGTAAAATTTTAAAATATGTAAAATTAATTATGGTTAATAAAATAGTAGGCCATAGGTTCCATGCATATATTCTTGAGTTCAATCAAATCACGTTTACAAATTTGGACGTTTCGGACATTTTAATTTGTCCATCTTCAGCTGTTATAATAATAAAAATAAAATGTAATACAATATAAATTTAGAAATATAATAAACATCGACTTACCAAAATATAATAATGTTGTCATAATTTTTGATATTTATAATACAAAGGAACTGTCGTAAGTATGATTTAGAGCCATAAATTTTGTCAAAAATAACATGGTATGAGAAATAGTACTACACATCTTGTCGACATGACGACAAGTTGAGGTCTGAAGCAAAAACAGAACATGAACGAAATTGAGGGAGGGGAAAGAGTATGCGCAATAAATTATAAAGTTTTTAAATTAATATTTTTAATATATTGGGAGTTATTATTAAAATCTGTTTTTAAATTAATAGTATCATGTTCATTAGTCAAAATATGGCATGTTTAAAAAAGAAGTCTGTGATATTTGTATTTAATTTATTCTAAAATTTGGGTATTAATAAAATCAGGTATGTGACCTGTTTGACATGCGTGTTTCGTTAATGCGCTGTGGTCTGGGTTATTTCTAACACAGTGGTATTGGTGCTGGTATAAACCCCTCAAAAAGTGTTTATACCAGCACCAATGTTTTCGTGGTATTATATTTATGTTTACCCAAATTATTAATTGCAGGTGATATAGATCCTATGTGGATTGAGTCTTTAAACACAGTTATGGATGACAATAAGGTACTGACACTTGCAAGTAATGAGCGTATTGCATTAACGAAAGGTATGCGCTTGTTATTCGAAATTTCTAATTTACGTACTGCAACACCAGCGACTGTATCTCGTGCAGGAATTCTTTTTATTAACGCTACTGATTTAGGGTGGAATCCATTTATTACTTCGTGGATAGATACAAGATCACAACAATCTGAAAAAGCTAATCTAATTATCTTGTTTGACAAATATGTACCACCGTGTTTGGAAGGCATACGAACGAAATTTAAAACAATTACTCCTATACCCGAAACTTCACACCTAAGTATGATATGTTACTTATTGGATAACTTTCTAACTCCTATTAACGTACCACCTGACTGTCCAAAAGAATGGTACGAAATCTATTTTGTTTTCGCATGCATTTGGGCATTCGGCTCAGCATTATTCCAAGATCAACTGGTAGACTGGAGAAATGAGTTTAGTAAATGGTGGAGTAATGAATTTAAAACTGTTAAATTCCCCATGGCTGGTACAGTATTTAATTATTATATTGAACCAGAAACAAAGAAGTTTTGTCCATGGACAGATCTTATAAAACCATTTGATTTAGATCCTGATATTCCCCTACAAGCTACTTTGGTAAATACAATGGAAACTACACGATTAAGATTTTTTCTGGATATCTTAATAGCAGATAAGCATCCTGTTATGTTAGTAGGTTGTGCGGGCAGTGGAAAAACAGTCATTGTTTCTGATAAATTAGCATCCTTGCCAGAAGATTATGCAATTACAAATGTACCTTTTAATTTTTATACTACATCAGATATGTTGCAAAAAATACTTGAAAAACCGTTAGAGAAAAAAGCTGGTAGAAATTTTGGTCCGCCAGGAAGTAAAATGATGATATATTTCATAGATGATATGAATATGCCTGAAGTAGATTTATATGGCACAGTTCAACCTCATACGCTTATTAGACAGCATATAGATTATGGTCATTGGTATGATCGCATAAAATTATCTTTGAAAGAAATTCATAACGTACAATACATAAGTTGTATGAACCCAACTGCTGGTTCATTTACAATCGATGGTCGTTTACAACGGCATTTTTGCGTATTTGCCTGCAGTTTTCCATCGCCATCAGCCTGTACTAGGATATACACATCTATTCTCAGTCAACATCTCGAAAATTCAGTTAATAAAATTCCTATCTTGACACAGAAAATTTGTTCTCCAATAGTAGACGCTGCTTTAGCTCTACATACAAAACTAGCCCAAACGTTCTTACCTACTGCAATTAAATTTCATTACATATTCAATTTACGTGATTTGTCAAATATTTTTACCGGTATATTATTTGCAAATGGTGAATGTGTTCCGAATCCTATGGAACTTATTAGGTTGTGGATGCATGAAGCCACAAGGGTGTATTGTGATAAATTAGTTGATAAAAAAGATATTGATGCTTTCAATAAACTATTAATAGAGACAGTTAGAAAAGGCTTTGAAGAATTGGATGAAAATATTGTATTTGAAATACCTTTATTATTTACACATTTCTCTGATGGTATTGGTGATCCCAAGTATTTGCCATTAAAAGAATGGGCCGTTTTGGATAAATTATTAAATGAAGCACTTTCCGGTTATAATGATTTAGTAGGCGCAATGAACTTGGTACTGTTTGAAGATGCTATGTATCATGTTTGTCGCATAAACCGCATAATAGAATTTCCAAGAGGATATGCCCTTTTAGTAGGGGTTGGAGGTTCCGGGAAACAGTCTTTATCTAGATTATCCTCATTTATATCGTCTCTAGATGTATTCCAAGTACAATTAACAAAAGGATTCTCTATAAATGATTTAAAAGCCAATTTAGCTACATTGTATTTCAAAGCAGGAGTAAAAAGTACTGGTTCCGTGTTTTTAATGACCGACGCTCAAGTGCCTGAAGAAATATTCTTGGTTTTAATTAACGACCTGCTGGCTTCGGGAGAAATTCCGGAATTATTCCCAGATGAAGATGTAGAAAATATTATTGGATCAGTTAGACCTGAGGTAATCTATAAATTAATTATAATGAACATGCAACTTTAAATTTCAAAAGTTTTCCATCGATTTATTTTCGCGGTAGTGTGAGTGATTGCGTTATGTGATATGTTGTGGTTTTGATAGTTCGTGCTCGAATCCAAACTGTCAACTTGAAAATTATTTCCAATTTTAAACCGCACAAAACAAAAATCACCCTTGTAGTGCATTCTCCACAGCAACTTTCAGTACCCGTCATGTAACGGCTAGTGCACGTTTTGCACTAAATATATTCCGTTAATAGCGAAAATTGCAACTAAAAATTAATTAGCATGCTAAGCAATGAGTAATATCATTGATTGAATATTATACATAATACAGGTGTTTATTTTAAGTGGCGCATCATTGTTATCTTGAAAACTAAAAATTACAAAGTTGGTTGAATCAACAATTTTTAATTTACAAGACTATTACAATGAGCAGTGGTCCTCAAAATACGGGATACACTTTCTTATTTTAAATAGAACCCTACTTTTTCATTCGCTTATTCGATTTAGTATTTTTTCCGAATTCAGCGATATACATGTGGCATGACCTAATACACTAATAATAATAATTTTATTTCACCGACATATATATATATATATATATATATATATATATATATATATATATATATATAGAATACGTCATTTATATATACTTGTTTCAAAGAATAATAATGATAATATAATAAGGAGACTTTATTATAAACTGCTCAGATATTCATTTAAGGAGTAATATGTTTTATCCAAAAGAAAACTTTTAATTAAAGTTTGAAATATATTTTGCTTTTCTCTTCTCTAATATTTTTTGGGAACTTATTAAATATATTTATACCTTGTATTTGTGGTGTATTTTACAAAGATCTATGCTAAAATGTAAGTATATAAAATAAATCTTTTTGCTTAGTGTTAAAAGAATGTCTGCGTTCGTTTTAGAATCGTTTTTATTGTTATATACCTACGAATAGGCAAACTTCAAAAATATACAGAGAAATTAGTGTATGTTTAATTAAAAAAAAAAAAAAATGTTTACACGAATCTCTGCGAGTGATGCCATTTTTTGTTCAGACTAGCCGTTTGTGGATGATAAATTCATCATATGCCGAGAATGAGGCAACTCCAAAACAGATGCCATATCTTAATCTGGACTCTACTTGTGCATGGTACAATATTATGAGCTGTTCTTTTCTTATAAAATCTTTCAGATGCCAGAAGAGGTAGCATATAGTACTTAATTTTGATGACAGATTTTCTAAATGATAACTTTCATGTAGAGTATCTTATGTAAAGAGTTTTGTTTAGATTAAAATATAACTCGTTACAACAAAACCAGTCTGACAGTTTTGCTGCAACAATTATTTATTGACATTTTATATAATTATAAATGAATCATCGGCGTACAACGTAATATGGCATTCATCCCCAAAAACTATTTCTTTTACTACTAAAAATCGTACAGAGATATTTACAAAATTAAAAGTATTTAAATTACTTTCTATTTTTAAATGTAGAGTAGAGTCTCAATACAATAAACTAATTAATGCAGAGCCATGTTACCATATCAAGTTTATTCTCTTTCGATTTCTCATGAAATAATTACATTATAATTTTAAACGTAATTATTGGTTTTAATTACATTATTACAAGTTAAATATCAAAATCAAATATTAAAATATTGGTTACTTTACTTCGTTTTCTTTTACATTTCTAATTTTTTATATCCTGAAGAACTAGAATTTTAGAATTCTATTCTAGCTATGTACGAAGCAGATTGGCACACTCAGCATTGGGTAATAAGCCGTGATGATATATTTATTTATATATTTTATTTCTGCGTTTGATTCAGCTCATTCTAGGACAATATTTTACCCTCCTACACTATTCATTTCTTATCTATACTTGTACTGCTCGAGTCATATTGCCCCATATGGGAATTTGTAACTTTTGAACTTTTCAACTGTAAGAACCAAATAATACAACTCATAAAAAAAATTCGTGTAATGTATCACAAGGTCCACTATGCACAAGCAAGTCGAAATTTGTCTGAAAATGTAAAATTCGGTGAAATAGTCTCACGGGTCATATTGACCCGTACGTAATGAATGTTACTTTTCAATATTTATAAAAACTCATATACCTAAAAATTTGTTTGAATTTAATTTTGAGCTGTAATATTCTATTTAGGGCCGATTTTTCTATCTCCGGATAAAGTCCAGGATAATTATCCATCAGATAAATGATAAAATAACGCATTGAAGTAAGAGCATAAATGAGGTAAATTATATTGAATGTCATTTTTTGATGCGATAATGTTCATTTATCCGACAGATAAGTTATCCAGCATTTTATCCGAACATAGAAATACGGGCCCTAAATGTAAATTGTCTTAAAAGCGCATGAATGTACAATTATCTAAAACAATAAGACAGCACTTTAAATTCACGCTTTGGCCACATACACATGAACAGTGCAGGAGAGTTATTGATGTTAATGAGGATCAGGCCACAGAAAGACTTATGGCTAACCATAGGACTGCATTCATAATTATTAGACTTCCACCTACGGGATAGTGTTAGTAGCCCTTGGGTCGGTGACGGTGCGTGAACTTAGAGTGAGGTGAAGCCAAATATTAAAAAAATCTTTTTCGTTTCAAGTACAAATATTTTTGAACGCTGCTTAAATAATCAACACACAATTAGATACCTATACCTATCGTAAATGTACAAAAATAAAAATAAAGTATTCATTTGTACATTAAATCAATCCGGCGTTCTTTCATATTAGCAAATCTATTGAAGAGGGAAAGATTAACAGGCTGACGGCTAACGAAACCGGTTCTCCCCATAACTTCTCCCCAGTTCTCAACCGAGGCCGAGAAATTCTCATCCTCGCGTATATTATATTATTAATTATAATTATTCCGATCCTTTTATTTTGCTATTTTACTTTTGTAAGATTATATGTTTTATATTTTCAAAAGAGCTTATAATAAAAATATTAGTTGCAAAAGTAATTATTGTAATAATTTATTAATTTAACTTTGTTTTAAAATATACCAGTTTAGTTAAATTACTCCCATTGATGTAAATAATTCGTATTGTTGTTAAATTTGTCTCTTCTTGGTAGGTGGTATTTGTACAAATCTAAAATTCATGATATATTAACATTGTTTATATTTAAAAATATTTAGTTTAAAAAACTGTGACAAGTAACAATACAATTAAAATAGAAATAAATAATAGTTTTAAATTTATGAACACAAAAAAATAACAACATGAATAAATAGTAATTACTAAATATATTTTACAAAAACTAATTGAAAATAATATAAATATACTTGTTTGAAGCAAGTTTATACTGTTGTAGCGCTTGCCGTGCGATCTGCTTGAAACGAGAGGTCAAGTCACCGCTTGGCTCACCGGCAGTAGTGTAGAGCGTAGATAGCGAAAATCATCCCGTTTCACTTGCACTTACTAGAAAATAGCGCTATAATTATTTGTCATATATAGTAACAATAATTGTTCGTGTGTTCATATACTTATTATAGTTTTATATTACTTCAATACATTTTAATAAAAAATAAATCACAAAATTTTACAAATGTTTTGAATTTAAGAGGTGAGGGCTGACCTCACCTGCCTCATCTGACGCACCGCCACTGTTGGTAGTTGTCACATGCACTTATATCTCAAGTTTTGAAATTCAGTGCAGTCAAATTACTAATCTAAAGATATTGAATTAATTCTGATTTGTGTTTAGTGACTGCGTGTATTATTAGTTTATGTAGATACTGATTTACATGGAATTATGGAATGTGTATAAAATTTGTTGTGCTAAAAATATGAAGGACAAACAGAAAAATTTACAGGTTGTAAATAGAGTGAAAATAAATTTAAAATCTTGTTCCAAAATAAATATTTACGTTGTATTTTGGTATTTTAAATTGATTTACTCTAAATAAATATAAAATCTAAATCTAAACAACAACATGCATGATTTTATAGTAGGAGTTCCACTCCTTAAAAAGCGCTAAATACAGCCCTGAAGCGTTACATGGTAGTTTGTAGGAATACTTTTCACCGCGGAATTCAAACGTAAAAGAATGACTTATGAAAAGAAAAAATGTCTTATTAGTAATTTTAAAGCATTACACATATTAATACCCCTTCAAATACAAAAATAGACATTCATTTGCAAAATAATGTATAAAACAGTACGATAATGCAAGAACCTCAATTAGAAGTTTTAATATAACCACATGATGCAACAACAGAATAAAATACAGACCAGTTGAAAAGTGAATCTAGTATGAAAAAAGATTGATTTTATCATAAATAATATCATTTTGCCCGAAAATAAATAATAACAGTATAAATGTATAAATGTACAAATGTACAAATGTACAAATGTATAAATGTACAAATGTACAAATGTACAAATGTACAAATGTACAAATGTATAAATGCACAAATGTTTAAATGTATAAATGTATAAATGTATAAATGTATAAATGTATAAATGTATAAATGTATAAATGTATAAATGTATAAATGTATAAATGTGTAAATGTATAAATGTATAAATGTATAAATGTATAAATGTATAAATGTATAAATGTATAAATGTATAAATGTATAAATGTATAAATGTATAAATGTATAAATGTATAAATGTATAAATGTATAAATGTATAAATGTATAAATGTATAAATGTATAAATGTATAAATGTATAAATGTATAAATGTATAAATGTATAAATGTATAAATGTATAAATGTATAAATGTATAAATGTATAAATGTATAAATGTATAAATGTATAAATGTATAAATGTATAAATGTATAAATGTATAAATGTATAAATGTATAAATGTATAAATGTATAAATGTATAAATGTATAAATGTATAAATGTATAAATGTATAAATGTATAAATGTATAAATGTATAAATGTATAAATGTATAAATGTATAAATGTATAAATGTATAAATGTATAAATGTATAAATGTATAAATGTATAAATGTATAAATGTATAAATGTATAAATGTATAAATGTATAAATGTATAAATGTATAAATGTATAAATGTATAAATGTATAAATGTATAAATGTATAAATGTATAAATGTATAAATGTATAAATGTATAAATGTATAAATGTATAAATGTATAAATGTATAAATGTATAAATGTATAAATGTATAAATGTATAAATGTATAAATGTATAAATGTATAAATGTATAAATGTATAAATGTATAAATGTATAAATGTATAAATGTATAAATGTATAAATGTATAAATGTATAAATGTATAAATGTATAAATGTATAAATGTATAAATGTATAAATGTATAAATGTATAAATGTATAAATGTATAAATGTATAAATGTATAAATGTATAAATGTATAAATGTATAAATGTATAAATGTATAAATGTATAAATGTATAAATGTATAAATGTATAAATGTATAAATGTATAAATGTATAAATGTATAAATGTATAAATGTATAAATGTATAAATGTATAAATGTATAAATGTATAAATGTATAAATGTATAAATGTATAAATGTATAAATGTATAAATGTATAAATGTATAAATGTATAAATGTATAAATGTATAAATGTATAAATGTATAAATGTATAAATGTATAAATGTATAAATGTATAAATGTATAAATGTATAAATGTATAAATGTATAAATGTATAAATGTATAAATGTATAAATGTATAAATGTATAAATGTATAAATGTATAAATGTATAAATGTATAAATGTATAAATGTATAAATGTATAAATGTATAAATGTATAAATGTATAAATGTATAAATGTATAAATGTATAAATGTATAAATGTATAAATGTATAAATGTATAAATGTATAAATGTATAAATGTATAAATGTATAAATGTATAAATGTATAAATGTATAAATGTATAAATGTATAAATGTATAAATGTATAAATGTATAAATGTATAAATGTATAAATGTATAAATGTATAAATGTATAAATGTATAAATGTATAAATGTACAAATGTACAAATGTACAAATGTACAAATGTACAAATGTACAAATGTACAAATGTACAAATGTACAAATGTACAAATGTACAAATGTACAAATGTACAAATGTACAAATGTACAAATGTACAAATGTACAAATGTACAAATGTACAAATGTACAAATGTACAAATGTACAAATGTACAAATGTACAAATGTACAAATGTACAAATGTACAAATGTATAAATGTATAAATGTATAAATGTACAAATGTACAAATGTATAAATGTATAAATGTATAAATGTATAAATGTATAAATGTATAAATGTATAAATGTATAAATGTATAAATGTATAAATGTATAAATGTATAAATGTATAAATGTATAAATGTATAAATGTATAAATGTATAAATGTATAAATGTATAAATGTATAAATGTATAAATGTATAAATGTATAAATGTATAAATGTATAAATGTATAAATGTATAAATGTATAAATGTATAAATGTATAAATGTATAAATGTATAAATGTATAAATGTATAAATGTATAAATGTATAAATGTATAAATGTATAAATGTATAAATGTATAAATGTATAAATGTATAAATGTATAAATGTATAAATGTATCAATGTATAAATGTATAAATGTATAAATGTATAAATGTATAAATGTATAAATGTATAAATGTATCAATGTATCAATGTATCAATGTATCAATGTATCAATGTATAAATGTATAAATGTATAAATGTATCAATGTATCAATGTATCAATGTATCAATGTATCAATGTATCAATGTATAAATGTATCAATGTATCAATGTATCAATGTATCAATGTATCAATGTATCAATGTATAAATGTATAAATGTATAAATGTATAAATGTATAAATGTATAAATGTATAAATGTATAAATGTATAAATGTATAAATGTATAAATGTATAAATGTATAAATGTATAAATGTATAAATGTATAAATGTATAAATGTATAAATGTATAAATGTATAAATGTATAAATGTATAAATGTATAAATGTATAAATGTATAAATGTATAAATGTATAAATGTATAAATGTATAAATGTATAAATGTATAAATGTATAAATGTATAAATGTATAAATGTATAAATGTATAAATGTATAAATGTATAAATGTATAAATGTATAAATGTATAAATGTATAAATGTATAAATGTATAAATGTATAAATGTATAAATGTATAAATGTATAAATGTATAAATGTATAAATGTATAAATGTATAAATGTATAAATGTATAAATGTATAAATGTATAAATGTATAAATGTATAAATGTATAAATGTATAAATGTATAAATGTATAAATGTATAAATGTATAAATGTATAAATGTATAAATGTATAAATGTATAAATGTATAAATGTATAAATGTATAAATGTATAAATGTATAAATGTATAAATGTATAAATGTATAAATGTATAAATGTATAAATTAAATGTATAAATGTATAAATGTATAAATGTATAAATGTATAAATGTATAAATGTATAAATGTATAAATGTATAAATGTATAAATGTATAAATGTATAAATGTATAAATGTATAAATGTATAAATGTATAAATGTATAAATGTATAATGTATCAATGTATAAATGTATCAATGTATAAATGTATAAATGTATAAATGTATCAATGTATCAATGTATCAATGTATCAATGTATCAATGTATAAATGTATAAATGTATCAATGTATCAATGTATCAATGTATCAATGTATCAATGTATCAATGTATCAATGTATCAATGTATCAATGTATCAATGTATCAATGTATCAATGTATCAATGTATAAATGTATAAATGTATAAATGTATAAATGTATAAATGTATAAATGTATAAATGTATAAATGTATAAATGTATAAATGTATAAATGTATAAATGTATAAATGTATAAATGTATAAATGTATAAATGTATAAATGTATAAATGTATAAATGTATAAATGTATAAATGTATAAATGTATAAATGTATAAATGTATAAATGTATAAATGTATAAATGTATAAATGTATAAATGTATAAATGTATAAATGTATAAATGTATAAATGTATAAATGTATAAATGTATAAATGTATAAATGTATAAATGTATAAATGTATAAATGTATAAATGTATAAATGTATAAATGTATAAATGTATAAATGTATAAATGTATAAATGTATAAATGTATAAATGTATAAATGTATAAATGTAAATGTATAAATGTATAAATGTATAAATGTATAAATGTATAAATGTATAAATGTATAAATGTATAAATGTATAAATGTATAAATGTATAAATGTATAAATGTATATGTATAAATGTATAAATGTATAAATGTATAAATGTATAAATGTATAAATGTATAAATGTATAAACGTATAAACGTATAAACGTATAAATGTATAAATGTATAAATGTATAAATGTATAAATGTATAAATGTATAAATGTATAAATGTATAAACGTATAAACGTATAAACGTATAAACGTATAAACGTATAAACGTATAAACGTATAAACGTATAAACGTATAAACGTATAAACGTATAAACGTATAAACGTATAAACGTATAGACGTATAAACGTATAAACGTATAAACGTATAAACGTATAAACGTATAAACGTATAAACGTATAAACGTATAAACGTATAAACGTATAAACGTATAAACGTATAAATGTATAAATGTATAAATGTATAAATGTATAAATGTATAAATGTATAAATGTATAAATGTGTAAATGTATAAATGTGTAAATGTGTAAATGTGTAAATGTGTAAATGTGTAAATGTATAAATGTGTAAATGTGTAAATGTGTAAATGTGTAAATGTGTAAACGTATAAATGACATATATATTTGTAAATATAATGTATAAAAACTAATGTATAATATAAATAATAAATGCTGATTGAGGTGCTAACGTGGCGGACTACTTGATCCGCGGCATAACTCACAAAAAACGAGATCTAAAACCATAACAAAAACGCCTAACTGCTTTCTGTGATTGTTAAGTTAAGATTCTCATTTACGTTCCACGACGATGGTCTCAGCTACAATGATGCGCATGGATAAGTTTCCGAAGCACAACTTCGACACCTGAAAAATCCAAATGAAGGCTTTATTAATAAAAAAAATTATGCGTGAGCATATGTAAACTGCATAAAAATGAAGAGAGAAGTAGTGACGGACAAAGTGGCTTCGCTTAAAGCAGCAAAGAAGTGAGAAGAACACGACAGCAAGGCTATGTCAGATATTCTTTTAGCTATTCATTCGTCAGAATTGAAACAGGTGAAAGATTGTAGAACATCTCTAGAACTCTGTCAGACATTGGAAACTAAATACCGATGCTAAAACAAATAGTGATTTAGCGTATTTAAGCGAGAGACAATGTTCGTGAACATTTGCGCAAATTTTCGATGCCGTAGATCCAATAAAGGATATGGGAGTATTAATTAATGACGATCTATTATTGATACACGTCGCAATGAACTTCCAAATCCAGAGATGTTGCGTATAAAAAGAACAGAAGAGAGACACGCAAGATTCGGTAACCGAAAGAACGCAGCACAAAACGCGATGTACGGCGAGAAATCGAATAAGTGGCGCAACGATAACAAACCGGGCAAATATGGAAGCGCGAAACGCGGAAACGAATCGCAATTGACGTGTTTTAGGTGCAAAAGACGAGGACATAAAGCAGCAACGTTTCAAACAGATTTGAATAAGAAATTTAAACATGAAGCACGTAAATCAGACAACGCGTTACTATATACCACAACGGAGAATTATGAAGCGCTTCAGTTTGCTCAACGAAGTCTTCGGATGACAAAAAGTGGTGCCTAGGTAGTGGGTGCACGTTACATATGTGTAAAGATATGAATAGTTTCTCGCGAGTTGATACAAATAATTCCGAAAAATTTAATTTGGCGAACTTTAGCACCGTGGAAATTAGTGCCAGGGGAAATGTATGTTTGTTAATTCGAGTAAATAAACGCGATAAAACGATTGATTTGAACGACGTATTATACGTGCCCGACCTACGAATAAATCTATTGTCTGACAGGAAAATTGTTGACAAAGGCTATCGCGTGATTTTTGATGATAAATCGTGTCTAGTCATTGACAAAGACGACAATATTATTATGATTGCGTATCAAACTGACGGATTATTCTACGTCGAAGACACGGGTGTGTTCGAGTAAGGAGAGTCTGCATAAACCGGAAATCTTCAAAAGAAGACTTTGATGGAATGGCATCGAAAGTTAGGATAAACATGCAATACGCGGAATTAAAATCTCCGATCTCGACACGAGTCTTCAGTGTGAAATATGTCTCCAAGGTAAGATGTCACGTAATGTATTTCCAAAGAAATCCTATCGAAATTCTGAACCGGGTAAAATCATTCTCTCAGGCGTTTGCGCCCCTATATGAGAGTACATTCACGGTGGGGCAAAATATTTCGTAACTTTTACTAACGACGCAACTTGTTGGTGCGTTGGTAAATTTATTCGACATAAGAATGAAGTGTTTGAAGAATTCCAAAGATACAAGAAAATGATAGACACAATACGACAGAAAAATTTAATACTTGCAGTCCGACAATTAGACTGAGTATCTCAATACTCGATTCGATAATCTATTAAGGAACTGTTGTATACAGTGTCGGCTCACTGTTCCAAATAATACAGAATAAAATGGTGTATCCGAGAGAATGAACCGCACGCTTGTCGAAATGGCTCGATGTCTCTTAATTCAATCTAATCTTTCTCCTTCATTTTGGGCGGAAGCTGTAAACACGGCAAGCTATATTAGAAATCATTGCCCAACCACTGCACTGAATGGAAGTACCCCTTATGAGACGTGGATGGAAAAAACACTAGATGTAAGAAATCTTGAGGATTTCGTTTGCGCTGTTTACTGTTTGAACGGAACAAAGCCAACAGGGAAATTCAAACTCCGAGCTCAAAAGGGCGTGTACCTTGGAATTGCATAGATTCCCCAAGAGCACCGGATAGATATTTCACGCAATGTTCAATTTCTGAAATCTTCAACGAAGAAAGAACATGAATATGATGACTTTTGTTCAGAGCAATCAGATGATGAAGGCGGACAGCAAACCTAAAGAGAATTCTGAAAAAAAGGAATCAATCAAACCATATATCGACTTGATAATTAATAATAAACAAGCTATAAAAGAAAATGTCGACGATGACAGTGAACCTGATTTTTTGGGCTTTGATATAGTAGGTGAGCCTGTTTGACACGAATGAGTGCAAAGATGACGGCCGCGAGCAAGCGGATTTGACATTCATAGTGGAGGTTCCAATTCAATCCCCGGTCCTAAAGGGGATGAATGGTTACAAGCAATGGCCAACGAATTTAGTTCTATATTGAAGAACGATACTTGGAACTTGAAGAATAAGTATATATTTCATTAATATTACAGGTACCTGTCTGATAGTTTTTTTTGAAAAGTGCTGGCAAGTACAGTTGTCAAACAAAAAGCTAGAGTCATCGCAAAAGGATATTTCCAACGCCCGGGAATCGACTTTAGTCAAATTTTGCAACTGTGGCTTGATTTAATTCCATTCGTCTTGATATGGCTCTCGCAGTTTAACGAAGAATGCAAATGCTGTAGTCGCCACCGCATTTATAAACGGAGTCATTGATGAAGAGATATACATGGAAGTCCCTTATTATATGGAGATACAGAAAAAGAACGGATCACCGGATACAATCGATAAGGCGAAGAAGATGTTTTCAGATCTTTCATCGGGAAATATAGTACGTCGCATGAAGAAGGCGTTATACGGGCTTAAACAAGCCGCGCAATGCTGGTACCATCGTCTTGATCTAGAACTACGAAAATTTGGAGCAACTCCAACAACAGGAGACGCAAGTATCTGCGTGATCGGTCAAGGCGATGATCTGTTAATTAAGGAAGATTATATACAGAGTATGTATTCACGATGAACAGTGTTAGGATACAGCGTACCGTTGCATTGTCCTCGAGGGAGGCAGAGTACATGTCCATCAGCGAGGCCTTAAAGGAGGCTATTCATCTCCAAGGTTTGGCTGAAGAGATGGGATTCGGTAAGATGCCTTCGGTCAACCTATTCAACGACAATCATTCTCAGACGAAGCACATCCATGTACGTCAACACTTTGTAAGAGAAGCTTTAGCTTTGGAATACGTGGCGACAAATGAAATACCGGCGGACGTCTTCACCAAAGGACAACCAAGAGTGAAACACTGGAAGTGTTTAAAGATCCTCGGTGTTGAGAAAATCAGCATCATCCAATTTGGTTCGAGAGGAGGTATTGAATAACTTCCAAAATTGGATCAATGCTTTCCATGAGTAACAAAATTTGTCAGTTGTTGTTTTGTGTTTTCCTACGAAGTGTAACAATATTTTGTATTTATTTTATTTCGTTCATTACTAATAAACTGATATATTATACGGTTGTTATATAATTGTTGGGCACTCAGCATTTTCAACAGATTCCAAGGGCGGAGGAAGGAAGAAAAAGCGAAGAGATAGAAGCCAGAAAAACTTTCAAGTCGTGTTTAGGGATTGACGTTTTTGATGTGTGACGTTCAATAATGTTGTTTGTGAAAATGGTTGAGCTGTACCGGTTGATATGGGCTCATTGCTTGCTAGATATTTGGGAAGGAATAAAAGTTGACGGTAGGTTCTAACTTGGACTTCATAAACAGAGTTCTGGGAACGAGCTTGCCGGTTCCAGATTCGCTGAAGAAGGTGTCGAATAATGTTGTCAGCTATAGAGGGGCTGTAGCCACAGCACGCACTTTAGTATTCTATCATAGAAAACAGGCGAATGCGATTTTACTTTTACGAATCCTGGTAGTATGCACTTTAGAATTCTATATTCGATTTTTATTTTGAGAATTTTAGGGTTTTATACTATTAAAATAGAAAACATTATGACAGATGTATATAATAAATATATAATTTGGCTTTGAATGGAATTGTGACAAAATAATGACGTTATTTTAATACTTTCGCCTCGAGTCGTTCGCTTGCATGCAAATATTTTGAAATACGCATACTACCAAATTTTCGCTTCGTGGCGAAAACATATGCCTGCTGCTGGTTTGGAGTCGGGGTGCTCCGTCATCTTGATAAGCTCTTCCAATCGGGAGTAAGGGTGCTCCGTCAATGTCGTGCTCTTTCATTAGGTGTCACGATTGATATTCTTCCTTACTTCGTTGCTCGATGTATGAATATAATATATAAATAAGTGAATGCATAAATGATGACGATAGTAATTGGCATGTCTATTTGTAAATATTATGTGTAACAACCAAATAAATTAATAATAATAATAATAATAATAAATGAAAAAGGATGGCAGAACCAAACACTAGTCACCTCCCATATGGGTGCTCATTGTCTGCAAAATGTTACCTCCCGTTGTGTGGAGGTCCACCCGCAGCCTGTTTGTCTCATGAGGTGACGACACCTGTGCATGGCAGTGCCCTGATATTTAGAGACACCCATCTGGTTCTCTATCCTTTCCACCTGGTTCTACAGGCCCGCTGACTACATAATTCAGGTGTCAATGTTGTGTTGCCATTGTGCCCGCTATCTTCGCCATACCCTCTGGTCCCTCTATTCTCGCCTCTCCCAACTCTCCACCTGGTTACTTGGTGTCACCTTTACCAAGAGTGTATACCGTTGTCTCGTCGTGAGTACTCGTAGGTGCTGTGAACAAGTATAACACAATCAAATGAATGAATATATTAGGAGGCATTGCTATAACGGTACAGTCTGAGATCGATTATTCTTAATACCCTCACTCGAAGACTAAACCATTGGATCAGATTTAACCTGTAACTCCAAGTTTATGAACACAATCTCAATATTATACCTTAGGCCATCCTTTCGTCAGTATGTCAGCAGACATTTTGTCGCTGAAAAAGAGTCCACACAAATATCCCAGATGAAAGGACTTCTCGTACGAAACGATGTCTTACATGTATATGTTTAGAACAAGAATGGAATATAAGATTTCCGGCGAGCTTCTGCGCCCCTATATTGTCATTGTATAGTTCTATAGTCTGCGGACCGTTGATTCCCATTTCTTTCGCTAATCTCTTTAGGTGCAAAGCTTCTTTTGCAGCTTCGCTTAAGCCCATATATAGACCGGGGGCTCGTGCTACGTAAAAAAATGTATCATGGAATTTCAAATACTGACCCTTGGTGCCCACTTTAAATATTCTGGAGAACGATTTACTATCTTCCCCGAAAAAAAACACGATCTACCCACCTATTTTGTTAAAAATATGATATAGAATCTAGGTATTATATATATATATATATATATATATATATATATATATATATATATATATATATATATATATAACAAGAAGATATCGGGTAAATCAGCCATGTGAATAAAGCAGCTGTAGACACGTGTTTCGCTCTGTTAGAGCTCATCAGTACAGCACAGCCAAGGATGCAGAATGACTGAGGTGGTAAACAACAAATTCAAACAAACGGGCCACCGCCAGAAGGCCAACCACACATCTGTGGCTTCAGCCACATTGCTTCACGAAGCAATGTGGCTGAAGCCACAGATGTGTGGTTGGCCTTCTGGCGGTGGCCCGTTTGTTTGAATTTGTTGTTTACCACCTCAGTCATTCTGCATCCTTGGCTGTGCTGTACTGATGAGCTCTAACAGAGCGAAACACGTGTCTACAGCTGCTTTATTCACATGGCTGATTTACCCGATATCTTCTTGTTATTTATCCTCTTGCAGCCGAGTATCATCGTTTTGATTTTTATATATATATATATATATATATATATATATATATATATATATATTATTTCGTATAAATGTTGGTGTGAAACAGGGCTGTGGTATGTCTCCGTGGTTGTTTAATTTGTATATGGATGTGTTGTTGCGGACAGTATTGAGTGAAATGGATGGTGTACAAATTAATGAAAGTATTGTGCCTGCGTTAGCGTATGCGGAAGATGTAGTTGTTTGAGGTGAAAATGAAGAGCAACTCAGAAGAATGATAGAGAGAATCCATGTAGTTGGAAGAAGTATGAATCTGGAGTTGAATGTTGATAAATCCAAGGTGTTAGTATTTAATAGGAGTAAATTTGTGACTACGTGCAATGTGTTGGTGGATAGAGTGAAACTGGAGCAAGTGAATGAGTTTGTATGTTTGGGTAGTATGATGTCAAGGGATGGTCGAATTGATAGAGAAATTGAAAGGAGAGTGAGTGCGGGGTGTAAGGTAATGGGTTCTCTGCGTACGTTTGCTCGAAACGTAAACGTATCTAGAGAAGCTCGTTTAAGTGTGTATAATAGAGTGCTAGTGCCTGCTTTGATGTATGGAAGCGAATGTTAGGCATGGACGGGAAAGCATAAAAAGAGAGTGACTGCCGTGGAAATAAGGTATTTACGTGGAGTATGTGGATATGTAAGGCGGGATCGCGTGAGGAATAATTTGGTGTATGAAGAATGTATGGTTAGGAAGAATGTTGTTAAGAGAGTAGGAATGAGCCAGTTGAGATGGTTTGGTTATGTGGAGAGAATGAAGAGTGAACGGCTTGTAAAGCGTATATATCTTGGTGAAATCGAGGGTGTTCGATTGCGTGGCCGTCCAGTGTGTAGATGGATAGATGTGATTGATAAGGTACTAAAAGAGAGAAAGTTTCCGAGTGGGAAGAGAAGAAGAGCGTGTATGAATGCGATTATGAATGTGGCCGAGGCGAAAGAAGTGTGCTTAGACAGGAATGTGTGACGAAGGATGATTGTTTCGTAACTATTATTGTGGTCCGGTTGCGGTATGTCGCTACCGAAAATCGGTCACTTTAATATGTTAAGAGTGAGGAATATATGTTGTACCTATGATGTCAGGTTAGTACGAGTGTTGTTGAAAGAGAGACTGATTATTTTTTGGATGATGTTATTGTTATTCTTTCGGGTTTGTGCTAACCCACTAAGTGGGAAATGCGTGATTTTATGTATGTATGTATGTATGTATGTATGTATTATATATCGGACCTGCAATTTTTTTTATAGGTGAAATTCACTACAATAGAAGGCTTTATCGCCCCTTGCAACGATTGAAAATGGCTGGTATTTGTTATCGGGTACCATTAACTTATATATAATGTTATTTTGTGCAGGACCCATACAGAGAATACTTAGATTCTAAAATATAATTTATTTAAAACAGTTTTGGTTCCTGACCCATAGCTAGGTAGATAGTCTTTTTTCCAGGGAAGACAGTAAATTGATCGGCAGGATATTTAAAGTGAGTACCAAGGGTCAGTATTTGGAATATCATTATATATTTTTCACATAGCACTAGCCCCCGGTCTAATACTCGGCTTCGGTTTAGGACAACGCCACAGTTCTCTGCTTCCTCGATTCCCAGGATACGGTTCCATCATTTATTGTGAACGCAAAACCAGGGTAAGATCTGCGGTCATCGATACATGTCATGTCAGCATCCACGTAGCCGAATAAATCGCTCGTACCTTTCTTAAAGGTAATCCCTATTTTATGAGTACCTTTCAAATATCGCAGGACTCTCTTGCTGCTCTTCAGTGCATCCACGTAGCCGAATAAATCGCCCGTGTCTTTTTTAAAGGTAATCCCTATTTTATGAGTACTTTTCAAATATCGCAGGACTCTTTTTGTCGCTCTTTAGTCTTCTTTATTGAATGTATTATTAAACTGGCATAGTACACTCACAGCATGGGATATGTTAGGTCGGGTTGCGACCGCTAAATACGATAAAGCCCCTACTAGCTCTCAGGTACTTGTTCATGATAGTTTAACTCCAGTTTCAATCGACGTAGCCACAGGTTTACAATTTGACGTTTTAAAACGTCCTAGAATGCCCATTATATATCCACTTGATTTATGGTTACACTAGATTAATTCCTAAAAAATTCTATGCCAAGGTAATATTTTACGTCCCCAAGTCCTTGATTTCGAATGACTTTCATAAGAAATGGAACATGTCTATTTCCTTCGAATTTCTTGAAAGAACCAATATATCGTCGACGTAAACAATGATCAGAAGAAGATCGTCATTTATGCCTTTAAGAAAGACGCGTGGATCACCGGCTATTGGTTTTACTCCAATTTTTATTAATTATTCTTTCAGAGGTTGATTCCAGTAACGACCGGCTTGTTTTAAATGGTATAGCGACTTTTTGATTCGACAAACATAATATTTGTTCAAGCATTTCAACATTTTACCGGCCTCTGCATGTATCTCTTGTAATGTTAACTCGAGGATTTCCTTGAAATAGTTTGGTGCCTTCATGAAAATTTCTTCTTCGACAACTACGTTCCGATATGCAGTAGTCATATTGGACTGTGGAAAATGCATATTCCGACGATCAGCAAGAGCTACGGCGAGTCGAATTGAGCTGAGTTATGCTACAAGTGCAAAAGTTTATTTGAAATCCACACCTGTGAGAAACCTTTTGCCAAAATTCTAGCCTTTATTCTTGTAATTTCGCCATTTGCCCCATACTTGTTTCTGAGAATTAAATGGCTTACTATAGCTGCTCGATCTTTTGGACGTTCAACCGTATTCAAAGTATTATTCTTTAAAATGCATATTGCAGACGTGTTTTCTTTCGTGAGAAATTTTATTTCACTGTTTTTAGAGTTTAAATTTAAACTTATAAATCGATAATGACTCGTAGCAAGGCTTCAGAACTAGAAGAAATGGCTGCAGCTATTCAGCAAGCTGTTGAAAAAGCTATGGGTAATACTCTTGAATTTTTCCAACAAAACATGGTGGAATTGAAGGAAGAAATACAGTCACTGAAGAAAGAGCTTGTAGATTGCAAACATATCATTTCTAAGCAGTCATAGATCATAACAAAACTTTCTACTTCACGTGCTCCAATGGTCAGTGGTTCATCGAAAGCTGCTGATAAGGTATCTCGTCATAAAACTCCAAATAAGCCAAATGCGCAGAATAATGCTGAAGTGACAAACTCAAACGTCAACGAGTTCAAACAACCTCCTCCGATTCAAACATTTGCGCAAACCGCGCAAACCTTACCGCAAAACAAACGCGCGCGCACTTGGTACAGCTCAAGGTGGTACTGAGAGTAAATTGGTGGGTGCGCCACGCCGCTCATGGCTCCATGTAAGTCGCATTGCAAACAAGGATGCCACTGATAGCGATATCATTGATCATCTTAAGTCCAATAGTCTAAACACCGACTGCGTTTGTCAAAAGATTGTACATAAAGGTGATTATAGTTATTTCAAACTCGGTGTGCCGTATGAAAAAGTTGCAAACTACTTTGATCCTGCAGTATGGCCCGAGGGCATCATTGTGAAAAAATACTGGTTCCCCAAGAAGCGCAACGATAATTTTTTAGCCAAGGAGATGTCAACTCACAAAATCGATTGAAAGAAGTGTCATGCTACTATCAAAATGTCCGCAGTTTAAATAATAAAATGTGTGATTTTTATGTATCAGTTTCTTCTCGTGAATACGATATTATTGGATTGTCCGAGACCTGGTTGCATTCTGATGTCAGTGACTCCGAACTGTTTCCCTTTGAGTACTACTCTGTTCTACGTCAAGACCGTGACTGCCGAGCGCTCAATGTCAACCATGGTGGAGGTGTGCTTCTAGCTGTCAAAAACAACTTAAAGTATGAACAAATTGATGTGTGTAACATACGTGACCTGTTACCCTCTTTTGACATCATCGGGTGTAAAGTATTCTTTAAAAATTATAATATTGTCATATTTGTTTTATACATTCTTGTAACCCCTCGTATTGAAGATCTCGAAGTCCTAACCACATTCATAGAATATAAATGTATCTCGGAGAAATATATCTTAATTATGGGTGACTTTAACATTTCAAATTATCATTTAGAAACGTTGAACAATCATTTACGTGAACATATGATAAATTTTGCAATGTATGTTCAATTATCTCAATGTAATACTGTAGCGAATTGCAATAATCGGTTTTTGGATTTAATAGTCACGAATATAAAATGTAATGTAGGCCACGATGAGGCACCACTTGTAAGAGAAGACATATTTCATCCTGCTTTATTCATTGAGTTACTATTTTTAGGGAATTCATTGCCCAATTTTCAGTGTAATAATGATATTAAAACTTATAACTTCAGCAAAGCTAACTTCCACCTTTTATATGATACATTATTAAATTGTGATTGGTCCATAGTTACTGAATGTAATAACGTAAATGATGGATGTAATAAATTATATGATTTGTTGTATTCCGCTTTTGATCAGCATGTGCTACTTAAACGAAATAAAAAAACTCGTAAATCTTTAAGTCTAATTCTACACATGAACTATCAGAATGCAAAAGAGTTCGATCTATGACCAAACATTTAATTAATCTCTCATATAAAGAATATATGGGCAACATTGAGAAAAATGTCAATACAGATCCCAAAAAATTCTGGTCATATATCCAAAATAAAAAGGGCGGGTCTCGGATACGAGGTTTAATGAAATATGATAGCAGTGTTGCTGATGATCCGCAGTCTATTATCGAATTGTTTCGTGAACATTTTTTAAGCGTTTTTACTACCTCGTCTACCGATAACTCAACACCAGTTGGCATACAAAATAATAGCTTGAAAA